>SOPF01027981.1:394646-455314 GCA_012979155.1 Hypericum perforatum
TTTTTTTGAAGGAAGAATCGAGAAGGGTGCAATGGCTCAGATTCAGATGCAACAACAGTAGGCAACTTTGGGGGCTGTCTAGCCCGATGGTCTGCCAAACCAGTTTGTACCGACCTTGCTATATGTCAGGGATCTAGGCTCGACCGTCATATATGTACAGTTGTACGATCTGTTCTTCTAGGTCGGGTAAGTCATCTCAGTCCAGGTCTGCCATGATCTGCGTACCCGTCGATCCCTCGAATACAGTTATGTCAATTATACCAATCAACAGGATGTTGCTAAAGCACTAGATGTTCGTAGGGTTGCTGGTGCTTGGATATTGAGGGGGAGCTTCGAGGAGGCGGTGGAGAGAGTTGTAGAGGAGAGTGGTAGGAGGAGGGTCATGTACCTGGTCACCGACATGTTGTTCTTCTGGTTCAGGAGGAGCTCTCCAATGAGATTGCTGGTGGGGTCCCTGGTTGCTGTTTTGGACGGCGGGGTCCCCTGGTTGCCTTTTTTATTGGGTTTGAATTGGTTGACGTAGATTTAATTGACTTGGTTTGATTTCAATTGATCTGGTTTGGTTTATTTGATTTTGAGTTTGGGTTTGAGTTAGTTTTTCAAATGAAGGGTATAATGGTCATATAAAAATTTATGATAACTTTTAGGGACTAAAAAGTTTGGTTATTTTACATAGTAGGGATTAAAAAAGTAGTTTTTAAACAGTAAGAACGAAAACAGTTGAATCGCTAAAGTACAAGGACCTTAGCCTAATTTTCCCAATTTTGTAACACTTTATTTGCTAAGTATATCGAAACTAGAAATTAACTAAAATACAACACTTAAATAACAACATTACTAACCAAGAAATATTTAACTACACAATCTAACATTGCAACTGAAAAATTAATATTTTAAATTAGTTAAGTTGTTAATTTAACAAAATAAACTAAGTATCTATAATGAAAAGATAAAATTTTACAATTATGATAATGAGTTAGAAAAATTTAAAGGTTGCACGAGACCAAAAAATGGATTAAAATCAGTGTATTGGGTGGACACGTAGATGAAAAAATCTCGAATACTCGACAGTTTGGAATATCCGATAGTCCTATCTCATGCAATACATAGATTTTTTATCTGTGTATTCCGTCAACAAATATACGGATTAAAATCTATATATTGATCTGTTGGTCCAACCGTGTGACCAATACTTAGATCTGTTATCCGTGTCTTGACCAATACACTGATACGAAATTCGTATATTGATCACGAGTTTTTTTTCCTATGCGCTAGTTACATAACACAAAAATTCTTATATTGTTCATGTTTTGCTAATAGCCATGAACAATAACATTAAAAAAATGATTTTGGTGTCTAGGTAAAGCACTCTGATAATTATCAATATTTTTCAGTGGAAAATAATCAGTATTAAATGAACCAATAGGTCCCTACTCATCTACAATAGGAATAATTCTTGCGGCCATCTCTTTCCTAACACTGGTTAACGGTGGATGCTTTTTTTTCTTCCTTTTCCATTACTACGAAACAAAAAATGACTTTATGGGGTAAAACTACCAACTTTAAGATACCCAACAATAATAGAGAATTATTGTAATCGTTCAACCTGTATTATGCATATATATTTAATACTTTATTCACAATTATAGGCTCCAATTCTTTTAATGCAAATACTTTCCGGGGGATATTCATAATTCATTGTGTCGCTCCTGGATTGAACTCTATATTCAATTCGTATAGATAGATTAATCTTTACTATAAGTATGAAAGAGTCAACCATACAAAACATCCAAACATGACAGAAGCCATAGGAATTTTACAAGGACAGAGGGACAGCCAGCAGAGGCTGAGCCTTTTGCAAACTGATCCCATACCTGTCCTCCATGTCCATAATCTCTGGAGTGACCCCATCAGGAAGCCTCCACTCAAAGGAAAACAAGAGGTTCCCGAGCTGTTAGTATATATGTCCTAGAGATAATCTAGATGTGATATTGTACTTGATCAATATGTAGTTGTAATATTAATTTGATTAATAATATTTGGCATTACGTAAAATGAATATATTATTTGATTGTTTGCATATACTCATATTTATGTTCCCATGAACTTATGTTGTTATTGAAAATGTGAGATCTTAGATAATGGTAACATAGTTCTTAAAATAGCCCCAATCGATGATCATCGAGAATGGGATATCGATGATGCAATGGAGATTGGTGTGCGATCTGTATCATATCCTTAGAGGATGTAGTGGTTCTCACAACTACGAGATACTAGGTATTTCATGATGGATGCACAGATACTTTGGAGAGTATTGGTATACCCGACCGAGAAGCCGTTTGATGTATTCTATTTACGTGTCTATGGGAATATCAGTTTGTGGAGTAGTGTAATAGTCCTTTGACTTGAGGTCAATACGCACGACATATATGGAGTGATGGACCTTAACCATGACCGATGCTTGCACTCCTAACGGAGTAGATATGGCATGTGTTAGGCACACCACGAAGCATATGTGCGTGGTAGTTGAGCCAAGAGTAGGATTCATTCCTCGAATAAACTTGGAGAGAATACTTGTCTTCTCATAATTAATTGGATTGTAAATCATTGGCCAATGTGCGTCATTTTCAGAATGGTGTCTGAAGTGACGGTATGATCAATTAATAGAATGAGATAATATGATTAAGTTATTAGAACAGACACATAATCATGTTCTAGACTTAATCAAGTATTCGTGAATGAAAGGACCGTACCACTATGAGCTTCACATTACAGGTAGTTGCAGTATCCTCGCAACGTACCTTATATATTGAGATAGTCTCGCTTATTGTCTAGGTTTAGACTAAGACTGTTAGTTTGACTAAGCGCTCGATATATAAGGGCCTATGGGTCACACAACAAGTAGACCCCACTAAAAAATTAATTAACTTATAAATTAGAATTATGTACTAAAAAAATTACATATTTTATATATTACCTCCACTCAAAAAATATTCTGGCTCCGCCCCCGGTATACCTAATAATTTTATGATAAATTTGGTATACTACATTTTCTATTTTGTAAATTTTATTAAAAATCAGTAATTTAAGTATCGCTACATAAAACAGCCACTAAAAATTAAGTAAGAGTGACTAGGTCTACCTCAAATTCATGAATAACGAGTATTACATAATGCTACTCCACTAAATAGCAAAAGTTGTCCGAATTTGTTTTTGAACATTTTTCCTCAGAAAAAGTAATGTAACTTATCCTTCAGAAAAGGAAAGTCAACATAGATCGGTAACAGACTCCCGGGTAAAGAAACACCAACTATCGAGAGTCGTGCCCTTGTGTGCTTCGGATAGACCTGACCATTTGTCGAATTAGGTCGAACTCGAATCGAATTGGTTCGAATTCGAATTTATAAAATCTTAAACCGTATTCGATTCGTCTAAAGACGAATCGAATTCGAATTATTAATTATCGAATTATGGTCGAATTATAGTCGAATTCGATCGAATTCAAATTAGTTTGAATAAGCATTGAAATTTTTTTGGAAAATAAATAAACTAAAGTCTGGATTTACATTTAATGTACAAAATTAAGTTGACTATGACTCAAAGTTTAGAATGTAAGGTTTTAAGGTTTATGGTCTATGATTTGAAATTTAAGGTTTTAAAGGTTTAATATTTATTTAAGGTTGTAAGGTTTAGAATTTGTGGTTTTAAGATTTTATGTTTGGGATTGTAAGGTTTAAACTTTGGGATTTAAGGTTTATTGCTTAAGGAGTATAATGTTAAATGTCTGTAGGGTTTGAGATTTGGGATTTAAAGATTTCAGGTTTATGATTTTAGAACTTAGGGTTTGAGGTTTTAGAGTTTAAGGTTTAGGGGTTAAGGGTTTAGGGTTTATAGGATTTAGGGTTGTATGGTTGTAGGGTTTATGATTTTAGGGTTTATGGTTTAGGGTTTAGGGAATATAAGATTTAAGGGTTCTAGGGCTTTGAGATTTGGGATTCAAAAGTTTATGGTTTATGGTTTTAGAATTTAGGGATAGAAGTTTTAAGTATTTAGGGTTTGAAATTTTAAGGTTTGGAGTTTTAGAGTTTAGAATTTATGATTTGAAATTTTATAATTTAAGATTTTATATAGTTAAAATTATATGATAAATATGACTAATATATATAATTAGTAAATTTTAGAAATATTTTATTTATCTTAAATTTTTAATTAGATAAGTAGAGAATTTTGATTGAAGTGTGTAAACTTTAAAGAATAAAAAATAATATTTATAGGATTTGAAATATTTTTTAAATTATTAAAAAATAAAAATTAACTCTAGAAAATAAATAAAAAACCTATCCACCCCAAATTTTTTAATTCCAACCTTCCCTCTCCACCTTTCTCCTCAAAACTCTCTCCCCCCCTTTTCCCTTCATTTGTTTTAGGCCTTCTTTTCCTTTTTCCTCCATTTTTTAATTTCACCCTCCTCTCCCTTCTCTTTTTCCCATGCAACCTCTCCCTCCATTTTTTAAATTTTCCTTCTCTCTTCCATTTTCTGAATTTTGTAATATATGTATACACGAATTTAATACGAATTCAACTCGAATTGAATTCGAATTAAATTCTTCGGTTTGACGAATTATAAAAATCATAAACCGTATTCAATTCGTCTCATAACGAATTCGAATCGAATTTTTGATGAATCGAATTGGTAACGAATCGAATCGAATTTTTGACGAATTAAATTATGTCGAACTGCGAATTGAATTCTAACAATGGTCGGAGTCGTCCCCTTGTCTGCTTGTAATAGATCCGCGTCATTTTTGCGGTCCGCAACGTGGGCCTTGAAGGATAGTCTTACGAATGTGGATGGATTTATTTCTTCTAAAATGCTAAAATTTGTCATTAGCGGAGAGGATGAAAGAGAAAGTAATGTATAAGGATGTGGTTATTCACGCAAATTAATAAAATGATTGTCATTATAGAGAAAGTCTTTGTTTAAAAAAAAATTATAAACTTTATTTTGCTCAAAAAAATTAAATAGAAACTAACTACAAGGAATTTTTAAAAAATTTAAGAAATGAAAAATCAGTATTACAACTTATAATAAGATTGGTGGTGTTTGATTATTCTTAGTAATTTTGAGGGGAATGGGGTAAAATACTCGTACAACCGAACCCATTTTGGATAATTAATTAAGAACGAAGAAAAAAGGATTCTACAAAATATATAAAAAAATAAATAAATTAAAGTAGGGATCACTAAATATTAAAAAAATGAGTAAAAACACGGAAAGGAATTTCTTTAGGCTATAGGAAAGTTATTAAACGTATGTCGAGAGGGTCGACTGAATTTTTTTTAAATTATTCTCGTCTTTTCTTTTCTTCATTCTATATTTCTTCGTTGTATACACACGTTTGATTCTCGTATTATCGTTCTTGCAGTTTCTCTTTTATCTACGTCAGTTTTGTTTCTGCACTCATCTTTTTGATGCATTCTTGTCATTGTTATGGTCCTCGTTCTTGTGTGCATATAAGATCTACTTTATTTTTTAATACAATTGATTGTAATAAATTCTTATCTAATTTTTTAAAAATTGAAAAACTTTAAATTACTTTTGAAGGAACAAAATAAGGGATTTTATGAAATAAAAAAATATAATTAATTGCAAATTACATAATTAACTATAAATTTTAAAAAATTATAATTTATTTTAAATTACATAATTAACTAAGACTATCAAAAATTTTGTCCAACATATTTGATCAAGTCTTTTCTTAGCGTAATATGAGTTTCTCTATTGCGAAGTTATATATTAGCACTCATAAAGTTTGCTAGGGATCTTTTGCGTTGAGCAGAGTATTCCTAGTTTGCGATGCTATTGCTAGTATTTTGTCTATCGTTAATGAATGCTTCTGGATAATAATGGAGATATTCTTATCATTCATCTTTCACTATCATATTATGCAAAATGATACAAGTTATCATATTTTTTTAATAAGTTCGTGTCCCAGAAAAGACATGGAATTACAAAATGAGATTGCAAAACTCCAAATGCTCTCTTCACATCCTTTATATATCCTTATTTACATTCAACAAACATCTTGTGCTTCAGGGTTGATGGAGCTATAATTATCTTAACAAAGATAGCCCATCGTGAATATATCATATTGGTGAGATAATATATCATATCTCTATGTGTGTCGTTGATGGTGTAGCTCACTTTTGGTACTCAACTTTGTAATACATGAGTAAAAATATGTGACCTTTATAGCATATTGATATTATTGCACATATCTGATATTCTAAAGAAAGCATGTCATTTCCGATCCATAGGTCATATGTAGTAACTGCTTATAATATAATTATTGTCCTCCAACCTCTTTAAACAAATTGTCTATTTCATGTGGTTGGACAATTCTTTTATTCATAATAGATACAATAAATGGTGCATATCATGCATGCCAATCAATGTTATTCTACTATATAGAATAATCTTGTCAGATCTTCATCAATGGTGTGAGAACCATGAACCTATGTAAAATTAATTGTAGTTTGGAGTACCACTCAGTTTTTGGCCAGTGAGTAATAATATGTAAATTACAGACTCATGGTGTAGTTTTACTAAACTTATATAAGGATTTTCTTCACGTAAAACCTAACCCTAATTCATATTCCCTCCTCACAGGTGACTTAGATGAGCTTGTAGATCAGAAAGTAGATGTTGTGACTTGATATTTGATTTATTGATGGTGTATACATTGTTAATCTGATTTAATGTATACAAATAAATTATTACCACATTACAACATAATAATCTCAACACATCCATAAAAAATAGAACACATGCTGGCATCTCTAATATTAATATTAAGTATGAGTTACTTACCTTATAGGTCACATAATAACAATGATCGAAGTTGATCATTACTTGCATAAGCTCTCATAATCTCATAGCCACACATGATAAGCTTTAGATAAGGGCATAGCAAGTAATGGCTTAGCCTTCTACAAGGCAATATCGAATCACTCTTCCCTATCTAAGGTCTTCAAAGTAACCCCCATCAGCAAGCTTCCAGTTAATATCAATGGCAAAATCCTCAAAGCCATAGGCAAACCATGGTAGATCATTCGCCCAGCACCAAATTGCATAATCTCAAAATGTAAATCTCATAAATCTCTCAAGGACAAACGACATCCTACAGATGTTGTAGGATGAACGACATCTTATTGATAGCGCATATGTTGTAGAACACTTATGCGTCCCTGGGAATGGTGAAGCCTGATACCTCTACCTCCGATCTTGCCTTTTGGGAGAGCAAGAGAAGGACTGGTGGTTGCTAACTAAAAGTAATTCCTTGATGATTGCTTGTAGGTATGGTAAACAAGAAACGTTCAATTTGTCGATGTGGTTGCCTTTGCCAGTTACTTGTTAAAGTTCCGCTGTTGCTTTCTCCAAAGATATTTGGATTCCGTAGAAGTTCTATCATGGCCCATTCTATTGTGCTTGAAGTTGTGAATGTTCCATCGTCAAATAGATATTTTAATGGAAAGAATTATAATTTACAAGAAAAACAGCTACATTTTATTTAATTCATGTAACTACTACAAAATTCATTTAAAAGAATCAAATTTTTCTGATCATAATTAGGATTGTTACAAAAGATTAATCGATTGTTTTGGATTGGATTAGGTAGATGGGATATGCTTAAATTTTTTGAATGAGTCGGTCTAACTGGACCAAACATATTAACTAGCCAATCTAATCGACAAATATATTGACCATGAGTTGAACCAAAAGATAGCAATTAGGGATAAAACTGACCCGATGTTAGCCACTAGTCATGTGCGGCTGGTTCGATGATCGCACCATACTTTTTCAACCATGGTACACACGAAGATTTAGTTGGCTTAGTTTGTTCATAAAACTAGGATATGTTATTTAATTAAGAGTTCTTGTAAATAGTTAAAATATTGAATTCAATTAATTTAATTATGACTATATGAATATCGAATTAACCCAAAGCAATAGTTATAAATAAGTTCTCATAAATGAGATTATCTCAATACATCTATGTATAAATAGAACACATGCTAGCATCTGTGAAATTATTATTGTGTATGAGTTACATACATATAGGTCAGGTCACATAAATACAGTGATCAAAATATCATTATTTGCATAAGATCGCATAAGCTTACCATTCAAGTTTAAGGTTTAGTCAATGGCACAGCCAGCAATGGCTTAGCCTTCTGCAAGGCAATCCCAAACTTCTCTTCCATGTCCAAAGTCTCTGGAGTGACCCCATCAGCGAGATTCCAGTTGAAATAGAGAAGTAAGCTACCCAATGTCAATGGCAACATTCTCATGGCTAGAGGCAACCCAGGGCAGATCCTTCGTCCTGCACCAAACGGCATGAGCTCACAGTGCCTGCCTTTGACATCAACTTCAGAACCCAAAAATCTCTCAGGGACAAACGACAAGTGGTCATTCCAGATCATGGGATCCCTACCGATAGCCCACACATTGTAGAACACTTGCGCATCTTTGGGAATGGTGAAGCCTGATACATTTACTTTGTCTCTGGCCTTTCTTGGGAGTAAGAGAGGGACTGGTGGGTGCAATCTGAAAGTTTCTTTGAGAATTGCTTGCAGGTATGGTAAACGAGAAATGTCGGATTCGTCGATGTGGTTGGATTTACCAATTACTTGTTCCAGCTCCGTTGTTGCTTTGGCCAATATATTTGGATTCCGTAGAAGTTCGGCCATTGCCCATTCTAATGTGTTTGCAGTTGTGTCAGTACCCGCGGCAAATAAATCCTGATGCATAACACACCATTCGTCAAAGAATAAATAGATACAATTGGTTGTCTTTTCCGTAAATTAAAAGTTCATCAAAAAAATTAAAAAGCTAATCTCGACAAAGGAACAAAGATAGTTTGTCTCTAATTTATTCTAATGTGATTTCTAACGTTCTATATAATTCTTATTACCTATCAACTATTTTTTTGATTTTTCCTTTCCATTCCGGATTTACATCATTAGATCATAGTAACGGAGGTACTATATCCGGAATGA
Source organism: Hypericum perforatum (assembly GCA_012979155.1). Classification (NCBI taxonomy): domain Eukaryota; kingdom Viridiplantae; phylum Streptophyta; class Magnoliopsida; order Malpighiales; family Hypericaceae; genus Hypericum; species Hypericum perforatum. The sequence continues at coordinate 403,707 of SOPF01027981.1, forward strand.
TATACATCTACCTTCCAGTAATATGCACATTAATATCGATAACGAAAATAGTAATATGCTCATTCTCCTCTTATTTGAAGTAATCTATAAATTTAATAACTATTTCCTTACTAGTTAACACTTGTTGAAACGGAAGCAATATTTGAAGGATTATCACAATATATTTGGAAATTATTTGAGCTAACACCAGAGAATTTGACTAACGGACATGAAACTTTACCCACGGTATCAATATTTGTATAGAATTTCATTTTACAAAAAAAATCGCATCCTTCTCAAGAAGCTAAATGTATCTTCAAGATCTATTCCTTTAAAATGTAACATGCTACTATATAAGAGATAAATCAACGAAAGACCGCAACCAAGTTTTAAAATGCTAAAATCCCTAACTAGAAATATTTAAAAAACAGTGGTCCAACTGGCGAATAGACTAATTAGACTACTAAAGAAAATATATTTGAAAAAAATATTTTATAAATGGAGTCAGACAATTATCTACTCTTGATTTTACTTTATAAAAAAAAAGGAGTTCCGTGACTTACCAGAAACAAGTTCTTCATACGGCTGCTATCCATCTCACTCTCGTTTGCCTCCCTAATCCCAAGTAGAGTATCCAACATGTCATTGGCCGGCTCGTAGGCTTCAGATTTCCTGGACCTGGATCGCTCCTCAATAACGCGGCCAAATATACCATGCAGCACCCGGAAGTGGGCCCCCATCCGGCGCCTAATACCCTGCGGATCTAGCTTCCTAAGAGCCGGAAAGTAATCCGAAAGGTTAGGCTTCCCCGCCTCGTACATTACGCCCCTCACCACTTCCTTGAAATCGTTCACCACCACCGACTCCGAATCGGACAAGTTCAACGACAGCATCGTGCTTGAGAGCGCGTTAAGCGTGGTCTTGAAGGCCGCCTGGCCGATGTCCACTGCCCGTCCGGCACGGCAACTCTCCTTGACATCGGACAAGAGCTCTTGCACCTGGCCAGAAAAGTTAAGACAGCAAGTATATTAGCAAGAGTTTTCATGTTTCTAGCCACAAAAATATCCTGCATAAAGCTACCTAATAGAACATTTCATAATAATGGGTAGAACTCCATGCTATTTGCACACCATCAGTTTCTGAGCCATGTGGCTTAAGTTTATCCAATTGACGCTCACTATTTGAGCAATTTTTTTTTTCAAAGATACACCGTAGTATAATTAGGCAAATTTTTGTTTTAAATAATTTATTGAAACAAATTAGAAAATTATTCAAAATAACATTTTTAAACTTTTTCTGATTTGTTTTAAATTTAATGATTTTTTCGGGGTGCATCTATCCACAAAATCTACCCAAATAGTGGTTAGTCAATTTCACAAAAATATATTTCGTGGTTGAACATTTTAAAACCACAAAATAGATGAGTATAAATTGACAAATAGTGATTTGTGAAGTTCAATTTTTTTAGTTGTTGAACATTTTAAAACCACAAGATAGATGATAAAATTGGCAAAACCGTATATTTTGATTTAGATAATATGAACACTCAAAATATTCTGAAGTAAGAGAATTTGGTAATATAATATGCAACCAATACTTTGATAATTTCAATATATTTTTTGAAACAAAATTTATTTGATTAAAATTTGAAAGTACGTGCATGATCATGCGATTATCAACAAAATATGAAATCAATATATTTCAATACTAGGTTAAAATTGACATTTCGAACTTAACATCTTAGTAGAATGGGTAGTTAAATTTTCTACATGTATACCTTTATCGCAAACCTAAACAATTCGGGACAAACAAATATTGAAATTAATAGGGTCGTATCTGTCCCCAGTATAATCGGTGTGGGTACATGTGCACCTTGATCCGGCGGAGGTGCTCGTTGGCGTCGAGCCTTTGGGTGCTAAAGATGTGGTTGATGCATATCCTCCTGAGGTTCCTCCAGTGAGCGTTAAATGGGAGCCAAATGACGCTTTCTTCATGATGCCCCTCGGCGCATACCGCGTCGATGACAAGCCGGTCGGAAAGGGGGAGATCGTGGGCCTGGAAAACTTCTTTTGCGAGGGAAGGAGAGGAGATGACGATCGTGGGTACTTTCCCTAGCTTTAGGCTCATTATAGGGCCATGGAATTTGGCGAGCTTGGCAATGGATTTGTGGGGTTGGTCTCCGAGATCCAGGAGGTTTCCTAATACTGGTAAAGGTGAAGGACCTGGAGGAAGTTTGTCTCCACCATTTTTGTGGCTTCTTCTTGAGATAGTCCGAATTATAGTTAGAAGGGTGAGGACACATACTATGAGCGTGAAGATGGTGACCAGCTCCATGTTATCTTGTTCTCTAAAGCCTCCGGGTGAATGTCTTGCAAATGATATCCATGGACTATTTGTATTTATTTTTACGTTATACTCTTTAGAGTTTGGTTGGCTTAGGTTCATTACAATAATAGATAGAGTCAGTAGTATACCTTGTAGCTTGGATCTGTGAAAGTTAAATAATATTTGTAGCGTTGGATAAGGAAGGTTGACGTAAAAACTAGCAAGGTTCATCATAGAAAGTTATTGATCACGTGGTACCCTCAGTTTGTCGTCTGCTTAGTCCAACTTGCTTAGTCATTCATCTTATGGGCCAAACAATTAAGAAATAATTATAAATATTTAAATTAACTTGTGAATAAGTTATTCTAGTTATATTAAAGGTCTAGAGTTCAAATCTTTATAACACAAGAATACTAAATATTTGTCAAAAAATGGTCATTCTTTTAAATATTATAATCATCTCGAACTTAAATTAATGAACATAATGACTTTCCTTAAATAGTATAAAAATAATATTAACCAAGCCAACATGGTTACTGCCCTCTCTTCCCGGAGGATAAGCCAAATGGGAGACTTTGAGAAAGCAGAAACGTGCTTTGGCATACCAAGATTCGAGGCAGAAACCGAGTTTCTTGTTTTGGGTTAGCCCTTTCACATGAGGAAGGAATTTGTTTAAGGGGAATAGACTTGGTTAGGTTATGATTATTTATTATGCTAAGGCTAAGGTGACGGGGTTCGATAAATTAAATATACTTCAACTTATTATTCGGGTCTGTTATTTAATGTCAGTTATACAGGTGGCTTATGTTTGAAAATTTCGATGGTCACTTTGTATGTCATATTATCTCGAATTTTTACATGGACTGTTACGTCCACGAGACTCATAACGTGGCCCGTAAGAAATTTGGATACCTTGGGGACTACGTAGAGCTTGTTCCTAAATAGGGACAACAATCTCAGCCATTAGATTAGAATATATTCTAAAAGATGCTCATCTAATGGCTATTAATGTTTAGGGATATTTAGGATTTCTGCCAAAACTAATTGATTCCCAATAGTTAATTATTCCTACTTTTTAGGTGAATGAGCATTTAATTTCCTTTCTCTCTCCTCATAATCCCAAGTTTCCAAAAAATAAAATAAACCCAATAGTTAATGCCTCCCTTTTTTTAGCCGAATTATCAATTAATTCTCCTTCTCTCTCCTCCTAAACTCATGTTTCAAAAAAAAATCGTCTACTTTCTTCTCTCGCCTGGGACTTTGAACCAGTAAAACAAACCAGTGAAGCAGCAAAATAAACCAGTGAACCAATAAAACAAACCAATGAACTCGCAATCCAAACCAGTGAGAGAGAAAGAAGATAATTAAACCAGTGAACTAGCAATTCGAACCAGTGAACCAATAAATCAAACCAGTAAACCAGTAATTCAAACCAGTGAACCTACGATTTAAACCAATGAACCATCAATTCAAAATAGTGAACGAGCAATCTAAACCAGTAAACCAGCAATTCAAACCAGTGAATCGACTATCCAAACCAGTGAAAATTATTTTGTATTACGACTAATGACAGATACTATTAGGGTTTTGCGTTAAAATATGTATTTAATGGAGAGAGAAAGAAGATAATTAAAGAGAACCGTCAAATTAGGTGAGTAATTAGGTAGTTGGTTACAGACATTTAATGGAGAGAGAATCAACCTAATTAGTAAATTAGTGATTTGTCTAAATTAACCTTGTCCCTAAATAGAGACAAGGAGAAAGTCCCCATGGTATCCACTCCCGGCATGTAAGTAGTGACGGAGACACGTTGATAATAGTGGAGGCAATTATCTCTTCTTAAGAAAAATTGCTTAATAATTTTTTGTATTTTTAATATGTGTTCTCATTAAAATTAGAAATTGACTCCATAAAAAAATTAATAAAAAAAATGAGACATTAAATTTTTAAAAAATTTAAAATTGACTCCACTCGTTAAATTTTCTGGTTTTGCCCATGCGTGTAAGTATATATATAACAAATCACTTTCTTAATATTTATTATGAAATATTTGATTTACGGTTCGAGTTTGCAATTTTGGTATATTAATAAAAAAAAAGAGAAGTCCATCTTGCTACACCGTAGGTAATTTTTGTGGTTGGATTCAGGGATGTTGGATCCCCGGAAGCAAGATCCATACAATGTGATTTGATTCAGGTGTAATGACAATGTAAAGATTAAAGATTGTACAAAAGTAATTTTAAGAATATTTTTTAAAATAATAATAATACATCATGCGATTAACAATTTTACAATATTTTATTAACAATATGTCACATGAGGAGGAGTAAAGAGGGAGGACAGATGAGAAGGAAGGGGTAGTTTTCTAGTTGATCTCCACTGACAGATATGTCACATGCCCACCTCCTTTCTTGTTCCATACCCACAAAATGCCATCAGCCCATGACGGTACTGCGCTCCAGCTTCAATTAGATTTCGTAGTTTTTATATGAAAATCCCTTAAACTTAATCATCAGAAAGTATAGATAATATCAACCAGAAAACTATGCGCGCTTAATAGCAGACGTGTCAAAATCTACCATTCATAAAAGAGAATTGTCAAAATATAGTAAGATGTAAAAGAAATTAGAGTATTACGATAAACAAAAATTTACTTATAAAAAAAGTAGAGTATTTTCCACGAGTGGCCCAATGTTTTGCAAGTGCAGTACTCTCTTTTAAATATTTAATTTGCTTCCGGATACAAATTGAAATCTCTGTCTCCATCTGTTGAGTGGTCCTTAAGGACCATATACTCTGAAATCTATATATAGCTTTTTGTGTTAAATAATTTTTAAATTGTAAGCCATTAAATTGTTAGCCTCCCCAATACGGTCCAATTTTGACATTATGGGTTTAATATAGAAATCTTGTGGTCACGTCTACATGATCAGGCACTTAGGCTTAGAAGATGGTAGCCAAACTTCTTTTCTTTTTTTGCATCGTGGGAATATTAAAAAGACTTCGTGGTCGGAATATTAACAAGTTTTCATCATTTTTCTAAAAAAATATGGTGGGTCATCTGAGTTCATTTTTATTAATTTCTTAAAAGTTAATTGTCAAAAATATTGCTATTGGGATGGATCACGCTCATTTTGTTTTTCGGTATCTATGAGTATCATTGAAAATAACTTTTATGACAACATGGGTTGCTATAATCTTGTGGTCTCGCATCACGATTTATAATCGGGCATGTGATCAAGACAAACTGTTAAGTGCAAAATATCGCACTCCACAACCTATTAATTTTCACTGGGTTTTATAATAGAGAAAGTGAGCTTAAGCACTCGTCAATGGCGAGATCCAGGGAAAGAAGAAAGGAGGCTGTAATTTAAAGATTATTGTGGTATTAACATTTACCAAAGGGAAAAGAAGCTTTAAGTATCCTGTGGTTTGCCAAGAAATCACTTTAGTATCCTATGGTAAAGAACCCTTAATTCGAGTCATACCTCACTTTGGTCCCAAATTACGATAGTGCCCTTCCCTGAATCAGAATCTAACCAAACCCAATTCAACCGGACCGAACCTATATTTAATTTAACCCAATGGGACGTAGAAAATAAGATATGACTTGGATTGAGCTGAAATTTTACAAGAAGCATCCTAAAAATACACAAGACTTACAAAACAAATTTCATAAATTTTAGAGACGTGGAAGTATTTTTTTTATTTTTCAAAACGCTGAAATTTTGTAAAATCACATAAAATATAAAATACATCCAATTGAGTTGAAATTTGTCTCAGAGATGCATTTTGGTTCCTAAATTGATTGAAAGTTCTTAAGGTTGTCCCAAAATGCATTCCTGAGACAAGTTTCAACTTAATTGGATGTATTTTCTATTTTATACGATTTTACAAAGTTTTAGCAGTTCGAAAAATAAAAGAAATACTTTTGTGCCTCTAAAATTCCTAAAATTTATTTTGTAAATCATGTGTATTTTTAGGATTCTTCCCATTGGGACAATTTTTAACTTAATTGGATGTATTTTCTATTTTATATGATTTTATGAAGTTTGAGCGCTTTGAAAAAAAAAATTACTTCCGGGCCTCTAAAATTTTTGAATTTTTTTTTGTAAGTCCTGCGTATTTTTAGAATGCTTCTTGTAAAATTTTAGCTAAATCCAAATCATATCTTATTGTCTACGCTCCATTGGATTAAATTGAATATGGGTTCGGTCCGGTTGAATTGGGTTTGGTTAGGTTCTGATTCAGGGAGGGGTAGTATCGTAATTTTGGGACCAAAGTGATGGAAAATTGATGAGGTATGACTCGAATTAAGGGTTCTTTACCACAGGGTACTAAAGTAATTTTTTTGCAAATCACAGGGTACTTAAAAATTCTTTTCCCTTTACCAAATAATGAATTACATTCTAGTTTATATATAAAAGAACACAAAAAATTAAAAAGGAATAATTCATTTGTAAGACTATGAAGAACGACAATTTGGATAAGAAAGAATAAAAATTACATTTCGCGGCGTGGTTCTGCGAACATCCTCGATGGTTAACAACATGCGTTACTAAAGGCCCATTAATTTTTTGCCTTCTTCGAGTTCCTGAAGTTCTTCAAGATCATCAATTTTGGAAAGTTCCTCGAGCTTGATTGGTCACAATAGTCCCTTGCAAATTGGACTAAAGATGTTGAGCAGTCCAAACTTGGAGACAAAATCATAGAAAAAGGTTGGGGCTAGTGGCTTGCTTAAAATATCCGTAATTAGGAGCTCAGGTTGAATGTAGAAGAACTTGACCTAGTAGCTCGTGATCTTTTCATAAACCAAGTGACAATCAATCTAATTATATTGAGTGTATTCGTAGAACACTAAATTCTCCGCAATGTAAACGGTAGATTTGCTGTTACAATAGAAAGAAGTTGGAAGGAGATGATCAATTGCCAAATCCAAATCGTCCAAGACATAGGTGAGCCATTTAACTTTTCAAAGAACCCAATGGACTACTTTGTTATGTTCCACCAATGAATTTGAAAGAAATTAACTCAACTGATGATCAACATATAGCACAAATTTGGCCGATTGTTAGTCAGATAAAGCAATTTACTAATAAGTTGATTGTATTCAGTAGATCCTCTAAGTGTGGTGAGTTTGACTCATCACTAAGTTGAAGATTGTGAATTTTGTAATCTGCAAAACTTACCTCTATCAAGAGATTAACTGCATATTTTTTTCTGATAGAGATGAATATAGTCTTTGCTATAAGCTACTTCCATAACAAGGAAAATTTTATCTAGCCTAGATCTTTGATCTAAAACTAATCATTGGAAAAGACTTGATCTACTGAATATGAAATATATCATCTCCTCTCAAAATTATATCATTCACATAGACTAACAAATAAGTCATGAATTGATCCTTTCGTAATAGAAACATTGAAATCCAAATTGTAATAATAAAGAGGTTAACTTTTCATACCACTTTTCAGTACCTTATTTAAGATCATATAATTATTTTTTTAATCAACAAACTTGACGTTTGGTAGAACTAAAATTCGGTGACAAATTCCTAACACACTTCTTTGTGTAATTCACTATAAAGAAATGCACTATTGATATCCAACTATTTCAAATACCATTTTTTTGCAAGCTGCAATTACAAGAATAACATATAGAAGTTAATTTAACCACTTGAGAAAAAGTCTCTAATTAATCATTTTCAAGAGCTTGTGTGTAGCCTTTTGTAACAAGGCGTGCCTTAAAGTACTCTTTAGTACTATTATAATATTTTCTAAAATTTTGAACCCATCGCAAGCCTATTAGCTTCTTGTGTGGAGGTAAGTCAATTATATCCCATGTACTATTTTGATATAATATATCTTACTTATTTTTTGTCGCCTTCTTCCAACAAGAAAACTTGTTGGCTTCTTTAAAACTAGTAGGTTCTTTCATATTATCCAAGGCCACTACAAAGAATTTATATGAAAAAACAAGTTAGTCTTGAGTAGTCACTATTAATAAAGGATATATAATAGTCTCGCCTGAGGACTAACCCTATTTCCTTATAAGAATTAGAAAGGCTCAGAGGGAATTGAAGTATGGTCATAGCCATTCAGATATGTGGAAGGCTGCCTAATTCTATAGATGTGCATGATGGTCCTAATACAGAGATATATGACTCATCAAAGTAAGTGAGGAGTGTCCCTACTAGTTATCTGATTATTTGATTCATCAAGAACTATTTGTAATCTTATAGTGGACTCGTCACAGCATAGTGAGATTTTTGTGCATCCGATAATTAGAATTATTAGGAAAGGTAACAATGTGGTACTAAACTTATTAAAATAGAGACAATAGGCTCTGCTAGGCATCTAATGGTATAATGCATGAGGAATATGTCATGGTAAGCTAATAGTATACTGAAGTGTATCAAGCAAGGTTATTTAGAATAAGAATCTATGTTATCCCTAGACAAAAAAATGTTATGAGACTCAAGATTATAAATTTTGTAACTTTTGATACCTTTCATATTGATATGTGAGTAAACATACACATATTTGATCATGTTTAGTGTATTGTTTAGTTATGTTTGAAGTTGATTTGATTATGTTTTTATCGTTTGTTTTATCTATTTTGTGTTTCAAATTTTGATTTGGTTACTTGTGAGAGTTTTGATGTTTATTGCAGATGAGGATTGGAAGCATGGATGATCGGAGAAAAAACTGGATCAAGAAGAGAAAAAACTAGATTGAGAAATGAAGTTTCCATTGTGTAGCACAAGCTACGTTTCAAAGCGCACGCTATGTTTTTTAGTGCACACTACACAAAAATAGGCTTTCGTTCCTAGCGCTGCATAATGCATGCTACAATAGCATAGCGCACGCTATGAAGTGTAGCACACGCTACAACTAAGAGGACAGACTGAAATTTAACTAGCATAGCGCATGTTATGTTTTGTAGCGCGTGCTACCACTTCCAAGGAAGTCACATAAAGCTACAGCAGGTGCCAAAATCTTCCACTTGCATCAATCAAATTCCAAATTGGCTGCAACAATGATGAATTCTCAGCTGGCAACACCAAATTAAGCCTATCATGCACCAAATTGAAGGCTATAAAAAGGTGGTGGGAAGAACTTGTAAAAACCATCTAGGAGAAGGAGGTTAGACATTTGAAATACAAATAGAGCTAATCGCCTGAGGTCTTGGAAATGATAGACCATATCCTACGATCAATTTAGATTAGTTTTACTTTAACCTTTCAAGGATTGTATTCAACATTCAAGATTCTCGATTGACAAGGTATTTTCATACTTATCATCCATTGTCTTTTCATTCAATTGGGTGTTTAGTACTTGAGATTTTGTATATGTGTGTTTGAGATTGAGATTGATGACCTTAGTCTTTAACATACGAATATAATCATTGTAAGTTTTATTCATCATTTGATCATTCATATTAAAGTTAAGATTGATGACTTTGATTTATAATATAAACCTCATTCGATTACTTTAGATTTATTTATTGTTCGGAAATAGGATTGACGACCCTAAATCCAACTTTCTTTAGTTTTGATTATTATTTGGAGGTAGGATTGACGACCCTACATTCATGTAGCAATTTGTAGGATTTGAATTACCAATCATTCCATTTCAATTACTTAAATCAAAATCAAGAATCCATAATCTCGTACTTAGAGAATTGATTTATATAATTCCCTGTGGAGATGATCTTACTTATCACTTTATTATTTGTTGCAATCGTGTACTCTTGCACGTATTTTAATCCAAGTTTGGACAACATCAAGTTTTTGGCACCGTTACCGGGGAGTATATTTGAATCAATCTTCTTTAATATTGGATATAGTTTTTTTCTATTTTGAGACTAAGTTTACATACATCTCTTTTGTACATCACTACACTTGATCCTTGTTATTGAGTTTTGTGAAAATGCAGGAGGTGTATGCCACAAACATGTTGTGATAGCCAACCTCTCTTTAAGTACGATCCCAAAATTAAACAAACTTTTCATTTAAGGAGGCATCAACTTAAAGAAGAAATGGCAGAACAACAGGTGATTCCCGCATACATCCAAAGAAGGCAAATGCACCCTAGGTTGACTGTTCTTCGACCAAGTATTGCATATCCAATGGTGGATGCCAATAACTTTGAGATCAAGTCGAGCCTCATTCAAGTGATTCGACAAGACCATTTTGGGGACACTCCTTAGAACTACATTATCTTCTCTCTCTCCTTACACATTTTTATGTTTTAGTGTCACTCATCTAAGTTTTCCTGAGTTTGTGGATTTCTAGGGGAATGTTTATAGTGTCACCCTTGAAAAAAAGATTTTCTATTTTTTAGGTAGCGAAAGATAAGCAACTAATGGATTTTTTGAATATCACCCTCAACACTCTCTGACCACCTTCCTTCGCTACCACCTCTGTGCTAATGACCAGGCTTTATCCTTTCCCTTCTCTTTGTTTTTTTTTCTTTTTATATTTCTGATTTGTCGTATTTGTTGTTTGCATGTGCTTTCCACACATTGAGGACAATGTGTCTGATAAGTGTGGGGGGGTTTGTTTCTGTTGTTTTCATTTGTTTTGTTCTTATGTGTGACTTGTGATCTTCTATGTTTATGTCCTGTATTTGTGTGATTTATGTTGTTATACGCATATGATCGAGACTATTTGGCGTGTAACATGTGTTTTTCATTGAAGTGTTTGAGTCTTGTGCATATGATGAAAAATCGCTTAAATTTTGAACTTTTGTCATAAGAAAAACCCCATATCATGCATTCAACAACCTTGAGTAGGATGAATTAGGAATACAGAGTAACTTTACCCTTATTCGTTTAGACTTGTCGTTGCACTTGGTAGACTAGACTAGGGAATTAATGAGTGACCTTGTGAGATCTTTGAGCCGATGGAAATGACAACCTGTTCTCATTTTATTCATGAGGTATGTGCATAGTCTGGGCAATGGAAGTATTAAATGATTACCTAGCACAACTCAATAAGGTAGAAAATGTCAATGGCCATTTTATTATAAGCCTAGAGCCTTAGAGCCAAAAACCTTTATGTGTATCCATTGCTTCACCCCATTGAGCTTAAGCCTATCTGTTGATATACTATAAGTAAGCCACTATATAAACCTTTATTCAATCATCGTCCTACCTTTGACTATCCATCAGAGGAAGCATTAGGATTACATTTTGGGAAAATTATGTAAGAGTTTATATAGTAGTATAGCTTGGGGGGTACTTTATCATATGAGGGTTACGAGTAGATAAGATAAAAAAAAATGTACAGGCTTGACTTGCAAAAAGAAATAGAATAACCTTGTGCTTAGACAAAGTGGGAAAAAGAAAAAGAAAAGAAAATTGAAAAAGTGGAAAGATGGAAAAGCAAGAAAAGAAAAAAAAATCAAGGGAAAGTGAAAAGAAAAAAGAGAATTGAGCATGAATGTCAAGAAAAGTACAAGGAACAAAGTGAACAAGTCAGAAATTTGGTCTTTAGGATTTGGGTTACATTGGGATGAGTGCTTAGACATAGAATGAGATTATATAGAACAAACAAGAGTTAGAACATATTTGTATAGCTCCTCAAATTGGGTAATTTAGCCACTACCTATATATATATTCTCACCTTTACCCTCGGCCCCGTTATATCCTGAGAAAAGTCCCTCCAATGACATGATCTACTTTGTTTCGAGTGTGTTTTGGTATGATGTATAGCACTTTTAGACCTCAGATATGCACATGAGAGTAAGATAGTTGACTACTATAAACATGTGAGTTTAAATTAATCCAATCCTATGAGTGGTTAACTCTCTAGTTTAGAATACTTGGTGCAAAAACTTGATTAAACGGCTGAGGGTAGATTGTCTATGGATTTCTTGTTCATAATGCTCAAGTGTGTAAATTGTGTGGTTGTGGGGATGACCTTGTGCTGAAGGTTTGAACATTAAGGACTCTATTAATTTAGTTTTTTCTGATGCACTTTGCTTAAGGATGAGTAAAGACTTAAGTGCAGGGGTGTGATATGTGTGTAAACATACACATATTTGATCATGTTTAGTGTATTGTTTGGTTGTGTTTTAAGTTGATTTGATTATTTTTTTATCCTTTGTTTTATCTATTTTGTGTTTCGAATCTTGATTTGGTTACTTGTTAGAGTTTTGATGTTTATTGCAGATGAGGATTGGAAGCATGGATGATCGGAGAAAAAACTGGATCAAGAAGAGAAAAAACTAGATTGAGAAATGAATTTTCCATTGTGTAGCGCATGCTACGTTTCATAGTGCACCATACATTTTTTAACACATGCTACACAAAAATAGGCTTTTGTTCCTAGCACTGCATAGCGCATGCTATGCACACTACAACTAAGAGGACAGATTGAAATTTAACTAGCATAGCGCATGCTACGTTTTGTAGCGCACACTACCACTTGCAAAAAAGTCATAGAAAGCTACAGCAGACACCAAAATCTTCCACTTGCATCAAGAAACTTCTAAATTGGCTACACCAATGATGAATTCTCAGCTGACAACACCAAATTACAGCCTATCATGCACCAAATTGAAGGCTATAAAAAGGTGGTGGGAAGAACTTGTAAAAACTATCTAGGAGAAGGAGGTTAGACATTTGAAATACAAATAGAGCTAATAGGCTAAGGTCTTGGAAATGATAGACCGTATCCTATGATCAATTTAGATTAGTTTTACTTTTACCTTTCAAGGATTGTATTCAACATCCAAGATTCTCGATTGACAAGGTATTTTCATACTTATCATCCATTGTCTTTTCATTCAATTGGGTGTTTAGTGCTTGAGGTTCATATGTGTGTGTTTGAGATTGAGATTGACGACCTTAGTCTTTAACATACGAATATAATCATTGTAAGTTTTATTCATCGTTTGTTCGTTCATATTAAAGTTAAGCTTGATGACCTTGATTTATAATATAAACCTCATTCAATTACTTTAGATTTATTTATTGTTCATAAATATGACTCACGACCCTAAATCCAACTTTCTTTAGTTTTGATTTTTATTCGGAGGTAGGATTGATGACCCTACATTCATGTAGCAATTCGTAGGATTTGAATCACCAATCATTCCATTTCAATTACTTAGATCAAAATCAAGAATCCATAATATGGTACTTAGAGAATTGATTTACATAATTCCCTATGGAGACGATCTTACTTATCACTTTATTACTTGTTGCGATCGTGTACTCTTGCACATATTTTAATTCAAGTTTGGACAACATCACATATAACCTAAGAATATACATATGCATATGCTTGAATCAAATTTGCTAAGTTAAGATAACATAGTTAGATAGCATAGTCAACCAAAGACTTTCAAACAAGACATTGTTGTATTTTTTTTAATAAAGAATCTTACATAGAGTTTTGTTAGATAACTTGGTAGAGGATGTTAAATTAATCAGGTGAACTGCGTGCAAGATGTAAGCACTCCAAAAATATATTAAAAGGTATGCCTGAAATCTAATTGCATGAAATACATTCAAAATACGTTGATAATTTTTCTCTACCCGATCATTTTGTTAGGAAGTGTAAGTGCAAGAAATTTATATAATTTTTTTGGAATCAAAGTAAGAATGCAACAAGAATTATATTCTTTAATCTAATCAGATCCTCTTAATCTTAGTTGTACATTTTGTTTCAACCATGCGAGAAAAATGTTCTAAACTAGTCTTAACTTTAGCTTTAGTTTTTAAAACTTAAACATTCTATAGAATACCTGCAAATTAACTTCATCTTCCATTATTCCCTCTAATGTTAGTAAACTTGAAATTAGAAGAAAATATATGTTGGCTATATCTCAACAATACATCCATCTTTGTCATAATAGGTACATGTTAACATCTTGAAATTATTCCAAGATATCTTCTAGTTATAGTTTTTTCCAGAAAATCTATGGATATCCCAGCATTCACTATGCAAGTTGGTACTTGTATGATCAACAAATATAGTATTCTTAATTTGATCCAACTAATCTAACCCAATAAGTTGATGCTCATGTTGCAAGGTCAAGTAAAGAGTGTTACTATGTTTATCAAAGGAGTCACTAACATTATCGAAGATCTGATTGTCTCATGGTTATCATTTAATCCAATAAAATCATTTAATCCAATAAAATACTTAATAACCTAATCATGTTCTATGTAAACTTGATTGGATTTAACTTCCTCACAGTGTGAAGATCCTTTCTCTTGATTAATATACTTACATAGAGTAACATGATGATATTAAAAAAATTATCCCATAGTCCTAAATGAAGTAAAATACTATGTAACTAACATTCTTCCTTGCTTAAGAGTGCACATTTACATTTATAGTCGTGTAATTTGAATTATATCACCTATTCTAAATCTTTTCTTCAAATCAATCCATACCACTGCTGTAGTTTCTAATACGTTGAGGCTATGCACTCTAGATGGTTCAACTGAATACATAATCTAGCTTATGATCATATATTATTACAGGTCTCCCAATCACTATATTCAACATCTCCAAACTCAGGTGGTTTAACTGATCCATCAACTAGTAGTCACTTTTGCTTAGATGTAGGTGCTCTCGCTATATATTTACTTTGCTATGATAAATTTGGTTGTCCACAGTAGGAGTTATTACTACAGTGGCACTAGGATGAAAATAGAAAAGTTAATCATAAAGCAACAAAAAGAATGAGTTACAACTAATCGTTTAATCATTAACCACTAACTTCCTCTCGTTTGCTTATTTTATATCTATTAAGGTGCTCTACAGCAACGTCCCTCCCCGCCTCGGGGATGGGAGCGCGTGTATTCACTCAGATGGTTTTTTATTTATTTAAATCTTACCTTTTACCTTACTTTGTATATTTGGCACAATATTATCCGTTCAAATAAATTTTTTAAAGATATTTGAGGTGAAAAAAATCACAAATATTCATTTTTCTACTCCTTATAATTGGATCTATTTTTAATTTGTAATCTATCATTTTATTTTCTATCTATAATTCAATTAAAGTTTTTACTCGACCAAATTATATATTTTAATTATAATGCAAAATGTGAAATTTACACTAACGTTTATTTGAAAAAATTATATGATTACAAAATAATTTTAGATAATATGTTGGTGAGAAAAATAAAGTAAATTTAATTATATTAGCATTATCTGCATTTGTAATTTATCATTGCATATTCTCTGAAAATTTTGAGTCATTGCTAATTTAATGCTTTTCAATGAAAACTATTGTTTATTAATATTTGAAATTAATAATACAATGCAAAGTATAGAATTTATATTAACGAATATTAATTTTTTTTATAAGTTTATGAAATAAAATTAGGAAATATATGGATTAAAAAAATTAAAGTTAATCAGGTTGATGATGTGGATGATATTTATATTAATTATTTATTGATTAGGGGTGGGTTGGAGTAGCCATGTTGGTGTGGATAAAAAATTGAGTGGAGTGAGATGGGTTGAGGTGGATGAGTGAGAAATTAATTAAATATTTTGAGGATGGGTGGGGATTGGTTGGGTAGGGGATGTTGGTGTGGATGGTCTAACGACAACCAAGTGTCTAACCAACATGGGATCCATTTGGCAAATTATTAAAGTGGTCTTGATAGTTTAGCGCGCTTCTAATTTCCTCCTTGCATATCTAGGTAAAATTACATGTTGATCACCAAAGTCTACATGGTTCTTGGATTTTGTCCATGTCTCTTGTTTTAGCTACAATAGCTATCTTCTCTTTCACAATTGATAGACCGTTTGTTCAATCCAATCTCAAATTCGAGTTTCGAGATGTATTAATCTCGAATTTGAGTTTCGAGATGTATTAGTGTTTAAATTTTTTTTTAAAAAATTAATAGTTTTGATTCATGTTATAATTTTATTAATTTTCAAATAATAACTAGTTTGTTTTAGATTAAACAAACTTATATTCATCCATAAGTAGGGAAATCAGTAAACAAGAATGCATTCAGCTCCGGTGGATGAATTTGTTCCCAATTGGAGTTAAGAAGTCTTAATTCCATGGATTTTGCTCTTGTAAGAATTTGACCTAGAAATCAAGGACAAAAAAGGCACAGAGAATGTTGTTGTTGATCATTTATCTCGTCTAGAAGATAGCACTGATATTGACACTGAAGGCCAGATCCTTGAGCACTTTCTAGATGAAGCTCTCTTCTACCTACAAGCCACCCTACCTTTTTGGTACGTGGACCTAGCTGATTACTTAGTGAGCAATATGGTTTCCGAGGACTTAACCTATGCACAACAGAAGAAGTTCCTTATCGATATCCATTTCTACATATGGGATGAACCCTTCCTCTTTCTTCATTGCGGTGATGGCATTATATGGCGATGCATCCCTGATACTAAAATTTTGGCCATGCTTCATGAGTGTCACAGATCCCTTTATGCTAGACATTGTCGTGCCACACGAATAGCCACTAGAGTACTAGAGTCTGGCTTTTATTGGCCCACAATATTCAAAGATACTTATGATTTTGCTATCTATTATGATCGTTGTCAAAGAACCAGCAATATCTCTCACTGAGATGAACTCCTTCGATCCAGTATCTTGGAAGTTGAACTATTTGATGTCTAGGGGATAGAAGTTATGGGCCCTTTTCTACCATCCAAAGGCTGCAAGTATATCATAATCTGAATGGGATTACATGTCCAAATAGGTAAAGGCATGGGCAACTACCATAAATGATGTAAAGGTTATACTTCGCTTCCTGAAATAGTTCTTTACCTGTTTTGGTGTCCCTCGTGCAATCATAAGTAATGGCAGCTCCCACTTCTGCGACCAACCATTCACCACACTCCTCAAGCACTATGATGTCACTCATAAGGTTGCCACTCTATATTACCCGCAGACTAGTGGCCAAGTGGAGCTAGCTCTCTAATAGGGAGTTGAAGAGAATCTTGGAGAAGACAGTTACCTCTTCCTGCAAGGATTGGTCGCTCAAGCTTGATGATGCTCTCTGGGCATATCACACCGCCTTTAAAACACCAATAGGAACAACTTCGTATCGTTTGGTGTACATGAAGGCTTGCCATCTACTAGTTGAACTAGAACACTGAGTATTCTAGGTGATCAAAGCATTAAACTATGACTGCAAGCTCGCAAGTGAATATCGGGGTCTTCAACTATAGGAACTAGAGGAACTTTGCTCCAGTGCCTTTGAGAGTGCCCGAATCTATAAAGAGACCACAAAAAAGAGACACAACACCTATATCATTAACAAAGAATTCTATGTCAGGCAACAAGTCCTCCTCTACCACTCTTGCCTGAAGTTGTTCTTAGAGAAGTTGAAATCCAGATAGAGCGATCCATTTGAAGTTGCAGGCATCACCCCACTTGGTGCCATCAAACGTCGAGACTCGCTAATGCACATATTCAAAGCCAATGGTCAATGCTACATAATCTACCTTGGAAATGACATCCACTATGCTCGAGAAGTGCAAAAGTTGCTTCTGCCACCTTCTCCTTGATTCACAGGGAGTAAAAGTCAAGCTAATGACTCTAACTTAGCATGTCTTTGTTTTTCGTTTTGTTTTTATTTTTGTGCTACTTGTGTTCTTTCTCGTCATTTACATATTTTCTTTTGATTTTCATAGGTCCAAACGCCCCCAAGCCCAACGGTCACTAACATTATAGTGCTCGCTGATGATCAACCCCAAAAAACACTCACCACAGGTACAACGATTGCTAGCTTTATAGCGGTCACTGGCCACCCACTTGAGATACATATCTCGCCTCAGACTTAGCAGTCGCTGCATAGCTAGTAATGAATGGGAATTCAATCTTGCGAGAGATCTCCTCTCTGTCCTAGCAATTGATGCTCATATAGCGGTCACAGGGCAGGTTGGGGCTGCATAAAACCCCCCCTCAATCGCCTCCCTTTACAAAATCCTAATAACTAAATAAGCAGACACCAAATCATCGAAATTAGCCACTACCAATAATTACCATGCCACCCAAGTGACATTGGCCAAGGTTTATGTCACGACCAAACTGAGGTCGGTGACCGGCGCTAGACACTGATCAACAAACCAACAACACCATACAGGCCTACCAAGCCTCAAAATGATTCTAACAAAACAAACCAAGTTGAAGACAATTTTTACAAACCAAGGACATCAAATCATCTCTCAAATCTTATCAACATACTAAAAGCAAACCAAAATAACTTTACAAACTAAAATCCACAAACATCTCCAAAATGCTATTACTACAAAGCAACTATACAAGAGGAGACAAAAGCACGATCCGGAGACCTCAAAAGCAGCCCTCGAATGTAGGAATGGGGCGTGCACCACAGACTCCAGACACTCAAACAGACTATGGTCTCTGAGAACCTGAAATAGATTATTTGTAAAGGGTAAGTGTCCGAAGGCACTTAGCAAGGGAATAGAACATAATATATTAGTTATGGTTGATATATGTATGCACCAAAACTCAACCATGCTCGACTTCACTCAAATCAAAATGCGTAATCATCAAATGCTATTACCAAATACAAATATCAACACGCACACCATACACACAGACATAGAGAGCTATGAATAGGTTTTGTATTGCCTCTTCCTCTGACTGCTAGGGATATCCAAATGGTCAAACAGATCTCCGATCATAAATAACAGAAACTAGTGTACAAATATAAACTGGCCAAAGCTTACAAATGTGCACTAGCGATACCCCCAAAACTATGAGCTCATAGACTAACATCCCCAGTTAGTGCGGGAAAACCCATTCATTTCTCTCACACAAAAACACATCATATCAGAACATATGACCCAACGGTCCAGAATCATATCCATCACACATGGACATGCCACACATATCAAATCAGCTCGAGGCTGTTCACAAACATCACATGCCTCACAACACAATCAATATTATGTCCAACCATATGATGTACTAAACCATATGCATGTGACGCACACAATCAAGCTCTGAAACAAACATATATCAAACAAAACCAAATTTATCATGTGCTATCCTCTTACTCAGACAAATAGCGCTCGAAAGCTCAATTTCCAAATCTGATGCTCCTTTCACCCGTAGTTCTTTCAACGTTGGAAATCTGAACAATAATCCAAAATCACATAATGAGGTTAACCCTTGGTTTCCAAAACCAATTCACCTCCAACACTTCAAAATGACCAACATAGGTCCACTCGTAAATCATCATCGCAAATCAACCAAACATAATCAAATAGCTCAAACCCTTCATTCACTTGATTCCACATCAAACATCCACACATATACTCTGTATACAGTTCACTCATGCTCAAACAGGCATTCATCAATCTATTTTGTTTTGCCAACCGAAGATCAACGGAGTGTATCGCGAGTTCAATCGCAACAACTATTCAGAAATGGATTAAACAAGTCAACCACAGCCCATATCTCACTTTAACATAACTCCCCTGTATATACTCAACATCTCAGAACCAACAATCAACCTCAGAATCCAAAAACTCAACTCGCCAAGCTTCACACTTCAAATTTGCACAAACCAGAACTCAACCAGACCAATCAAACTTCAATAGAGTGTATAGGACATTTTCCTCAACCAATTCAAGCATATGATACATATTCAAAAAGCTCATGAAGTGTACTACAAACGGTTCTAGAACACCCAAGTCCAAATCGGAGACTAAATATGCTTACCAAGTCAATCTTCTTCACATCGCTTAGCTGACTACCTAAGTAACAACTAGTCTATTCAAAATCGATTTCCCGTTGATCCTCTGATCCAAAATCCACAAAAATATATCACAAGAAAGCTACTGAAGTCCTATATAAGCTGGTAAAATTTCATGGTCTAACTCAGAGACTAAGTCCACTTACCAATCCAATCTTCTGGCCGTCATTCACTGACTACCCCAAAAACGTGCTCTGACTTCACAACGATTTTCCCGTTGACTCCATGATTCCAAATACAAGTGGGATACACTGTTAGAAAGCTATGGATGTGCTCTATAATCTGGTAAAATCTCATGGTTTGATTCGGAGAGGATGGTTACTTACCAAGTCGTAACCTTTTGACCTGCCTGCTTCTTCCTCTCTCCTCAACCCTCTCTTCTTTTCTTCTATTTTCGTTTTGTGGCTGACCAACAGAGCTTCCAGCCACCTCCAATCCCTTCATAAGTCTGTAAGGTAAGCAGGTGAGTCAACTCCAGCTCCTTTTAACCGACCTAAGTAACTTTTAACCAAGGTAAGTTAGTGATTGGTTAATGTAAAAGTGTGGTCCAATCACAGCTCAGCAAATTTGAGCTCGTTTTTTCACCAACTTTCTTTCATTTTTGACCAAACTTGTGTATAACCATGTTGTAGCTCTATGTGTCTAGTTTTTATATTGTACTCACTTGTGTCTTTTGGAGCAAAAATGAAGAAGTTATGGCCATTTAAGTAAGCAAAGGTCAATCTGCCCGAGAAATGACCAACTACATCTACGAACTTCTGAAATTCATTGCGACAACTTGATCGAACTTGAACCAACAT
The DNA here is from genome assembly GCA_012979155.1 of Hypericum perforatum. Lineage (NCBI taxonomy): Eukaryota > Viridiplantae > Streptophyta > Magnoliopsida > Malpighiales > Hypericaceae > Hypericum > Hypericum perforatum. The sequence goes on from SOPF01027981.1 coordinate 424,544, forward strand.
GCTAAGTGAACCCAAGGACACTTAAACACACTTCCAAAACTCATCCCCCAAGTACGTAGCACAATGCATAATCAACCGACCACTCTTGAAGTTATCACAATTCTCCCTCCCTTATGAAAATTCGTCCTCGAATTTAATGAAGTACGTACCATGTTACTCAAATAGATGCGGATATCTTTTTCGAATTCCCAAGTAGCTTCTGTGGGAGAATGATGTTGCCATTCCACTTTCACGAATGGAAGGTCTTTAGTTCTGAGACTTCTCACTTGTCTGTCTACTATCCGTAGAGGTCGCTCCTCATAGGTGAGATCGTCTTGAAAATCCATATTTGGCTGATCTAACACATGTGAGGGATCGTGTAGATACTTCTGAAGCATTGAAACATGAAATACCGGATGTACATTTGCGAATGTAGGTGGTAGTGCTAACCGATAAGCTACGCGACCAATCCTTTCCAGAATCTCAAATGGTCCTACATATCTCGGACTCAGCTTTCCTTTCTTCCCGAATCTCATGAGTCCCTTCATTGGCGATACCTTGAGAAACACATTGGAACCCACTTCAAACTCAATGTCCTTTCTTCTCTTATCTGAATATGACTTCTGTCTGCTTTGAGCTACCTGTAGGCGTTCTCGAATTACTTTAACTTTATCAACTATTTCTTGCATAAACTCAAGATCTAACTATTGCTTCTCATCAACATCATCCCAACAAACTAGAGACTTGCACTTCCTACCATACAAAGCTTCGTAAGGTGCCATCTGAATGCTAGACTGATAGCTGTTGTTGTAAGCGAACTCCATCAAAGGTAAATAAAGTTCCCAGCTTCCACCAAAATCCATCACACAAGCTCGCATCATATCTTCCAATACTTGGATTGTCTGTTCTGACTGTACGTCTGTCTGAGGATGGAAAGCTGTGCTCAAATCTAGCCGAGTGCCCATGGAGTCTTGGAACTTCTTCCAAAACCGAGATGTGAAGTGCATCCCCCAATCTGAAACTATCGAAATTGGAACTCTATGTAGTCGTATAATCTGATCAATAAACAGCTGGGCAAACTTCGCTACATCATAAGTACTCTTGATAGGCAAAAAGTGTGCAGACTTTATCAGTCTATCAACGACGACCCAAATCGAATCAAACCCCTTTGGTGAAGTTGGAAGCCCTACGAGTAAATCCATGGTGATCTGCTCTCACTTCCATTCTGGAATACTCAATGGCTGTAGCAAACCTGAAGGTCTTTGGTGTTCGGCTTTCACTTGCTAACAAGTTAAGCACTTTGCGACAAATTCACCAATATCCTTTTTTATGCCATTCCACCAGTAGCACTTCTTCATATCGTTGTACATCTTGGTCGAACCAGGGTGCATACTATAAACTGCCTTATGTACTTGACTCATAATGTCCCTCCTCACATCTCCTACATTAGACATGACCAACCGAGTACCATAATGTAAGACACCATTAGCACTAAGGCTAAATTTTGGCAATTCACCTTTCTCAACCTTCCCAATCATCTCCACTACCTTAGGGTCTTCTTGTTGTAGTTCCACAATTCGACCACGTATCGTTGGTTGTAAATGAAGTTCAGCCAATAACACTGGTTCCTCTCTGTCTAAAACTGTAGTCAACTCCAACCCTTGGTCAATTAACTCGTGTAGACTTGAAATCAAAGGCCTACGAATTACTGACATGTGTGCCAAACTACTCGCTGACTTTCTGCTCAAGGCATCTACGACCACATTAGCTTTGCCAGGATGATAACTGATGGTACAGTCGTAGTCTTTCAGAAGCTCTATCCATCTCCTCTGCCTCATATTCAAGTCCTTCTGCTCAAAAATATACTTCAAGCTCTTATGATCAGTAAACACTTCAAATTTCTCACCATACAGATAATGCCTCCATATCTTAAGCGCAAATACTACCGCTGCCATCTCTAAATCATGTACTAGGTAGTTATGTTCATGTTTCTTCAACTGTCTAGATGCGTACGCTATCACATTCTTGCCTTGCATCAAAACACATCCCAATCCAACTCTGGAAGCATCACAATACACAGAAAAGCTACCCGATGCTGATGGTAATGCCAACACTGGAGCATTGGTCAATAAATGCTTTAGTTCTTGAAAACTCTTCTCACAATCTTCTCCCCAGACATACTTTGCATTCTTCTGAGTCAGTCGAGTGAGTGGAGCAGCCAAAGTAGAAAACCCTTTTATGAACCTTCTATAATACCCAGCCAACCCGAGAAAACTACGTATCTCTGTAACATTAGTAGGCGTTGGCCAGTTCACAACAGCTTCAATCTTTGCTGGATCAACTGACACTCCATCCTTGGACACCACATGTCCTAGGAATGCCATACTCTGCAACCAAAACTCACACTTCGATAACTTAGCATATAACTCATTATCAAGCAATGTCTTCAAAACTAACCACAGATGCTTCTCATGCTCTTCCTTGGTCTGCGAGTAGATCAATATGTCATCGATAAACACAACTACAAACTGATCCAAGAATGGCTTGAACATCCGATTCATTAAACCTATGAAGTAAGCTGGTGCATTCGTAAGATAAAATGGCATAACTAAGAACTCATAATGACCATATCCGGTTCTGAAGGCTGTCTTGCTCATATCTTCCTTTCTAATTCTCAACTGATGGTACCCCGATTGTAAATCGATCTTAGAAAACCACTTAGCATCTCTCAACTGATCAAACAGATCATCAATGCGTGGAAGAGGATACTGGTTACGAATAGTCACTTTATTCAACTTGCGATAATCAATACATAACCTCAGACTACCATCTTTCTTCTGAACAAACAATACTGGAGCACCCTACGGGGAAACACTAGGACGTATATATCTCTTGTCCAATAAATCCTGCAATTGTACCTTTAACTCCTTTAATTCAGCAGGCGCCATCCAATATGGTGGTATCGAAATTGGTTGTGTCCCCGGCATCAACTCAATACAAAACTTTATTTCTCTCTCAGGTGGTAAACCTGGCAATTCATCTGGAAAGACATCTGGAAACTCTTTCACAACGGGAATGTTCTCAATAATAATCTGATCAGAATCCGCATTCACTTCTTTAACCACTGCCAAATAACTCTCACAACCTCTTCTCAATAATCTCGAAGCCTTCAAACACCAAATAAGCCTCGGTGGAATCATCCTATCACCCCAAAATACAAATTCTGGTTCACCCTCAGGCCTGAACCTCACAATCTTCTCAAAACAATCCACCGTAGCATGATATGATGATAGCCAGTCCATCCCCAAGATACATCAAAATCATCCATGTCTAACACATGTAGATTAGCCAATAACTCATGGCCATCTACGACTATCACACATGATTTATGAACTAAATGCACATGAATGATATGACTAGAAGGGGTACACACCTCTAAAGGCTCCCCTAATGACACTAGTGGACTAGCAGAAAACTTAGCAAATTGGGGTGACAAGAATGAATGTGTCGACCCTGAATTAAACAAAACTTGAGCGTGTGATGATCCTATAGGAAGTATACCTGAGACCACTGTGTTAGATGCCGTAGCATCTTTCTTCGTCAAAGCATATACTCGAGCTGGACCCCCACTATTATGTTCCATCGGCTCCTTTCCTCTCAAATTCGGGTTCTCTCCCTGATAGCTCTGACTAGATGGACTCTGATCATGCTCTCGAGGTCGAACAGATAAGATCGTAAGCTGTGCCTGCTGTCTCGCCTTAGCCACGTGACAATCTTTAATCTGATGTCCCAACTTGCCACACCCAAAACAAGCTCCTGTCTGTCTATAACATGGTCTCCCAGGGTGCTGCCTCCCACATCTAGCACACGAACTACCAAATTGACCTTGACCACCAGATTGGCCACGGCCACCCTGTGAACCACGAGGACCACTACCTCTCCATGATCCTCTATAAGAACCTCCACCCCTCGAAAAGTTAGGCTGAAAACTCGGCCTTTGCTGCTGCGACTATCCAAAACTCTGGTGTGAACTATACTGCGGTGGCCTATCAAACCTCTGGACCTTAGCTTGCTTATGCTTTGCAATCCGTTCATTATCTCGCATCTCTAAGGTCCTCGCACAATCTACCGCTATTGAATAGGACTGGAATCCACGTGGGTACATCACCTTGAACATCGAATCATCCAGTCCTCGAATAAATCTCTTCACCTTCTTATCTTCATCAGGCACCAAGTACTTTGCATAGCGAGATAGATGGCAAAACTTCTGATCATACTCTGTCACTGTCATCTCCGGAGTCTTTACCAATCTTTCGAACTCAAAGGCACGAGCATCTCTTTGACTCTCAGGCAGGAAACGATCTAATAAGGAGTCGCTAAACTTCTTCCAAGTCCAACCAACAGATTCCATCGTTTGAAACCATATCCCCGCCTCATCAGTCAACTTGAATGCAGCAAGCTCCACCATCCTCTTGCTATCACAATTCAGAATTTTCCATCTCTTTTCTGTCTCATCAATAAACAACTGAGGATCATCACGTACTCCAGAAAATGTAGGTGGCTCCAACCTTAAAAACTCTGCCAAGGAATCATCTCGAGGTGTCATAGCAGCCTTCTTATCCACTTGACTCTGCTGAGTGGCGATAAACTTCTCCATCGCTACCATCACCCTATCCACCGCATCACCACTCTGCTCTCTATGCCCAGAAGGAGTACCAGCTACTGGTTGGCTTGTCTCAGTCGGCATGGTAGTCATAGTAGTAGCAGCTATAGTAGCAGTGGTATGCTCAACTGGTGTAGCTTCTTCTCTAGGCTGCTCGGAGCCTTCACCTTGCTCCCTAACAGTAGCATCGGTACTCTTACATCTCTGAGGCATAACTTCCCTATAAGAGTAAGTCACACTTTAAGAAGACCACAAATAGGCTTAGACAAAGAAGGACAAGACACGATGGATCCTATGCTCCGTAGCATTCTTAAATACCATATCAGATATCACATAAGATAACCTAAGTTTAGCTCTGATACCAATTCTGTCACGACCCAACTGAGGTCGGTGACCGGCGCTAGACACTGATCAACAAACCAACAACACCATACAGGCCTAGCAAGCCTCAAAATGATTCAAACGAAACAAACCAACCGGAAGACAATTTTTACAAACCAAGGACATCAAATCATCTCTCAAATCTTATCAACATACTAAAAGCAAACAAAAAATAACTTTACAAACTAAAATCCACAAACATCTCCAAAATGCTATTACTACGGAGCAACTATACAAGAGGAGACAAAAGCACGATCCGAAGACCTCAAAAGCAGCCCTCGAATGTAGGAATGGGGCATGCACCACAGACTCCGAACACTCAAACAGACTATGGTCTCTGAGAACCTGAAATAGATTATTTGTAAGGGGTAAGTGTCCGAAGGCACTTAGCAAGGGAATAGAACATAATATATTAGTTATGGCTGATATATGTATGCACCAAAACTCAACCATGCTCAACTTCTCAAATCAAAATGCGTAATCATCAAATGCTATTACCAAACACAAATATCAACATGCACACCATACACACAGACATAGAGAGCTATGAATAGGTTTTGTATTGCCTCTTCCTCTGACTGCTAGGGATACCCAAATGGCCAAACAGATCTCCGATCATAAATAACAGAAACTAGTGTACAAATGTAAACTGGCCAAAGCTTACAAATGTGCACTAGCGATACCCCCAAAACTATGAGCTCATAGACTAACATCCCCAGTTAGTGCGGGAAAACCCATTCATTTCTCTCACACAAAAACACATCATATCAGAACATATGACCCAACGGTCCAGAATCACATCCATCACACATGGACATGCCACACATATCAAATCAGCTTGAGGCTATTCATAAACATCACATGCCTCACAACACAATCAATATTATGTCCAACCATATCATGTACTAAACCATATGCATGTGACGCACACAATCAAGCTCTGAAACAAACACATATCAAACAAAACCAAATTTATCATGTGCTATCCTCTTACTCAGACAAATAGCGCTCGAAAGCTCAATTTCCAAATCTGATGCTCCTTTCACCCGTAGTTCCTTCAACGTTGGAAATCTGAACAATAATCCAAAATCACATAATGAGGTTAACCCTTGGTTTCCAAAACCAATTCACCTCCAACACTTCAAAACGACCAACATAGGTCCACTCGTAAATCATCATCGCAAATCAACCAAACATAATCAAATAGCTCAAACCCTTCATTCACTTGATTCCACATCAAACATCCACACATATACTCTGTATACAGTTCACTCATGCTCAAACAGGCATTCATCAATCTATTTTGTTTTGCCAACCGAAGATCAACGGAGTGTATTGCGAGTTCAATCGCAACAACTATTCGGAAATGGATTAAACAAGTCAACCACAGCCCATATCTCACTTTAACATAACTCCCCTGTATATACTCAACATCTCAGAACCAACAATCAACCTCAGAATCCAAAAATTCAACTCACCAAGCTTCACACTTCAAACTTGCACAAACCAGAACTCAACGAGACCAATCAAACTTCAATAGAGTGTATAGGACATTTCCCTCAACCAATTCAAGCATATGATACATATTCAGAAAGCTCATTAGGTGTACTACAAACAGTTCTAGAACACCCAAGTCCAAATCGGATACTAAATATGCTTACCAAGTCAATCTTCTTCACATCGCTCAGCTGACTACCTCAGTAACAACCAGTCTATTCAAAATCGATTTCCCGTTGATCCTCTGATCCAAAATCCACAAACATATATCACAAGAAAGCTACGGAAGTCCTATATAAGCTGGTAAAATTTCATAGTCTAACTCAGAGACTAAGTCCACTTACCAATCCAATCTTCTTGCCGTCGTTCACTAACTACCCCAGAAACGTGCTTTGACTTCACAACGACTTTCCCGTTGACTCCATGATCTAAAACACAAGTGGGATACACTGTTAGAAAGCTATGGATGTGCTCTATAATATGGTAAAATCTCATGGTTTGATTCGGAGAGGAAGCTTACTTACCAAGTCATAACCTTTTGACCTGCCTGCTTCTTCCTCTCTCCTCAACCCTCTCTTCTTTTCTTCTATTTTCGTTTTGTGGCTAACCAAAAGAGCTTCCAGCCACCTCCAATCCCTTCATAAGTCTGTAAGGTAAGCAGGTGAGTCAACTCCAGCTCCTTTTAACCGACCTAAGTAACTTTTAACCAAGGTAAGTTGGTGATTGGTTAATGTAAAAGTGTGGTCCAATCACAGCTCAGCAAATTTGAGCTCATTTTTCACCAACTTCCTTTCATTTTTGACCAAACTTGTGTATAACCATGTTGTAGCTCTATGTGTCTAGTTTTTATATTGTACTCACTTGTGTCTTTTGGAGCAAAAATGAAGAAGTTATGGCCATTTAAGTAAGCAAAGGTCAATCTGCCCGAGAAATGACCAACTACATCTACGAACTTCTGAAATTCATTGCGACAACTTGATCGAACTTGAACCAACACGCTAAGTAAACCCAAGGACACTTAAACACACTTCCGAAACTCATCCCCCAAGTACATAGCACAATGCACAATCGACCGACCACTCTTGAGGTTATCCCAGTTTATGCCACTAAACTTGGCACCTCCTTTTCTAGAATATCAAAGTGTCTGAGGAACTAACCTCTGCCATCACCACCACGAGTCGAGATAAGTTAGAGGAGGGCTGGAGGTACGAACAAATCTCTTCCCTCACTTGCCTTCAGTACTCTTCAATCAATTAGGATGACATAGAGACATTAGGCATTACTAATTAGCTATCTAGTACATTAGAGGTGTTAGGGTGGAAATTCTTTGCAGATAATGCAATCCCCATGCACGATGATGTCTGTCTAGAATTTTTCTCCACTTTGCATATAGCGGATAACAAGTCTAATTTTAGGGCCCACCTCGTTGATGAACCGATCATAGTCAACATGTAATTACTAATGGACTTGATTGGGATCAAGGGTGGGGGTGGCCTAGTCGACTTTAATACAACAAAATCTAGTCGACCAAGCTGTAGGAGGATAACCGTGTCACTAAGTCCCAGTTTTATACTTTCTATTATCTATGATAAAAGAAGCCGTATTGCATGTTTGATCTAATCTATGATGTATTTGTTCATTTCTTTCGTACCATGCACCCAATCCACTTGCCACATGGCCATATGGTCACCGTTCTTGCAAAGCTTTTTTTCCCAAATAAGTTTACAGTAAAAACAAGTAACCATGTAGGGAGATCACGGCTGCCTGCTTAACTAATTGGGGACTTCTCTTGAGGATCACCAACTCCTAAGGCACCACTTACAAGTTCATATCGTAGGAAGATTGCAAGGTGGTCAAAGATCGTCTACATGTGAAAAGAAGTGTCCCAGCCCTAAAGGACCAAGTAGAGCTCAATGAATTGGTCGATTGGCTCTTGGAGATTGAGATTTAGATTGATGAGCTGACCACCTTGCAGTGCAAGCACAATGCACTAATAACGCATAACTGGGACCACCTCTATGAGGATAATGCTTGTCGCGATACTTCTGACCAAGCTCAATGGGATTGGCTGCAGACTCACCTCTCCGGCGCACATCCACTCCCACCACCTTACTTCGATTGACCAGGGAGCCCCACTTCCATATCTTTTCCTTTCCTTTCTCATTTTTGTTTGTGTATGTTTCTTTTTTGTTTAGTGCATTGCATGCTGATTAAGTCTACCTCACATTGAGGATAATGTGTTCAATAAGTATGGGGTATTTGCATAAGTCTATGTCCTTGTATGTTCTTCATGCTCTCAATCTTTGTGTGTCTGTTTTTGTGAATATGTGTGCTTATGTCCTGTGTATTTGTCATGTTCATCAGTTTTGTTTTTCTTTGTTGTTTTTGATTTCTTTAATGGATGTGGCTTCCTTGGATTATGTATGCCTTGTGCTTTTGATTGAAGTGCTTATGTCCTCTGTAAATAATGAACCTTTTTGAATGGTTGAATTTTTGCCACAAGCCCAAACCCCACACAGGAATCAAGTTTGAGAGTGACATATAACATTGTATTTGGACAATACCCTTGGTTGTTTAGGTTAGTGGTCGTGCTAGGTGAATTAGACTTGAGAATTGACGAGTGACCTGGTGAGAATATTTGAGCCAAAGGACGAGACAACCATCTCTAGTCATTCATAAGATGCGTACATGAACCAAGTGATGAGAGTGGTATGTTTATACGCAGTATAACCTCTTAGCATAGGATTAGTTACATATTAGGGGGCGTTTTGTGATTAAGCCTAGAGCCTTAGAGCCAAAATTCCTTTATTCTCCCATGTTTAAGCATATTCATTGAAATGTTACATTTACACTAGTTTATAAGTCCATATCTATAATTTTACCCACCTCTGACAACCTGGTCCAAGGATGCATTGGAGACTTATCTTTTGGGGAATTATGTCAGGGTTCACTTGGTAGAATAGCAGGGGAGAGAATTGAACAATGGGGGAGAATTGAGGCTGACAAAGAAGCTGAGACTAGCTGCTTTAGAAATGTGCAAAGGAAAGAAAAAAAGAGTGAAAATACACGTTGATCACCAAAGTCCGCATGGTTCTTGGATTTTGTCCATGTCTCCTGTTTTAGCTAAAATAGCTATCTTCTCTTTCGCAATTGATAGACCGCTTGTTCAATCCAATCTCAAATTCGAGTTTCAAGATGTATTAATCTCGAATGTGAGTTTCGAGATGTATTAATGTTTAATTTTTTTTAAAAGATTTAATAGTTCTGATGTGGTTCATATTATAATTTTATTAATTTTCAAATAATAAGTAGTTTGTTTTAGATTAAACAAAATTATATTCATCCGTAAGTAGGGAAATCAGTAAACAAAAATGCATCCAGCTCCGGTGGATGAATTTGTTCCCAATTGCAATTAAGAAGTCTTAATCTAGTTTTTTCTACTTAACCAATCAGTCTCCATATACCTAAATCTAGGGTTATTAAAAAAAGTGGTTTGTTGAATCCATAAAAATGAGAGGGAATAGCGGTGAGGTGCACATGATGATCATCATCTCTCTTCTGATTGGACTCTCCTCGCGAATAAAATAAGATCTGTTACAAATCTTTGAAAAATTCAATATACCATTCTTTAGGAGAGAAAAGGCCGCAAGACATGCTACCAAATTATAACACGCACATATTTTTTGGCTTCTTTCAAAATTTTGATTATATGGTTACGAATGAGCGAGGTAGTTAGTCGTTTCTTAAATATACATATTTTTTATTTTTCTGGGTTTTTTGTTTGGTTATTTAAGAAAAATTATTTAGAGTTTTAGTTAATTTTTTTAAAAATGATTTGGTTAATTTTTTCTGACACATCATATTTTCTTTTTTTAATCACTTTGTTCAGAAAAATTTATTTCAATTAAGTTAAACTTGCGTTAAATTAAACCACAAATAATGATACAACTCGTCTTAATAAGTCTAATTTATATTTCATAAATTTGAAATCAAGAATTTTAATTAAAATATAATGAACTTATTTACTGTTTTTCACCTGGACAAATAATGTGGTTTCCGATAATATCCCTCACATATCTTATTCAGGCAATCTTTTGACTTCTGGTGAGATCCACATAAATTTCTATTAATGTTTGCGTTAAGCGTCGCAGATCAGAAAGCAGATGTTGTGACGTCCTATTTAATTTAATAATACACAGTTAACACGATTTAATATTTACAAATAAATTATTACCTCATTGCGACATAATAATCTTAACACATTCATAAAAAAAATAGAAAACATGCTAGCATCTGTGGCATCAATATCGAATGTGAGTTACTTACCTATAGTTCAAATAATCACAGTGATCAAATCTGATCATTATTTGCATAATCATAATCTCGTAGCCAAACAAGCTAAGTTTTAGGCAAGGGCACAGCAAGCAATGGCTTAGTCTTTTGCAAGGCAATCCCCAAACTCTCTTTCATGTTCAGCGGCAAACCAGGGCAGATCCTTCGCCCAGCACCAAATGACATAAGCTCAAAATGCATGCCTCTAACGTCGACATCCAAACCAAGATATCTCACAGGGACGACCGACAAATGGTCGTTCCAGATCACGGGGTCCTTACAGATAGCCCAGACATTGTAGAGTACTAGCACATCTTTGGGAATGGTGAAGCCTGATACCTCTATGTCTGATCTTGTCTTGCGTGGGAGCAAGAGAAGGACGAGTGGGTGCTATCTGAAAGTTTTGTTGATGATTGTTTATAGGTATGATAAATGAGAAATGTCTGATTCGTCGATGTGGTTGCCTTCGCCAATTACCTGTTCAAGCTCCGTTGTTGCTTTCGCCAAGATAATTGGATTCCATAGAAGTTCTCCCATAGCCCATTCTATTGTGCTTGAAGTTTTCTGTTCCAGGGCCAAATAGATCTTTTGATGGAAAGAATTATAGTTTACACGAAAAATAGCTACATTTTATTTAATTCATGTAACTACTACAAAATTCATTTAAAAAAAATCAAAATTTTCAGATCATAACTAGGATTTTTATTAAAGATTAATCGATTGTGTTGGATTTGATTGGGTGGATGTGATATGCTTATATTTTTTGGCTGGGCCGGTCTAACTAGCCCCAACATGTTAACCAGCCAATTCAATCGATAAATCTTTTGACCAACATTGTTGACCATGAGTTGAACCAAGATGTAGTGTTTAGGGATAAAACTGACCCAATGTTAGCCACTAGTCGTGTGCGGCTCATCCGATGATCGCACCATATGTTTTCAACTATGAAACTGTTGGTGTCTTTTCATTTTGAACCAACATAATTGGTTAATAAATAAATTAAAAAATTAGAAAGAAATAAAAATTTGACATGCCTTTTGGAGTTTGTGTTTATTGGTGTCATTTGGACAATTTAACATGTCCATCAGTATCCTATAAATAGAAGACTCCATTTGCCATCAGCAATCGTTGTTCTTCTCTCCCTCCTCTCTTGAGTCCGAAAGTTTTGGGTATATAAGGGTTCGCATGAAAGTTTTGAGATACGTATGCAATGTTCTTGGAAATGCATGAATAGTCATTGTATTTTGAAGATAATTATCGTAGCCCATAGTGCACTGAAATATATGGGGCAATCTTGTCTTATGGAGAAAGTGTCCAACACTTGCCTCGACTATTGTCTGATCCTAATCAAGTACATACCCTCCGATGACCAACAATCGTAAGAAGAGATTCATGTACTCGAAGATGGCATCGACGAGCACCATAGTATTGACCACAGACCCACAAACTATTTATGCCAAAAGCCCAGCAAAGTTCAATGGTACCGAGTTCAAGAGGTGGTAGCAGAAGATGACATTCTATCTGACCATGCTCAACCTGGTTCGATTCTTGAAAGAGGATGCACCAAAAATCATGGAAGATGAGATGGATCAATAAAAGATCAATGCCCTTGATATATGGAGTTACAACAACTTTCTGTGCCATAACTACATCCTGAACGGACTAGATGACACACTCTATAATATCTATGCGATAGCCAAGGCTGCTAAGGAGCTGTGGAGTTCACTTAAGAAGAAGTACAAGATGGAGGATGATAGGACAAAGAAATTCATTGTTGGGCAGTTCCTCGATTTTAATATGGTGGACTCCAAAAAGATCATCGACCAAGTATAGGAGTTGTAGTTGATCCTTCCTAAGATCCAAGCCAAAGGGATGCAACTCAGCGAGTCCTTCCAAGTGGCTGCAATGATTGAGAAGCTTTCCCCACTCTGAAAGAATGCCAAAGGCACCCAAATCCTTTGGTCCAGACTATCTAACATATGCGTTAGAAGATGAACCCAAGACAATCCAAGAGACATTGTCCAGTCCAGATGCTTCTCTCTGGAAGGAAGCTATCAATAGTGAGATAGAGTCCATTATGCAAGACAACATATGAGAAATCATGGATCTCCCACTGGGCTGCAGACCTCTGGGATGAAGGTGGATCCTAAAAAGGAAATACAAAGGTGATGGATCAATCGACAAGTACAAAGCTCAATTGGTAGCTAAAGGGTTCAAACAAAAGGAGGGATATAATTTCTTTGACACGTACTGACCTGTCACAAGAATCATATCAATTAGAGTGTTCATAATTGTTGCAGCTCTCTATAACCTCAAGATCTACCAGATGGACATAAAAACAACTTTCTTGATTGGAGAGCTAGAAGAGGAGATATATATAGAGCAACCTAAAAGGTTTGTGGCTTCTGGACAAGAGCATAAAGTATGCTGGCTAGTCAAGTCACTATACGAGCTAAAAAAAGCATCAAAATAGTGGCATGAGAAATTTGATAGGACGATATTGTCAAATGGATTTAAGATCAATAAGTGCAATAAATATGTTTATATTAAAGGCACACCTGAAGCTAACGTAATTGTGTGTCTCTACGTGGATGACTTACTAATTATGGAAAGTAATAAAGAGGTTATTGTAAAAACTAAGAACATATTAAAGAGTCACTTTGACATGAAAGATATGGGTCTAGTAGACGTCATACTAGGGATAAAGATCTTTAAGAAAGTTGGCAAAATTATCTTGCACAATCCCCCTACGTGAAAAATATGCTCAAAAAATTTAAAGCTTTTAACAAACCTTTGGCTAAGACTCTAGTAGACTTGAATCTACACTTAGACAAGAATCAAGGAGACACAGTATCTTAACTGAGGTATGCACAAATTATCAGGAGCTTGATGTATTTAACAAATTTTACTCGTCCCAATATTGTGTACTCAGTTAATAAGCTTAGTAGGTTCATAAGTAATCCAGGAAAGGATCATTGGCTAGCTCTGGACAGAGTTTTACAGTATTTCAAATATACCATAAACTATGGCATACACTATGCTAAATATCCAGCTATATTAGAAGAATACAGTGACGCAAACTGGATATCAAATACTAAGGACTCCAAATTCACGAGTGAATACGTATTCACCATAGGAGAAGGAGCTATGTCCTAGAAGTCCTCTAAACAAACATGCATAGCTTGATCCATAATGGAGTCAGAGTTTATAGCACTTGAGAAAGCTGGAAAAGAAGCTCAATGGCTCAGAAACTTCCTAAAGGATATTCTGTGCTGAGGAAAACTGGTGCCTCCCGTATTGATATATTGTGATAGTATGTCTACAATCAAGAGAGCACAAAGTACAATGTAAAATAGTAAGTCTCGATATATCCTTCGTAGATATAATATTGTTAAATAGTTGATCTCTAGTGGGGTGTTCACCATTAGTTATGTAAAGTCCAAGGATAATATAGCTGATCTTTTTACAAAAGGAATCAATGGAGATCAAATGTACAACTCAGTAAGGAGAATAGGATTTAAGTCCATACACTAAAGGATGTCCATAGTGGTAACTCAACTATGATGAGTGGAGATCTCACAAACTTGGTTCAATAAGACAACTATGTTATGGATGGTTTAGCTAACCACCTGGAGCCTATCTCATTCTTAGAAGCTACTCAGGTGTCAGCCTATAGAAGTGTGGCGAGGTTAAGCATTACACTTTTAATGATTCCCATACCTTATTGAAGATGGAGTATGGCAGGATACTTCTGATAGGAGATCACCTATGTAAGTGTGAAGTGAGGTTGCTTCAAAGGGAAAAACATTTATTAATCCAAGATATGGTCCATGGTCAAAATGGACACAATGTGAGAACCTAAATATACTAGGATTATTATTGTATAAATGTTATTGTCTTGATTTATACCAAAAGCTAACGGTTCAAGACATCATATGCACTAAATAGCGAGTAAATTCGATAACATCTTACTAGAGAAGGTTCAAAGTTGCAAGTTACCTAACTCGATGTAATAATAATATGTCAAAACTTTTTATTAGAGTCTGCATGCATTAGTAATCGTTCATATGATTGGTAGACTAAGTTGTTAACCAAGTGGAAGATTGTTGATGTCTTTTCATTTCGAAGAGACATAATTGATTAACAATTAAATTACAAAAATTAGAAAGAAATAAAAATTTGACATGGCTTTTGGAATTTGTGTTTATTGGTGTCTTTTGGATAATTTAACATGTCCATTAATATCCAATAAATAGGAGACTCCATTTGCCATTTCAATCTTCCCAAACAACTCATTGCATAAGCATTCATTAGCAATAGTTATTCTTCTCTCCTCCTCTCTCGAGTCCAAAAGTTCCAGGTATATAAGGGATTGCCCGAAAGTTTTGAGATACATGTGCAATGTTCTCGGAAACCCTAAAATAGTCATTGTATCTTGGGGACGATTGTCGTAGCTCATAGTTCACTAAAATATATGAAACAATCTCGTTTTACGAAGAAAGTGTCCAACAGTTACCTCGACTATAGTTTGATCCTAATCATGTACACACCCTTCGATGACCATCAGGAACACAAAGATTTGGTTGGCTTACTTTGCGCATAAATTTAAGATGTGTTATTTAATTAAGAGTTATTGTAAATAGTAAAAATATTAGTTTTAATTAATTTAATAATGACGAAATATGTATCGAGTTAACCCGACACAATACTTATAAATAAGTTCTCATAAATGAGATTATCTCAACATATCTATGCATAAATAAAACACACTCTAGCATTATGTGACATTATTATTATGTATGTGTTACATACCTATAGGTCACATAATATAGTGATCAAAATATCATTATTTGTATAAGATTGCATAAAATAGTCAAGCTTAAGGTTTAGCCAAGGGCACAGCCAGCAATGCCTTACCTTCTGGAAGGTAATCCCAAACTTCTCTTCCATGTCCAAGGTCTCATGAGTGACCTCATCAGCAAAATTCCAGTTGAAACAGAGAAGTAAGCTACCCAATATCAATGACAAGATTCTCATAGCTAGAGTCAACCCAGGGCAAATCCTTCGCCCTGTACCAAACGGCATGAGTTCACAATGTCTGCCTCTAACGTCAACTTCAGAACCCAAAAATCTCTCAGGGACGAATGACAAGTTGTCGTTCCAGATTATGGGGTCCCTACCGATAGCCCACACATTGTAGAACACTTGTGCATCTTTGGGAACGGTGAAGCCTGATACCTCTACTTCATCTCTCGCCTTGCCTTTCGTGGGAGCAAGAGAGGGATTGGTGGGTGCAATCTGAAAGTTTCTTTGATGATTGCTTGTAGATATGGTAAACGAGAAATGTGGGATTCGTCGATGTGGTTGGATTTGCCAATTACCTGTTCCAGCTCTGTTGTTGCTTTGGCCAATACATTTGGATTCCGTAGAAGTTCGCCATAGCCCATTCTAATGTGTTTGAAGTTGTGCCAGTGCCGGCGACAAATAAATCCTGATACATAACACAACATTCGTCAAAAAATAAAAAGATACAATTGGTTGTCTCTCCCGTAAATTAAAAGTTCAGCAAAAAAATTAAAAAGTTAATCTCGACAAAGGAACAAATTAATTAATAGTTTGTCTCTAATTTATTCTAATGTGATTTCTGACGTTCTATATTTTTTTACCTGTCAGTTTATTCTCTTGATTGTCTCTTTCCATCCGGATTTACATCTTTCGACCATAGTAACGGAGGTACTAAATCAGGAATGGATATACATCTACCTTCCAGTAAAAAATGATGTAATCAATCTTCATTTATTAACTTTACATTTTCCTCTTGTTTGAAGTAATCTATAAATTTAATAACTATCTCCAATTTTACAATAACTGTTTTCTTAGTAGTTAATACTTTTTGAAACGGAAGCAATATTTGAAGGACTATCACAATATTTCAAAATGCGTACATGCCTAACTAGCAATATTTAAATAATTGTAATCTGACGGATGCCCAACTGTTGAGACTAATAATCAAAAATAAATTTGGCTCATTTTGGGCTAAAAACTAGAGAGTGGTTAGCGATTCAAAATGCAATTAAATTGTTAAGTTGACTCTATTCACCCGAGAGAAAAAATCTCAAATTTTAACAAAAATTTAAAAACTATTACCCAAAAGTAAACAACAAAAAAATACAAAAACCCTAAAAATACAAATAGAAATTTAATAATTCAAAAAGTAAAATACTTAAATGGAGCCATAAGAAAAAAGTGCTCAAGATAAAATGTCCATGGCCTTGCGTTTGGAATTTTTCAATTAAATTTATTCTATACTTATTTAAATTGATTTTTGTATAAATTGTACACCAAAGTTGGTGGAAATTTGAGCTTATTTCATATTTTTCATTAAAATAAAATTATTTTATCTTATTTAACAATTATTAAAGTCAAAGCTCAACCATTATCGGAAAAATCAGAAAACGAAGATTTTTGGTTCACTTCTGGTTATTTTCTAGAACATTGCTAACTAGCAATATATTTTTCGTTTCTCAGAGTGATATTGGTATTCAAACTTGTAAATTTACTAATTTAGTTTTTTTTAACGGTGAATTTTTTATTAAATGACCCCTATACAACCCTTACGCAACCACACTTCGCATTGTAACAATTCACCTAGAGGCAGGCCAGTTACACAAGCCGTAAGCTGGCCGTTTGACAAACACATAATGAACAAACGAGTATCAAAGATAAAACTATCATTGGGAAACGAACAAGTACCACTACTAAAATCCTGGGATTAAATTTTAAGAAAAGGAAAGAAAAAATCTTTGAAAGATAACATTTCATATGGAGTCCAACAATTATCTAGTCTTGATTTTTCCTTATTAAAAAAAAAAAGAGTTCCGTGACTTACCAGAAACAAGTTCTTCATACGGCTGCTATCCATCTCACTATCGTTGGCCTCCCAAATCCCAAGTAGAGTATCCAACATGTCATTGGCCGGCTCGTAAGCTTCAGATTTCCTGGACCTGGATCGCTCCTCAATAACGCGGCCAAATATACTGAGCAGCACCCCGTAGTGGTCCCCCATCCGGCGCTTAATACCCTGCGGGTCCAGCTTTCTGAGAGCCGGGAAGTAATCCGAAAGGTTTGGCTTCCGCGCCTTGTACATTACGCTCCTTTCCACTTCCTTGAACTCGTTTACCACCACCGACTCCGAATCGGACATGTTCAACGACAGCATCGTGCTTGAGAGCGCGTTAAGCGTGGTCTTGAAAGCCGCCTGGCCGATGCCCACTGACCGTCCGGCACGGCAGCTCTTCTGGACATCGGACAAGAGCTCTTGCACCTAGCCAGAAAAGTTAGGACAGCAAGGATATTAGCAAGAGTTTTCATGTTTGCTAGCCACAAAAATATCTTGCATAAAGCTACCTAATAGAACAATACATAATAATAGGTCAAACTCCACGCTATTTGCACACCACTGTTTAACCATGTGAGTTAAAGTTTATCCAATTGACACCCACTATTTGAGGAAATTGTTTTTACAAAGATACACCCTAGTATAATTAGGAAATTTTATGTTTTAAATAATATATTGAAACAAATTAGAAAAATATATGAAAAACTATTTTTAACTTTTCAGATTTGTTTTAAATTAAATGATTTTTAGGAATATTTCTATCCACACAAATTATCCAAATAGTGGTTTGTCAATTTCAAAAAAATTATATCATGGTTGAACATTTTGAAATGATCACAAAATAAATTAGTATAAATTGGCAAATAGTAGTTTGTCAATTTAAAATATTTTTTTTCCGTGGTTGAACATTTTGAAATCACAAAATAGATGAATAAAATTGGCAAAACCGTATACTTTTACCTAAATAATATGAACACTCAATTCTGAACTAAGAGAATTTTTGTAATATAATATGCAATAAATAATTTGATAATTTCAATATGTTTTTCAAACAAAATTTATTAAATCAAAATTTGGAAGCACACGCATGGTCATATAATTATCAACATAAATGAAATCAATAAGTTTTAATTCTATGTTAAAATTGTCATTTCGAACTTAACATCTTAGTAGAATGGGTAGTTAAATTTTCTACATGTATACCTTTATCGCAAAACTAAACAGTTCGGGACTAACAAATATTGAAATTAAGAGGGTCGTATATGTCCCCACTATAATCCGTGTGGGTAAAAGTGTACCTTAATCCGGCGGAGGTGCTCGTTGGCGTCGAGCCTCTGGGTGCTAAAGATGTGGTTGATGCAGATCCTCCTGAGGTTCCTCCAGTGAGCATTAAATGGGAGCCAAATGACGCTTTCTTCATGATGCCCCTCGGCGCATACCGCGTCGATGACAAGCCGGTCGGAAAGGGGGAGATCGTGGGCCTGGAAAACTTCTTTTGCGAAGGAAGGAGAGGAGATGACGGTCGTGGGTACTTTCCCTAGCTTTAGGCTCATTATCGGGCCATGGACTTTGGCGACCTTGGCAAGGGATTTGTGGGGTTGGTCTCCGAGATCCAAGAGGTTTTCTAATACTGGTAAAGGTGAAGTACCAGGAGGAAGTTTCTCCAGCATTTTTGTGGCTGCTTCTTGAGATAGTCGGAATTATTGTTAGAAGGGTGAGGACACATACTATGAGCGTGAAGATGGTGACCAGCTCCATGTTTCCCATGTGGCAGCACACATGGCAATGACGTCAGCACCATATCAGCGCTATGTTAGCGTTGACATCAATCCTCCTCCAGCTGCTGCTGACGTACTGTCATGTCAGCGATGATGTCAATGCTGAGTATGACTCTTTGTTGGCTGCTGATGTCAGCTGTCACATAGGCGCTGATGTCAGCGTCCTTCTTTAGCCTGGGTCGGTCTATTGACTAACCTGTTGTACCCGACCCAGATTTGCACAATAATGAATACAATCCGAGCTCAAAGCCCAACACATATCAGCTAGAAAACCAAGCCCATTTAATAGCAGACGTGTCAAAATCTACCATTCATAAAAGAGAATTGCCATAATATAATAAGATGTAATTAGAGTATTATGGTAAACAAAATTTATTTATGAAAAAAATTAGAGTTTTCTCCACGAGTGACCCAATTAGAGCACATGGGACAAGTTTCAGCCCAATTAGACAATTTTCTATTTTATATGATTTTACAAAATTCTGGCATGTTGAAAAATAAAAAAAGACTTCTGTAACTCCAAAATTTCTAAAATATTTTGCGTAAATCATGTGTATTTTTAGGATGCTTCATGCAAAATTTTAACTCAATACGAATTACGATTGTGTTTCAATTTATTTTTTTACTTTTCAAAGGTAAAGGGTATTTTCATAATCTTAAGTCCAATTTTGCCGGAGAAATTTTCCGATTCCGGCACCAGGGACCTTAGAGTGCTATTAAATCAAATCTGGAGGATGAAATCATCATTTTTGAAATAGTAGGGACGAAAATAGTAATTTGAGCAAAGGATAGAGACGGGAGGGCAATTTACCCAAAATGGTATACCACGTCAAGTATGTTAAGACTTGAGTTATGTGTCACTTTTCAATCAATTGCCATGTAAAATTTATAGTAAACAAAATCCAAGAGATTAAGTGTGCGCTCCTCTATATTGTTAATCATGCTTTGGTTTAAGTTATCAATGAGAAAAAATGATAGAAATTTAAGTCAGCCTTATCTAATATACCACGCAGTTAATAATGATACACACACAAATAACAAATTTATAAAATACGATTAACAATGGTACACCTTGCATCAGACAGTTGTGCATAATCTGACAACAATTGTGTATGTGCAGTACAGGTGGAGAAAAAAGGAGTAAAGAGGGAGGGCAGATGAGGAGGAAGGGGTAGGAGGATGGATGTAGGAGGAGGGGCAAGGAGGAGGTGTGAGGGAAGGAGAAATAAGGCGGAGGGGTAAAACCCAAAAATAACCGTCATTCAAATTCTAGTTGATCTCCGGTGACAGATATGTCATAAGCCCAGCTCCTTTCTTATTCAACTACTCACAAAACTACCATCAGCTCATGACGGTACTTCGCACCAACATTTCAATTAAATTTCGTAGTTTTTATATGAAAATCCCTTAAACATAATCATCAGAAAGCACAGATAATATCAACCAGAAAACCATGCGCGCTTAATAGCAGACATGTCAAAATCTATCATTTATAAAAGAGAATTGTCAAAATATAGTAAGATGTAAATACAGTTAGAGTACTATGATAAATAAAAATTTACTTTAAAAAAATTAGAGTATTTTCCACGAGTAACCTAATTTTATTGCAAGTGCAGGACTCTCTTTTAAATATTTAACTTGCCTCACGATACAAATTCAAATCTCTGTCTCCATCTGTTGAGTGGTCCTTGAGGACCATATACTCTGAAATCTATTTATATCTTTCTGTGATAAATAATTTTTAAAATGTTAGCCTCCCCTGTACGGTCCAATTTTGACATTATGGGTTTGATATAGAAATCTTGTGGTCACTTCTACATGATCAGGCACTTAGGCTTCGAAGATGGTAAACAAACATTTTTTTTCATCGTGGGAATAATAAAAAAAAACTCGTGGTCGAAATATTTACAAGATTTCATCATTTTTCTAAAAATATATGGTGGGTCATCTGAGTCCTTTTTATTAATTTCTTAAAAGTTAATTGTCAAAACTATTACTATTGGGATGGATCATGCTCATTTGTGAGGGAGAGAGGTATTAGCGATTCTCGAGTCTTTCTACTTTGGGTTATTTTAAGATAGATTAGAATGATATGCATAGATTAGGGCTAGTGGATGAATTAACTCAGGATTTTGATAAGATGGGATGGGGATATTTTAGAGAGGGAAACATGATGGCTAGGAGAGGGCTCTCCTTAGAGTTCTATTGCACCTTGCAGGTTGAGAATAATAAAGGTTCATTTACTGCACATCTATTTGACACAGGCTTTAGCATGGAAGAAGAATAATTCAACTAGCTCTTCCAACTTAAGTCTGGAGGAGGAGCCTTAGATTTTGAGCTTACCAATCTAGCCCAAACGGAGTGGAATGAAATTACAGGTTTTGATCGATATAAGTCAGAGAAGGCTCCTAGTGCCCTTATCAGGGAACCACATCTATGCATCCTTCATCGCTTTATGACTCTAACCTTCAGTGGTCAATTTGAGGATTCAAAGGTGTTTCGCTTGCAGCTCTATGCCATTCATTACTTGCATTATGACATGCCTTTTAGTATATATGTTATAGTCATGGACTATTTTGTATGTATGATTATTGATAGACCAAAGTCTATAACGAACGGAATCACTCCGCCATGTTCGAACAGTTCCAAAGAACCAAGGGGACAAAGCCACAAATATTCTATCAAAGTTCTTCTCCACTTTTCATTAATAATGCCTCTTTAAATAGGTTTCAAAGTACAAAGATATTCCTAATCCAAATAGCTCCTAAAAATGAACTAAGTAATTTGACCAAAATCTAAATTCTTAAACAAGGAGATTCTGGCCTAACTAAATAAGAATCAAACTAAACATATAATATCTAGTAAATATTAGTAGATGCATGTCCTAAACAAGCCAAAGGTTGCTGGAATATAATTTTCTAATCAAAATAATTGGCTTTACTAAATAGGTTAAGTAGAATCTGAATGAATCCATGCTTCCAAAATTGGTTGATACACATCCAAAGTAGGTTGATGCACATCCAAAACAAGCTTATGCACTTCCAAAATAGAAGATCTTCACAATGTGCATTCTTCTAGAAGAATACGTGCATCCTAAGATTCCAAATTAGCTTCAATGACGTGCATGGGCTTTGACATGAGCTTCTTGGACGTCCTTGGTCTTGCACACATTAGATTTAGCCCAAACTTCTCGCATTAAATTCAGCTTGAAAGATCTGGCCCATCAGATTCATATCATTCCCATTTTCTTGAAAGGGATTTGTCCTTAAATCCTTGCATACTCCATGCATCCTCAAATGAATAATATAGCTGGAACAAGGTTTAATCTTTAAATGTCATGGCTCCACTTGATATCTTCCACTCTAATAGAATAAATACTTAGAGCATAAATAACATGACGTCATCTCCAATTGAAAAGCCAAGAACATACTTTTTCGCACAACCTTTTGGAATTTTTTTTTCAGCCTCCTTTTCTTCTTTTCTAGGCTATCTCTTCTTCCTTTTCCTTTTTTTTGATTTTTTTTTTTGAATTTTTTTTTCTCCAACTCAGAATTCAAAAGAAGCAAACTAATGAAAAAAATGTAAAAAAGGATAGATAGGCTTAAAGAAACTCAATCAATCTCAGACCATCTACTTTAGGATGGAGTTTATCGCAACCCACGTCTTGCTCCTTTGTACCGAACCTTGGTGTTGGTTAACCTCGACAAACAGTGATGGAAATCTGCTTGATAAGTCAAAAGGTGAGGAAGACTTCAACCTACAAATTGCACCTTGCTAAGAACCTTGGTATCAATTACCTCAACTCGAAGAAATGGGAATGCGAGAACCTTACCCTAAGGTCAAATCACGGCACAAATAGGGATGGATGGACTAATTGATAAGTGAAGGTTTGAACGAACAGAATCACTCCGTCATGTTCGAACAGTTCCAAAGAACCAAGGGAGCAAAGCCACGAATTTTCTATCAAAGTTCTTCTCCTCTTTTCATTAATAATGCCTCTTTAAATAGGCTTCAAAGTACAAAGATATTCCTAATCAAAATAGCTCCTAAAAAAGAACAAAGCGATCTGACCAAAATCTAAATTCCTAAACAAGGAGATTCTGGCCTAACTAAATAAGAATCAAACTAAACATATAATATCTAGTAAATATAAGTAGATTCATGTCCTAAGCAAGCCAAAGATTGCAGGAATATAATTTCCTAATCAAAACAATTGGCTTTACTAAATAGGTTATGTAGAATTTGAAGTAATCCATGCTTCCAAAATAGGTTGATGCACATCCAAAGTAGGTTGATACACGTCCCAAAAGGTTGATGCACTTCCAAAATAGAAGATCTTCACATTGTGCATGCTCCCAGTAGAATGCGTGCATCCTAAGCTTCCAAATTAGCTTCAATGATGTGCATGGGGTTTGAGATGAGCTTTTTGGACGTCCTTGGTCTTGCACACATTAGATTGAGCCCAAAACGTCTTGCATTAAATTCAGCTTGGAAGATCTGGCCCATCAGATTCATATTAATTACCATTCAAGATTTAATCTCCAACTAAGATTACTAAAATTTTACATATAGTAAACTCAAGTGGCACATGAATAAAATAAACATAATTTATTTATTCACATAGTATAATTGTAAATAAATACGCATACAAAAACACAAGTATTGAGTTATATAATAAGTACATAACTTATTACAAACATATTATTTTCTTAAACAACAAATGAAAAAGAAAACAACATAACATAGATATTCATAGATATCACACTTAATTCACGCAGATCAAACACTGGTGTGGGCCAACATTGTATCTACCAACATATACTAGATTATTTTTTGGGTTAGATCATATATCTCCCAATAGTAAGATTTAAAAAACAAATTTTAAAATCTTCGATGCGCCCATGAAATGAATGGATAAATCTTATAATTTTTGGAACATATTCCTAAAATTATTCAGATAATTTAAAACAATCACATATTTAAAAAATCTTCAAAATTTTAAAAATCAATTGAATAAAACAAATTTATTCTATTAAAAAATAAATTTAATACCAAATTAGGACCAAATTGAAATTTAATTAAACCAAATCAGTACTAAAATAAGATTTAAAATAAATTCAAATTGAAATTTGGGACTCAATTGAATTAAAAAATTATGTGTAAAGAACTCATTTGAAATTCAATTTACAAAAACAATACCAAATTAGGATTTAAAACGAATTTAAATCAAAATTTGGGACTCAATTGAATTAAAAAGATGTCCAAAAGGACTAATTGTAAATTTAATTTAAAACCACAGTGACCGATTTTAAATAAACTAACCAGGTATTTAAGGCTTTCAACAAATCATGAGATTTCGAAAATGCCCCTCTCAGAAAGATTGGTGCTTTCTCTTTCCCCGACTTTCTCTCTTCTCTCTCGTATCCAAAAACCTAGCTCTACCTCCTCCTACAGTAGCTCGCAGACGGCGGAGAGTCTCCCTCGCCAAAAACCTAGCTATACCTCCTCCTACAGTAGCTGTACCTCCTCCTATAGTACCTCCCAGTCACGGCCGTACCACTCATGGCCCCCTTCGTGCCCCGATGAGCATTTGTAGAGGTCTTCTCCCTCCATCAGAATCTGAATCGGACCTCTTCCACGGTAGGCAAACCACACCGACTTATCTGTAGTCACGTTACAACCTATTATAGGTCTTGGTATGTCCAGAGTTGGCCAAACTCGCGAAGAGACAATTCGGGCAAAAAAACTCCCGATTAGGTTTTGAGTTTTTGATTTGGGAATGGAAATTTTCATTTAAGTCCCAAAATTTCCGCAAAAAAATCAAATCGGTCTACACAAATAACAAATATCCAATTGGCGCTCAATTGACAAAACATAATTAATGCGATAATTAACTCCAATCATTGAATTAAAACCTCAACAACGTACAAGTACATGTGATAAACCATGCTCTAATACCAATTATTAGTTTTTGTGCATGTAATTAAAAATAATTTTGTAATTAATTAAGCTTAATTAAAACTTAATTTAAGCTAAGTAGGACGTAGGATGCTTTGAGATATTGACTTGTATGCGAGTGATCGGAAGTTGACACCATATACTATATGAGTGAAACACTTTTCTATCCTTGAGAGTTCAACCTTCTTGTGTCTTCTACATAGACTTAACACATATTTAAACAATTAAGTGCTGAGATAGATATTAGTTCATTGTGCTTTGCGTTATGAATTATTGAACTAACTTAGCATATGATATTATTGTGATATGAGCTGATTTTTTTAGGGAAGTTAAGTGTTGAGCTAGTCTTGCCAAGTCTTTACCTAGTTATGTGTTTGTTTGTTTTTATGAGATTTTCGTCTAGTTTGTGTTCACATTTAAGTTTTGCTTGAGGACAAGCAAAGATTAGAGTGTAGGAGTGTGATGACTGTGTAAAATACTCATTCTTTGTGTTTATTTCTTAGGATCTTCTTAGATTTTTTAGATTGTTTTAGTTAGCTTTTAGTTATCTTAGTGTTATTTCTCATTCATTTTGTTTTATTCATGTTTATCATTTTTTATTGAGTTTTCTTGTGTTTATGTGCTTAATTGGAAGAGAAATGAAGTGTGATCGAGTTAGATGCGTAGATGCATGGACGGGAGCAAAGTCACAAAGGCAAAAAGAGCAAGATTAGCAGACCTAGCGCATGCCAATGGTAGGTAGCGCATGCCAACAATGGAGAATCCAATGAACACCCAAGCCAACAACCAGTCATGCACTATCGAAGCTGAAATTCGGAAAACCTGGCACATGCCAATGAAGGCTGGTGTGTGCCAACCAGCTAACAGAGATAGAAATTAGGCCATTCATTTGCTTAGAATAAAGTCAAGCAAGTGGGGAGTAAAAAGCATTCAGATTTTGAGCCTTATGTGATAATGTTAGATATGAATGGGAGGCATTGAAGGGTAGTTGTTAGGATATTAGATTTATTTACATTAAAAACTTAATTTTGACTTTTGGTAAGTTGGATTGTTGTGTGTTAGTTTTAGTGTGTGTAGAAAGAGAACAAAAGACTAAGAAGGAGAGTTTTTCTCTGGGCATGTACGCGAGTTTGAGGAGGAGAAAGGTACTTCTTGATCATTTATAAGTTTTCTTACCTTTACTCTTATTTGTGCATTAATGCTTAAGTGTTTTATGTTAATAATTATATTGTTCTTTGTAAGCATATGTGAGTAGCAGTTCTTTGAGTTTGGTGCCTTAGAACCAAACATGTAGCCACAGTTTAACAGGGGTAAAAATGCAAAGGAACATGTTTTAATTAACAAACTTAAAGCTTAGACTTGCTTAATTACCAAGCCTTCAAACTAAACTAAAACTTGAGACCAAAAGATGATAGGATTACTGGAAAGATTAACTAGATACTTTATTGTTTTGAGTGAAGAGAAATCTTCCTTAGTGACTTATTGTCTATTGAGTGATATGGATAGTTGGTCTTTAGCTAAGTTTAGATGGTCGAAAGAACATTTTGCCATTCTAAGCTTAGTTTAGGATCAGTTTAAACTAATCTAGTGTAAAAGTCTAGGTTGGTTGCCTTTAAAATACTTGGACCATGTCATATACACTAAAAACTCCATTAACATGTTAGCTAGATTGGTTTTAAGTGTACCTTACTCATTTTAGCATATTGAGTTGTTGAATTCTATTTTGTAAACAAACCATCAATGTGTTATAGTTTGTAATCCTTAAATTCATAATTTAGAGTTTAGATCGAGTGTGTAATCAATCAAACTCCATAATCTAATCCTAGACTAGCTAGTAAACCAAAGACTCGGACTAAAACTCATTCCTCGTGGGACAATAATCCCGTACTTACTCATTATTGCAAACCTCTACAACTCTGCTACAACACTGGTGCATGCCAAGGAAGGCTGGCACACGCGAGGCCTGTTCATGCAAGCTTGAAAGGCTTACACCAAAGGGAGTTGTTATACTCTAACTTGTTCAGAAAGAGTTGGGTGGCACACGCCAAGTTTATAATGCTGACAATTGGTCGTCTAGTTAAGTAGAATCTCAAAAGTGATCAATTGGCACCATTGCCAGGGGATTGAGTTATATAGGCTCGATTTGGTGAACGAACTTAGATTAGGATAATTTTCATTTTCAAATAAAAAATAATATATATTAAAATAAAAAATAAACCAAAAAGTCAATTTGTAACTTTACTTACAAAACAAGTTACTTGTAAGACAAGTTACATGCTTGCCCTTAACCTGTTCCATCAAAAATTTTCCATTAGAATTAGAAGTGGATATAGCTTGGTTAGAAAGGTCATTACATAAAGAAAAAAGAGAGAAAGAAAGGATGGACAAAAGACAAGAAGATCAAGGGCTGGAGTTCATGCCTCTCGAAGGTCTAATAGAACATGGAATATCAACATATGAAGGAGCTTTACTAGAATACAATAGCCAGCTTTTAAAGCCAATCACTTTGAAATTAAGCCAATCGTAATTCATATGCTTTAAGCTTTGGGTCAGTTCTATGGATTGCCTAATAAAGACCTAAATGACCATCTTGGAAACTTGATGGAATTAGCTGACAACTTCAAGTATCATAGAACATCTGATCATACTGTAAAGATCAGGATGTTTCCTATACATTAAGGGGGAAGACTAAACTTTGGTATAAGCAACTCAAAGGTACTCTAGTAACCATATGGGAGCAATTGGAAAAATGCTTTTCTTGACAAATATTTCCTATACTTAAAGACTAACAAGCTCGTTAAGGAAATCAACAGGTTCTAACAAATTAAAGGCAAGTCTTTGAGCAAAACTTGGGAAAGATTTAAGGATTTGCAACGAAGTTGCCCGCACTATAGCTTATCGGAGGAGTCTTTGCTCAAAATTTTCTATTTTAGCCTTGGACCAATAACAATAAGAACTGTTAATTCTGCCTCTCATGGATATTTCCTGAGGAAGAAAAGGGGTGAAGCCTACCATATTTGAGAAGAGTTGGCAGCAACAAACAAGATAATCACCAGTGAGAAAAGAGGAATGATTGAACTTGATGCTTCCTCATCTTTTTAAGCTCAATTGGATTTAATGGCAAAGCAATTATATGATTTGACCCTAAACAAAGTTGATGCCATTGTTGTACAATAAAATTGCAAAGCTTGTGGCAATGTTGGCCACGAGATTAGTCAATATGCTATGATGAACCAGCCTACGGAGCTAGTAAATTTTGTTAGTGGTCAAGGATAAGGAGGAAATCGAATGGGAAATAACCCATATTTTTCAACATACAATCCTGGATGGAGGAATCACCCTAACTTCTCATGGAAATAAAGAAAAAATGATGATAGTATGGTTATCATTCCTGATAAAGGACTGCCTTTATGTGTCCGACAATAAGGACCACCACCACCTAGTTTTCAACTACGTGAGTTTTTAGGAGAAATAATGAGTGCCCTAGAGGAGAGATTTGACAAGGTGGAGAAGTTCATCCAACAAAGTAGAGAATTATCCAATAACCAAAATCAAATATTAACAGCCTTAGCTAACCAAGAAGCAAGGCAAAAAAATATGGAATAATTTCTCAAGGGGCAAGCTACTGCCATGTACAATATGAAAGTACAACTTGGGAAAATTGAAAGGCAAATATCCAAAGAGCATCTGGCTCTCTCCCAAGTTCTACCAAAGCAAATCCTCGAGGTCATATTAATGCAATCTCTTTGAGAAGTAGCAAGGGATTAGCTTCTCAAGTAGTCAAGGAAAAGGATAAGGATAGTGATAAGGTGATTCCCAACTAAGATAAAGATGAAGAAGTTCAGAGAGAGAAGGCTCCACATAAAGAAGTTATGGAGGAAGAAGTTTATGTACCACCACCACCAATGATCCCAGTTCTACCTTATCTTCAAAGGGTAAAACAAAAGATAGGGATGGATGAAAAATTTCTCCGATTTATGGAGAAAATGAAGAATGTTCATATCAGTGTCTCTTTTCTTAAGATGCTAGACTAAGTGCCATACTATGCCAAGTTTCTAAAAGAACTCATCACGAAGAAGAGAAAGTGGGAAAATGGAGAGATGATTGCCCTAACTGTAGATTGTAGCTCTCTAATCTCCAAGAATCTTTTGACTAAGCTACAAGATCCAGGGAGTTTTGCTATTCCCTATTTTATTAATAATATTAAGTTTCCAAAGTGTTTATGTGATTTAGGCACAAGTATTAACTTGATGCCTTTGTAAATATTTCAAAAACTAGGGTTATGTGAAGTTAAGCAAACTTTAATGCTTTTTGAATTGGCTGACCAAACAATAAAAAAACCATTCGGTATGGTTGAGGATGTCCTGGTAAAGATTGACAAGTTCATCTTTTCAGTTGACTTTGTAGTTCTGGATTTTTCTGAGGACAAGT
This sequence comes from Hypericum perforatum, assembly GCA_012979155.1. Lineage (NCBI taxonomy): Eukaryota > Viridiplantae > Streptophyta > Magnoliopsida > Malpighiales > Hypericaceae > Hypericum > Hypericum perforatum. Next base: position 454,461 of record SOPF01027981.1, read on the forward strand.
ACTGTCCACTGATTTTTGGCAGACCCTTCCTCAACACAACACATGCATTGGTAGATATGCATAATGGTAAATTAGTTCGTTGAATCAGAGAGGAGTAGGTTGAGTTTAAAATGACAAGCGTGACACACCATCCTTATAATGAAGGGATGTGCATGAAAATTAACATTGTAGATTAATGTATCCTCGAGTTCTGCAAGGAAAATATATCTAGAATTGGGGATAAAGAACAACAAGAAGAAGAAAAAGAGGAAATTGTGGAAGAAGTAAAGGAGGAAGTTGACAAAAAAGATCTACTTGAGGAATTATAAATTTATTTGAAATACCAAACTCCACCATCAATTGTGAAGGCTCTATCCTTAAAACTAAGAGAGCTACCCTCACATATGAGATATGTATTCTTGATAGATGGAGAGAGATACTGATGAGTGCCTTAAACACTCATTACTTGTGTTTGTTTCTTAGGATCATTTGAGAGTTTTTAGATTGTTTTAGTTGATTTTTAGTTAACTTGTGTTAGTTTTCATTCTTTGTGATTTTTAGTTGTGTTTGTTATTTCTTATTGTGTTTTTATGGTTTTAGGAGCCTATTCGTAGATTGGAGGATGCTTTATCAATGGTGCTAAGGCATGGGCGAGATGGAGCTCACGAGAGCAAGAAGAACAAGTCTGCCAAGGTATGGCGCATGCCATTGGAATAAATTAGTGTACGCCATTGCTGCTCGGAAGGAGGGAGGTCACTCAGACGTGAACTCACGGCATAATTGGCGTGCGCCAAGGGCTAGTGGCGCGCGCCATGGACTGACAGAGACACAAAGTTGGCCATCCACTTGCTCTTCTCATTGTCAAACACTTGGGG
>SOPF01027982.1:0-65615 GCA_012979155.1 Hypericum perforatum
ACAGTATGCACCCAAAGGACAAGCTGCAAGTAAGCACTAGAGTTATAGTTGCAGCCTCTATGTGTTCCAAAAAAAAAAAAAGTCGAGAGGTCTTAGCCAATTATACTCACGGATCATGCAGGTGAGACCATGAGGGCAGAAGAAACCCTCACAGCATGCAGAACAAAGGTTGGTTCTACCAGGTATTTGCTTTTCATTCTGGTAATCGACGTTAACTCCTTCTGCAACAGAGCAAGCCTACCCCGGCTCGCAGCCGGACACCCAAGATGTCAAATATTGCAGTTCTTGTTGGGCTGCAGATAGTTTGATATTTTGGAGCCTCTCTGGATGAAGCTGAGGAAGTAGAGTCGGACCTCCGCGGCCGTGCATACTCGCTGCATCATGTCGCCTGCATCGACAGGTATTGATTTGTAACAAGTGCTATAACTGGTCAGGAAAAAACCAACTGTTAGTATATATATGTCCTAGAGACAATTGTAATAAGATATTATATACGATCATATTCAGTTGTAATATTAATTTGATTAATAATATTTGGCATTACATAAAATGAATATATTGTTTGATTGTTTGCATATACTCATATTTATGTTCCCATGAACTTATGTTGTTATTGAGAATGTGAGATCTCAGATAATAGTAAACATAGTTCTTAAATAGCCCCAATTAATGATCATCGAGAATGGGATATCGATGATACAATGGAGATTGGTGTGTGATCTGCATCATATTCTTAGAGGATGTAGTGGTTCTCACAACTACGAGATACTAGGTATTTCATGATGGATGCACAGATACTTTGGAGAGTATTGGTATACCCGACCGAGAAATCATTTGGTGTATTCTATTTACGTGTCTATGATGATATCGGTTTGTGGGGTAGTGAAGTAGTCCTTTGACTTGAGGTCAATACGCACAACATGTACGGAGTGGTGGACCTTAACCATGAATGACGCTTGCACTCCTAACAGAGTAGATATGGCATGTGTTAGGCACATCACGAAGTAGATGTGCGTGGTAGTTGAGCCAAGAATAAGATTCATTCCTCGAATAGACTTGGAGAGAATACTTGTCTTCTCATAGCTAATTGGATCAATAGTCATTGGCCAATGCACGTCACTTTTAGAATGGTGTCTAAAAGTGACAACATGATCAATTAGCAGAATGAGATAATATGATTAAGTCATTAGAACAGACACGTAATCATGTTCTAGACTTAATCAAGTATTCGTGAATAAAAGGACCGTACCACTATGAGCTTCACATTACAGGTAGTTGCAGTATCCTCGCAACGTACCTTATATATTGAGATAGTCTGGTTTATTGTCTAGGGTTAGACTAAGACCGTTAGTTTGACTAAGCGTTCGATATATAAGAGCCTATGGGTCACACAACACTAGTATTAGTTACGAATTAAAGTTGGATAAATTAAATATTGATTTGATTAAGGATATGTAATTTATAGAGAAATGTTGAAATTCTATTAGATAGAATTATATTTAAAATAAATGGGATTTAATTAAATATAATATAATATATTTATATATAATTAAATTAGATTTAATTAAATATTACATATACATATAGAATTATATTTAAATAAATGGGATTTAATTAAATATAATTATATGTATATTTAATTAAGTTGGATTTAATTAAATAGTACATATTCATATATATAATTGTTGGATATATTAGTTAGACCATATTGGTTGGACCATGTTGGTTAGACCAATATGGTCCAACCAATGTGATTTGATTTGATTGAAAATGGAGGAGGAAAACGTAAGCACTTACGTTTCCTCCTCCTCCTCCATTAATTGAATTAATGGAGGCCAAGCCAACATCCACGCAGAGAAAGAAAGGTAAGATTTCTTTTGATTAATTAATTAATTAATAAAAACCAGCTTTATTTCAGCTAAATATATGGCTATTCATTTTAGTTTAAAATACACCAAAAACACAACAGAGAATAAGATTCTCAGACATTTCTCTAGAAATATTTTCGTTAAGAATTGTCCTAGCAAATTCTTCGAAAATATCAACTAGTAAAGTTCGTAGATTATTTACTACGTGGATACCATAGTAGAGGAACTGCTCAACGACGGAGATTTGGTCACGAAGAATTTCAAGCATCAAATCACTGTGAGCTATCTCTGACTATTTAATTATCGCAGATTAAATTATGTAATTTATATACAAGTCATGTCAGATTATTTTTGTTGGTTAAAATTTAGAATTTAAATTCTGCTGCGTTATAATTTGAGTATATTTTTCGTAAAAATCCAACACCAACAACATCTATGAGGTTTGCCTTGCCTGCTTTGGTCCCTCTTGAAGGATACCAATATATGTCCATAATTCACTGGACTAACTTAATAATTTCCATAGTTTTGTAAAGAGATGGTACAAAATTGGCCCTAAAGAAAATGGTACTAAAATTGTCTTAGATTTTCGGACGATCTTTTTCATCATACTTTTTTTCTTACTGATTTTGGTGTAGTAGGAGTTTGTCTGAGGCTGACGATTGCAATCCCGTTTCAGCAGCATGATATAGGATGTTTATACCACGACGATTTTAATATAATTACAAAAATTGTCACACATCGATAAGTTTTTTTTTTCATAATAAAACTAACAGATAATTTCAATTTGCCTTTGGTTTTCCTGGCGCAACTTGTTATGAGTTGGGGATTCTTAGAGAAGTCGAATGCTTTGTCCTAATCTGCATCCCTGGAAACCAAATAACATCCCATTATTTCCCATACCTAATGAGATATTCGTAACTCAAAACCGTAAATTATTTATAATCATTACCATTTTTTATGTGGGAAATAATATTAACAGTACACTAGCTATGCTAAGTGGAATTGTAAGTACAAAACTTGTTTGACACGAAACGATCGAAACGATCTACGAACAACAAATTAAAATTGATCATTAACACATTAAAAACAAAATAATATTTTCTATATATACCCACACGTCTGTTATACAGAAAAATAAAATTTTCTTGATGTCTTTCCTGAAGACGGAGGTGAAATTGGACAGGCTGCTGGCTAGGAGGGTGGACCAGAGCTCTCGGAATCATCGTCGTCGCCGCTGTCATGGCCGTGTGCCGAACACAGGAGGACTAGGACAAGAGACACAGACAGAAAACGACCACCACGACCAAAACTTGGATTCATCTTATGTCCGTTGTTGTTGTTCATGTCTTGATCTGTATCCAACAAACAAACAAAGAAGAGATGCTCGGATTTAATTGGTTTGGTTTTCTTCTCCGTTTATTTTCGATTTCTTATCGTAATTTCTTAGTTTGTTTTTATTGGGAGAATGGTTGGGACGACGTACGTAGGACATGGCGGGTTAATTTTCTGTTGTTGCTGTTGTTATTAACTTATTATTCAATTTTTTTTTGTCCCTCGGAGATTTATTTTGGTACTAACAATTTTATTACTAAACACAATATGGTCTATTCTTTTGTAGAGGTTTCCAAATTCACACTTTCATTAAATGAATTGTGGGAAGTACTAATACGAGTTAGATCCAAGTAAAAATGAGTGAGAATATTAAAAAAAGTTTGATTCAATGTCTTGTCAATAAAAATTATTAATCACATTTTTAAAACATATATTGATGATCAATTTATTGTGTTGAGAAAAATAGTGAACACGAATAAATTATTTTAGAAATTATATAAGAAAATTTATAAGATAAGACATATATTACCACATAGTTTATGTAATTAAGTTTACTAAATACATTCAATGTATGCTAATCGTAAGATTTATCCGTAAAACATGAAATAAAAAAGAAGTTTGATAATGATGAATCAGAGAAATGTTGATATTTTAGCACATAATTTATCTAACAAACCCTTGATAACCTTCTTGATAATTGTGAGAGTTGTACGGAGAAGGGTGATACTCACTTACAAACCGAAAGGACAAATAAAATTAGGCATCTCGCGTCAAAAGTTATGGAGAAGAACTTCTAATTAGGCATCTAGTTTATGAGAAAGAAGAATCAGTGACAAACTTCTAATTACAATCCTGTAAAAAATGTTATGGAGAAGAATCCGTACTTCAAGATTTATGCTTCTGTTTTTTGTTCTTTGTTTGTGATTAGATAAAAAAAAAAACTTCGGACGGGCCAAGCACAATTAAAGTATTCATTAAATTGCACACCAAAGTAATTATTTTAATTACCTGTTAGATCACAAAATATTTAGGATTCTCCCCACCATACCAACTCATATTAAGGAAAATATTTAATGGCACACTTAAACCTAAGGGATAAACCTTCAATTTTATAAAAAATGCCCCTCTATTCATGCATGAGCTCCCCGCCGTTCTGATAGAACACGTGTCTCCCTCAGCCCCCCTTGTCCAATTCAACGGTATAAATGCATTATACACAGTGCTAGTGCTACCCATTCTATTAGTGGCCGCACTTAATCTGATGCCCATTGGAACGCACAAAAGAGCAAATACAATTATAAAGGAGTGCATCAGCAATATTCTTTTACGTGAACATTTTTATATTAAGACACAAATATAATTTCTTAAAATCCCACTTTTATATAACTCATCAGATTTCTCCATCCATAACAAGTTTGGCTGAAAATAAAATGCATGGTATGGTTCTCATGCATGTGACTATCTTATTACATTCTCTAGACGACATATTCTCATATATCATCGATATGTAAATCCATCTCATAATTCGGAGGAATACCGAATTCAAAAGAAGCCAATGAAGGAGTTCCAACACCAGAAACCTCACGAGGTCTAGATGTACGGACATTCCCCTCATTATTGGAACATGGAAGATCCATTGCCCTTAAAGGAAGGCTAGGTAAGAAGCTATCCATGTGTTTGTTGTTGTTCACATTATTGTTGTAGTTTGGAGGAACAGAAGTTGCAACACCAACTCCAGTCCCAATGGCCTTTATAATAAAGGGCTCAGCCATTCTTAGGAGCCATTCCACTGTCTGCCCGTCAGTCCGGTTCCCGAGCTCTCTGGTGAGCTGGAAGATCCTCGCGGCACATGACAACGGCAGTCGGATGCGCCTGTCTCGGCCATTCACCTTGGTGTGGCGGTCCTTGGTCTTGGCCTTGGTCATAGTTGCCATTGAAGGAAGGTTGTTCTTTGAGCCTCGCATTGGGATGGTATTTGGCGCCATGGTGACTCTTTTGATAATTAGTGTATCTGATTCGGAATTTTAGATGGAGAGGAATGCTTAATACAAGAACCCTATATAAATAGTAAAAATTATCAATTGTTTTAAATGTTCTTAGAAAGAGAATTAAATTCGAGTCGACTAAGTGTTAAATTATTGTCTCTTCGGGTCAAATCATAACGTTTTTTCGTAAATAAGTTTTGAATTTGTGTACAATATGATATAATTAGCATTATTTATTTGATTGGTTATTATGTTTTGATTGTTTGTACGACGTGTGCTCACAAATACTATCAAATCGACAAGTTAACTTTCTACTTTTATTTATTTTTTTGAATAAATATGTTTCTACTTATTAAAAAAACTAAGATGAATAAGCATGAAATTAGAAGTTAAAATTGATGTATCCTGGTTATTGTATAATGTTAACAAGTTTCTCAATCTGATTTTCTGGACTCCAATTTTAATTAATCTTGAATATTAAAACACTATATGGTAGAAAAGAAAACCAAAAAAATGTAATATATAACTTAAAGAAGGGTGAGTCCACGTCATAAACCTTTTTCTTTTGATGGAAAAGCCCATTGACACATTTAATCGATAGATTTGATGGCTTGGCTTTTTAGGAAGGTGGTTGTGTGGCCCTTCACTTTCCTACCATAAATAGATTTTGAACTTGTTAGGAAGTCCGTTTTTTTCTTTGGTCAACAATCTATGTGAGCCGCTGGACAGTGGAGTGGCACACTTATAAGGTAATTTTCATCAAATGGTCAGGTTTGTTTCTGTATTTTAGTTTTTGACTCTATTGTCAAACCCATGAATGATTTTTTTATAACTAAATTTCTTATACCATAGTAGAGTCAATATTTAACACTTGAATTATTATATATTTACATTTTTTATGTCCTTAGATTACAAACCCATGAACATCAATGATGTTTTAGAATTTTTAGCTCTGATAATATAAGAAAAGGATATATTCAATTTTATATTGGTACAAAATCTACTAATTGAAAAAATAGTTATTGTTGGTGTCTTTTAGAAAATGAAGCATTAGCTTCATATGCCTCTTGGCATGAGAAAACACAAATTGGTTAAAAAAAATTGACATGGCTTTTGAAATTATCTTCATTGGTGGTTTTTGAAATAATTTCAATATGCCCTTTGGAAAGTTGTAAATAGAATCCTCCTCCCTTCATTGGGATCATCCCAGCAACTTGCATTGCAATGTTGTCTTTTTCTCTCCACCCGTTCTATACACTAAAAAGTCCATCCGTCGAAAGTTCTGGGTATATAAGGGTTTGGCTGAAAGTTTCGAGATTCATGTACAACAGTCTTGGAAATACTCGAACAGTCATTGTATCTTGGGGACGATTGCCATAGCCCGTACTCACTGAAATTTATGGGGTAATCTCATCTTATAAATAAAGTGTCCAATACTTGCCTTAACTGTAACTCGATTCTAATCAAACACACTGAACCCGACGACCAACAATCATAAGACAAGATTTTCTATGCTTTAAGATGGCATTGACAAGCATCATACTAGCAGTCCCAAAAACTATCCACGCTAAAAGGTTAGCAAAGTTCAATGGCACCGAGTTCAAGAGGTGGCAGCAGAAGATGACGTCCTACCTGACCATGCTCAACCTACTTTGGTTCCTAAGAAAGGAAACACCAAAGATCGCGGAGAACAAGATGGATCAACAGAAGGTCAACGCTCTCGACGCATAGAGTTACATCAAAGTCCTGTGCTGTAACTACGTCCTGAATAGACTAGACGACATACTCTACAATGTCTATCCGGTAGCAAAAACCAGTGAGGAGATATGGAGTTCACTCAAGAAGAAGTACCAAATGGAGGATGCTCGGATAAAGAAGTTCATCATCGGATGATTCTTTGACTTCAAGATGGTGGACTCCAAGAAGGTCATCAACCAAGTACATGAGTTGTAACTGATCCTTCACTAGATCCAAGTCGAAGGGATACTCAGCAAGTCATTCCAAGTGGCTGCGATGATCGAGAAGCTGCCCCTGCTTTGGAAGGATTTCAAGAGCTACCTCAAGCATAAAAAGAAAGACATGAACCTAGAAGACCTAATGATGAGACTTACGATCGAAGAAGACAATAAAAAACTCAAAGTCAAGCAACGCAAGGCTAACTTCGAGACCATCGTGAACCTCATCGATGGAAAAGGTGGCAAGAAGAGGAAAAAGTCTAGGGACAAGCAGGAGAAGCAAGAGCCCAAGAAGAACAAGAACAAGAAGAACAAGGGTGATTGTTTCAAATGTGGAAAATCTAGTCACATGGCTAAGGACTATCGGGATTGTGAATATTGGTATCGATGTATTATAATATTGGTACCTATATTGCATAATTCAGAGTTTGATGTTTTTGTTGTGTTTGTGACTAGGTTGTGTTCGTTACAAGAATATGAGAAAAAAGAGAGAAGAAAAGGATAGTACCAAAATATCTATGAAAAAAGTTGAAAAAAGGGGAGGAAAAGGCAATAGTAAAGAAGGTAATGGTTCAACAATTTTTTGTAGTACTTGAATGAATATCATTAAGTCGACGTGATTCACCAATTAGTTGTTTGATTTTTATGATAGACGAGACTTGTTTGTAAACCAAGTTACAATATTTTACTACCTGATTTATGACCAAGGAATGGAAATTCTCAAAGTAGAAAATATAAGTCGATAACAATGTCATAAATATTGAGACATATTTTTTAAATATTGGTAACGTTTTACTTCAATGTTATCATGTAATCATACCTTTCAATGTCACTGTTTACTTATTTAAAATGAATATTGCTTTGCTTTACTTGAGTGTCATCATATAATCATACCTTTTAACTTTTGCTTTTTTTTTTCTTCGTGCGATCTCATTCACGCTTTTATATCTAGCTCTTGATTTTTTTGGATTCACTCGTTTCTTTATCATTTATCCATTGATTTTGAAGTAGATGCAACATCCATTTTGTGTAACACTTCTAATGTAGGAGTACCTTCATTCAAATGTTATTATCATAATAAAAATAACCAAAGTGGACACCAAATCAAATAAATCAAATAAATTATTAAATGATATTATTTACTTAGTATTCTACAAAGACAAAATTGTTGTATCATACTTTTAATATTTGTTTTTACAATATTAGCAACTTCTCGATCATTAGCAACAAGAGCTACCAGATAACTCATATTATATATTAAATACTTGAAGGTTTGGTCATGATTCTCCGAGAGTATGGTGTTGTCCATGGGTATGTGTAACCCATCTTTCACATTTTTAGTCCAACACTTCAAAATATAATGAGGAGGTAGTTTGCTAAAATTTTCATTACTTTGATATCTACTTCAAGTGTCCATTATTTTCAATATATGTCGACATGATATTCTACGAACTTTCAAACAATAGACATGAACATTTGATTGTGGTCTGTCTCTTTCAATTGTCACCACACTTTTGTCGATCCTACTTGAATCTACTAACCACATTAAAAAATAATATTTGGAGGAGCCTCCTATATTATACTCAAAGCTATCAATATTATACATATTTATTAAACAGTGAAATTTCTTGGCATTTTTACCAACAAACGTACTAATATAAGTAACTCATGATATTGGTTACCTAGTAGTCGACCATTATCTAATATCTCTATAAATTGGTATTTATGAGTTTATTTGTATTCGCATTAAAACTTTTCAAATAATCTATGGGTATAAACTCCTGCTGATAGGACCGATGAGTTTGTTTTGGGTCTCTTATCGACAAATTTGTTTTTGCATAAAATTCAGCCAAACACTCTTCACGTTTTCTTCTATTAACCATACTGTTAAAATATGTAAAAAAATCATTGAGGTGAAGATTGCATTGTAAATAACTTTGTATAATATTGTTGTAAGATTCAACTAGTTGAGTTGAAACCATACCAGCAGCGAAAAAAATTCTAACCTAAACTGATGACCACTGTCTATGATGCTCATGAATAGCTATCAACCACTTATGTTGTCCCTATAAAAAATAGTCATTAACCATCTTATTACAGAAATAATCAAATTCAGCTTCATTGTTAACTTCATTAGCCAAACAGCTCAATGTTTTCAACACATCACTAGTGCATAGATGAGTAAGGTTCTTCTTCGTATTCTCTATTATGTGCCACTTGCATAAGGTGTGGTAAGTGTCTGGAAATTCCTTAGCTAAACTTTTGACAATAGCCCGACATTGGTCAGTAAAAATAGTCTTAAAGTCGCTATAAATATACATATCATCCAATGGTGATAAAATTCTACAAAAAGAGCTATATATCCAAGCAACACAGAGTATATATATAATTAAAAACAACCATATAATCTAGTTGAATATCTTTACATATATGAATGAGAATAGTTTACATAATGGATGGTAGTTATTGTTGGTCCTCATATGTCATATCAAAATCAATTGACTTACCAAATAACTCGTAATTCAGCTACATCCTTTTGTTAGCCAAATATATACTTGCTCTTTGTTCATCATTGTCAATCTAAAACTCAAAATAAAAGGATGGAATCTTATATGACTTTCTTGAAATATTCATACAATGTTGTTACCTCATCTTGTCTCATCGACTTCTATCGTTGTCTTTCTAAATAATTTTTTAGATCAATAGGCAAAAAACCAAGATTTTTTGTGCCTCCAACTGCCATTGCCATTACTTTATTAGAAGATCTATTCTTAATTCTAGAGTCATGTTGAAGAATCAGAATTTGTTCTTTCATTAGATTCATGTTTCTGTTTGACCGTAAAATATGAGATAGCTCGACACTAATAAGATTATGGTTGTGTTGTAACTTCTACTCATTTATGAAATAGAAGGACCTATGAGATGACAAATGGAAGGTTAATAAGGCTCCACAACCTATTTTTTCCTCTCTTTGTTGATATTGCCTCACATCATTATTCACTGGTTTGATACTCTCCTTCTCATATCAGACACCCTCCTTGTTGCATACATATGTAATCTAATAAATTTGGTAAGACACCACTCCACACGCTTTCTTATGTTTTTTTATTATCTTTCCTTATAGAAAACCCTTTCTTAAGTACATCAAATCCTTCCATAGCTCGTGTAAATTCATGGTCCCAAGTCAATCAATATATATTTTATAGCACGTATGTATTCAAAATAAATTACGGACAGACAAGAGTGTACAAGAACTCGTTCATATAATAATTAAATTTTTGATGTCAAATAAAATCTAAATATTATATCAAGTCCATCAATATATACAAAAACAACAAAAATAAAAAATTATAACAAAAGTATGTTAACAAATTTCATCTCAAGCAAGACAGAACTAGGTTCTAAAACATTACTCAAAGAACAATTTCAACGGATGGTATTCAAAAAATAAAAAAGATTGGTTCAATAATCAAAAGTACAAGATCCTTAGGAAAACAATTCATGCGCAAGTTGAGTGTAAGAATATAGTAAGTTAAAATGTTACGTCTGCCTTTTATTAAGAATTCAGGAAACTGATTTTCCTTGCGCAAATATTACACGACCGCATGTATTTAACCATGAACAAGTAACTCAAGCCATGTTTTTCTTTGCGAGAAGTAACCATGCTATCTTAATTGTCTTCTATTAGAATTCAGGAAACTGATTTTTCTTGTGCAAATATTAAAATAACTGCGACCAGATGTACTTAAACATGAAAAAGTAACTCATGCCATCTTTTTCTTTGTAACAATTTTACGCTTCATCTAATCCCTGTGCAACAATCATGTACTCTTTTTAATTTTTCCAGCTCAGACTTTTCTATAATCACGAACGAGTAAGAAATATATAGAGTAGGGACAAAATCTGTCTCCATCGAATCCAACACCGATGATTTAGATATTGACCATTCATCTTTCCACGAATCCCAAGCTCCCTGATTGGATTTGCTATATTTTATTCTGAGCTATACTGATTTGAAGCCATTTTATTGTTGACACCGATTATTTTTTGCAAGTGTTTTATCTGGTTGATTTTACAAACACAAAAGCATAACTAACTACAATTGATTAGGGTGCCTCCCACATTAAGCAGCACCATAACTTTAAGAAGTCCGTGATTGAACCGGACAGCCAGGTGATGTTAAATTTTTTCACCTACAGTTCTTAAGCATTGACTGGAACGTGAAGCTTGGAGCGTTGTGCATGTATCTGGGAGGTAAATAAAGTAACCAGTTAGATAGAAAAAAATTTGATTTTTTTACTTTGGAGATTTAGTTGCTAACTATTTGATATGCATAGGTTTAGAAATCTAAAAAACGAAACACGGTCGTATTCAAAGAGAATGGCGGTAGATTATTCAGGACCAAAGTTTAATTTGTACGTTTGTATGTAAATGCAAGCATTTAACCCACACACAACACTAAAATACAGCTCCAGCGATGGGAAATTATTATCAGAAAGTTTCAGAAACACATATGAAATTATAAAATTCGCAGGCGTTCGTCTATAGTTGGGAAAGGAGCGTGGCCATCTTAGGGCGAAGTGAGAAGCTTGCCAACAATGGCTTCTTCCTGGACAAACTGGCCACAGCAATCATGTGGCTCAAATCCTCGTCTGTTCCGATCTTGTCCCAGTCAAAGCATTGCATGAGCGTTCCCAACCCCAAGGACACAATATTGGTTCCCATTCCGGCACCTGGGCAAGACCTCCTCCCAACACCAAATGGCACCAACAGGAACCCGTCAGGTGCGGAGTCTTCGAACCTCTCGGGACTAAACCCGTTGGGATCTTCCCACAGCTTGGGGTCTCTGTGCATGGCCCATGCGTTGACCATGAGCATGGTTCCCTTGGGGATGTCATAGCCTCCAACGGTGCAGGCCTTAGTGGAGAAGTGAGGCAACAAGAGTGGGGCAGCAGGGTACAATCTCAGCGTCTCCTTCACGACTGCGCTAAGGTAAGGAAGGTTCGCCAAGTCAGATTCATTGAGGAATCTTCTATCTCCTACGACGTTGTCAATTTCGGCCTGTAATTTTTGGATCTTCTCCGGGTGCTGCATGAGGAGGGTCAACGCCCACTCCAACGTTGCAGTTGATGTTTCGGTTCCAGCAATGAACATCATCTGCAATAAAATTATTAGTGGCTTGCCGATAATTACAGAGAAAACATTAGATTTGATGAAGGATTAACCAGAAAATGTGACGAAGAAGTCATATTGGCATAGTTGCTTCCGTGAGTAAAGTCTGAGAAAGGTAGGAAGAAAATAGATAATTCTCAACATTGTACTGTTGTAGGCCAGCGACCCCGTAAGCTTTCTTGTCCAACCGAACGTGTCAGCATCATGTACTATATATATATATACGCACACGCACACACACGCGCACACTCTTTTAAAAATAATAATACTCACCATTGTAATACCCTTGACGATTTCATCGGTATAGAACAGAGGGTCTGTCTCCTGCAAGTCAAGGATGGTATCCACCACTGAGCCAAGCTTGTCGCCCTCATTATTTGTTCCCTTCCGAGCAGTCGCCCTCTTTGCCCTAATCTCGGCAAGTAAGCCGTTAAGGAAGACATCCCTCTTCTCCCCCAATCGGATGATCCTCTTCTCTGTCCCCTTGTACCCGATATACCTCAGAAATGGGATGAAGTCGCATGGCGTCATTGCCACGATAGCGAAGAAGAGGTCCTTGAACTGCTGGAGCAGCCGCTCCTCCTCGTCGGTGTCCTCGTTACTTATCGGCACGTGCCTCTTTCCGGCCGCAACTTTCATGATCACGTTGCACGTTAACAGAGACAACATGCGCTGCATGTCAACCTTGGACTTGCCCCCGCCGGCAATGTATGGAAGGAGCCGGCGGACAAAGTGGCGGATCTCCTCCTCCCTAACAAGTGCAGTTCTCTGGAGGGCCCTCTTGGAGAAGATCTCGGAGAATGTGAGGCGGCGCAGGCTCTTCCAGAGCTGGCCGTGTGGGGCCCAGACCATGAAGGTGTAGTCGTAGGTTAGGTGGTCGGTGGTGATGGACTTAGGCCTGTCGGCGAACACAACGTCGTTCTTGGTGAAACACTCCTCGAAGGCCGCGGGAGAGGAGATGACCAGGACCGGGACCTTGCCCATCCAACAGAGCAGGATCGGGCCGAGGCGGTTGGAGACGGTCTGGAAGTACAGATAGAGAGGGGGTTTGACGAGGTGGAGGTGGCCAAAGATGGGGAGCGCCCTTGGGCTTGGAGGGTAGTTATGCTTCTTTCCGGACAACGCCTTGTAAGCGACAAAAGCTGATAGAATAACGGCGAGGTAGAAGTACAAGTCCTCCATTTTGTGAAAAGCTAATGGGAATTAAGAAAGAAAGTTGGTGTAATGTATTGTGGTGTGCACTTTGGGAAACCTCCTCTCATTATATAATGCTCTTGAAGTATTCGTGCCACCAATATAGTAAGTTGCTATTAAATTTTATATAGGATGGTTGGTTAACGCGGAATACATGGTATTCGGAAGTGACGCGATGCGATCTGTAAGTTTTGGTGGTAGTTCTATAAGGTTTTTTATATCTTATAGTATTAATTTTTATCTTAATTCAAATTAAGTGAGACATTTGAAAATCAATAATTTTCTAATAAATATTTTATCTTTTTCTTTATTTATCTTTTTTATTTTTTTTTACGGGGTTGTTTTGGTTTTCATGGACTGTAGTCTCCTGATGACTTTTTCCTTGGTTAATAATATATACAGTTTAAAAAAATTGTTCAAAATGAATTCAGCGTTTTGATTAAGTCAAAATTTGGCTAAAGACGATCAAATAAGACTAGACAAAGTAGTACAATATTCATAAATTCATTTATATATGAGTACTAGAGATTGATAGTCTTAATAAAAAAAAAATATGAATTACATCGCGAGATCGGTTATAAGTTACGTGGATAAAAGTAATAAGTGACTTTTTCTATGACAATTTATTTTTATACACGATCATAAATTATCTTTAATTGTGTCCATAATTTCTGAAATAATTCTTTATTTTTTCAACTTGATTGAAAATTTTACCAAATTATTGAGATATTTATCCCAAAGTAAGTTTAAATTGAAGTTTGTCAAAAAAATAAAGATGGTTTATACTTATCCATTGTATACGCACCTCGCTAATACTAGGTTGATTGGTGATTAAAGTACTCTAACTTAAATTAAAGTTTTTAACTTTAGAAAGAATTTTATAATCATCTTTAAGTAGCTTACGCTATGGGGCATCCACTTTGACAACAAACCTCTCTTTGTCAAAAACAAAAAGTATTAATTCATGATCATCTCAATATATAAATATGAGCTTTTCAAAATACTACCTGGTGAGATCATTGGTGTGATGGAAATAAGGTTTACTAGCGTATTAAGAAGACTGCGTAAGGCATGGTCTTCAAAGGCACAACCAACGAAGAAGAAAGAAGATTGCGTAAGGCATGGTCTTCAAAGGCACAACCAACGAAGAAGAAAAGAATTTAATTGTCCCTTTTCTCGATGAAATTGTTGTTGGATGTAGTAGCAATGTCTAAAAGCTAATGGGATTAATGATATATATATAACTAAGCCAACTAACTAAAAAAAAGAGTTTCTAAACAAAAATTCTAGTGGTCAGTCACAACAAGCCTAGAATAAGAGGCTAAAACATGAGCTAAGAATTGTCCAAAACAAGAATGAGATCAAAAATTGATCAAATAAGAAGTCTAGTAAAATGATCTTTGCAAGAGGCTAGGGACGGCTAGTTGTATAGTTGCTGCTAGAGGTTTATAAGCCTTGTCATATTTTCATATTTTATATTTTTGATCCTCTGAAGCTGAACTTGACTAGTTTAAATAAAAATGTAGTACTCTATTCAAGCTTTGCAACAGTATTTCATATGCAAAAATCTAATGTTAGAGTAGAGAGTTGTAGCTACCGCAATATGGTCTCTTGAAATCACCTATTCAACAGTCTCCAATGTGCTCTATCATAAAATATATTAAATGGTAGAAGTCCATTCCATGAGTCAAATATATTTAAATGATATAAGACTCACTTGAACATAGTAAAAGTGAACAAATACATAATATATAATAAAATATGAGCATTTACACACTCATCACATCCTTACACTGATTTTCTTGTTTGTCCTCAAATAGATCACTTACGCAAGCACAAAGAGGAAAATTGAGCAGATACCAAATCCTCAAATATTTACACGCATCACACTCCTCCACTTATTTCCTTGTTTTCCTAAAATAGTTCAGTTATGCAAGCACAAAGAAGAAGCGCGAGCAGATACCACATCCTCAACTAGTTAACCTAATTTTTATGCTAAGTAAAATACACTAGAAGGTAGACTACTCAAAGGTTCTCACCAATTTTAGCTCATATATATATATATATATGTGGTAGTTCACTTGTTATCATTTGCTTACAAGTCGGCATTCTCAAAATAGTATATGTCCTACTTAATGGTACCAAAAATAATCCAGAGCTCGTAATCAAAGGGACTTTTCGTTAGTTATAATGATGCTAAGGTGCAAGTTTGGTTATAAATATATAGGACATAGTTAAACTGCCAATTTGTGGAGCTATATAAGAATATTGTAACTCTCAACTATTCTAAGCATCTCACCCTATCTCTACTAAGTACTCTTCCTAACTCACATAAATCTTAAGGATTGTCTAACTAGAGACTTGTCACTTATTCATTCTGCCTTATTCTCAAATATTTTTCAGCTTTCCACTTTCCGTTCTTACTTCATTTATTCCTTTCCAACTCTCAACAACATATTAACTTTTTTTTCCTTTTTTCTTTTTTCTTTTTGTATTTTACCTTTCTCGCTTTCACTTAAAATTTCTTTCTTTCTTTCCTTTGCACATATTTAATGCAATCGATCTTGACTTATTTATCGATCTTAATTCTACTTTTTTTCTCCATTGTTCAATCTCCCAAACTATTCTAACTAGTGAACTCGTATATTATACCCCAAAAGATAAGACCCTAATACATTCTCAACTGATTAGTCAAAGGTAGGTAAGATTGTGGATAAAGGGTTATACAATGGCTTATATATATATATATATATATATATATATGAATAGGCTTCATGTTAACAAGTTCAAGCAAAGGATAATAAGGGATTTTGACTCTAAGGCTATAGGCTCAATAATAAAGATGGCCCTTGATATATAACTAACTATGCACTATGATGTCATATCAAGCACTAGTACATAACTCTCATTACTCAGAACAATTAGGCACCTCATGAATAAATGGAGATGGTTGATCCCTCTTTTGGCTCAAAAATTCTCACAAGGTCACTCATCTAGTCTAATCTACCTAATATGACCACTCAATTAAATAGTCGAGGGTGTTGTTCTTACACATTCCTAAGCATCATGCTCAAACTTGATTCCTAATATGGTATGGGGTTTAACTTCTAAGAATAGTTCATAAATTTAAAGAGGAGATCATCATTTTCTTATGAAACAACCATATCAAACAAAATCCTATAACACACTCTTAGACCTAGACTCGATTCTAATAGTATAATATTACAAAAAATACAAACAAAATGAAATAAAAAGTATGAGAAACATAAAGAAAATACAAGTATGACATACCCCCACACTTATTGTACACATTTTCCTCATTATGGGGAAGACACACATAACACCAAATAATCAAATGGACAAAATGGAAAGAAAAAGAAAAATAAAGTAGATTGCTCACTAGTCAATCATGAGGTAGATGAGGTGGAAAAGCTCAAGGTGGTTGATCAGAGCTTCAACAACCTTCAATCTTCTTTTTTAAAAATTTTTCCTTTGCCAGCAAAATAAGCTTAAATATATTAAATTAATCAGGAATTGAAACAACAATATGAAAAATAACATACTAAATTAAAAATGCAACACATGTTAATTTTAAGTCATTAGCTAAAGTTAGTACTCCTTAAGGTCTAAGGTAGACAAAAAAAGTGTATGTTGCTTGCTTGCATTTTATCTTGTTTTGACCTACACAAAGAAAGAGGTTGCCATCATGACATCAACTATTGCATGACATGTGTTGAGAAATGGATGCCCTAAAATCAGTTGGTAACTTTCATTAATAGTATAGTCTAGCACCATAACACCTATTGGTTCAAAAAAGTTGTCAACTTGGATTAAAAGGTTTTTTACGATTTCATATGGTTTTTGCTTAGTTTGATCAGCAAAAATTGGATGTCGTTAATAATGCAAGGATTAGTAAAATTCCTTAGATCTTTAAATTTTGGCAATATGTTATTTGCTGTAAGAGGGAACATCTTGCCATTATTTTTGTCCTTCTTTCTTATGATGATTTCCTTGAAAAACTTGACATACTTATGGCCTTCGATTTAACATCTCCAAGAAGGAGACATGGCTTTGAATGTCCTCTATTGTTGAAATAAATTCAAAAGCCTTTGTATCAATTATTATGTTCTTCTTAACTTATTGAGGTTATAGTGGAGAAACATAAGGACCATCTTGTTCATTGTTATAGTTGATTTCCTCCTTTTATTTAGCAATTATTTTCTCTTCTGTGGCAGGTTTCACTATTTTGACATTTTCTTTTTAAGAAGACTTATTGTCAAGTGGTTACTTTCTTTGGAATCTTTGAGGGAATGTAATGAAGGGGCATAAAGTTGTGGAGAAATACATAGTTCATCATACTCATCTACACTCCTCAATATGATATGCATTACTTGTCCTTGTTGTTTTGACTCTGTTTAGTAGGTAGAGAGAACCTATTGACCGTTGAGAATTTGCTGCAGGCAAACTTTTTAGTTTGTTTTCCATATTTAGATGCTGAGTAGCTTGCCCTTTAAGAAATGTCTCCACCTCTTTTGACGTGCTTCCCAATGATCTATCTGCTTTATCACTACACTTTGTTAATGGATAGATTGTTCGACTACTCCAACCAGCTTGTTAATCTTGTCTTCTGGTGTCTTAGCTTGATCTACTAAGAATAGTTTTCTTGGTTCATGTTCTTATTGACCACCATCATTGTATGCTTAATGGCCAAACTAAGAGAAGTTTATAACTATAGCTAGGTAGTCTTGGGTAGCCAAAACATGGTGGTTGTTTATCATTATGACTTTGAAGTTGTTACATTAGTGGACACTCAACAATGGAATGTGCTTTATTAAAAAGTTGATAATTCTCATAAATCATAGCTACTTTGCCCTTGTTGTTGAACAAGATGTATAACTTTTTTTAAAGTTCTCCCATCTTAGTTTCGAGCTTATTGATAAGATTAGAGGCCTATGCTCTTTTGCTTGAGTCTCTATGAGATTGCTTGGTGCATTTGCTTGCCTATATACTATTAAATTTTGTAATATTTTCTAGGAAATAAGCTTCTTTAGCAGTTGATTTACTCATTGATACTCTATTTGATGAAGCATTAATATGGGCATTGAGTCATTAATATCACTATCTACGATTTTCATAAGGTTCTCTTATGCTATGCTATGCTGAGGAAAGGCTTTGTGTAAATTATTGAATTGCTTCCAAGTATCATATATGGTTTCTCCCTTATGTTGTTGGAATATATAGATATCTTAAAGAAGTTGTGAAGACTTAGCTAGGAAAAGTACTACTAGAGGAATGCTTAGGTCATAGTAGCCCAAGTTGTAAGCGGTTCTCCTTCTAAGTAGTCATATAAATTACAACCTTTGTCTCTCAGGGAAAAGGGGAATAGACATAGCTTATTACTTCAAGAGTCACATTTTTTAATCTCATGATTTTGCTTAAATCCTCAAATAGTTTGAGATGGGCTTGAGGATTTTCTCTTTGTAACCCATTGTATTTGGTAGATGAATATAACAGTTAGACTATCCCAAGTAGGATGTAAAAAGTAGTGGATCTCTAGGTAGCAGCTCCTTACCATTAAGACTTCCATCCCAAGTTAGAATAGATGATTTTAAAAGGGACATTTATGATAGAGCATTAGCCTCCACAAGAGTGTTGTTTGCTCTATTTTGTTAGTTTTGTGCCCATTATTTCTTATTGGTTCCTCTTTTGATATCTAATTTTCCTTTTGAGCACACTAATGTCAACCTCAAGCACAGTGTCTATGTCAAGGTCTAGTCCTTTACTCTTGGTCCTTGCCATGCACTAGAGAATCCTACATGAGAAAATAATGACATTAGTAAGTAAGCTACACAAAACTAATTACGTTTGACTTTATCTCCTAAAATATCAATTTTATGTCAACAACGTCAATTTGATGGTTATGATATGTATGGATTTTAATTGAGGGTTAAAACATAAAATCTTAAAAATCAATCATATGCAGTAAAAGTAATAATTATTTTTATGAGGAAGGTTAAGGTTGAAATTGAAGTAACATAAGTACAATAATGTAATGAAATGAGTTATAAACAATGGAGATAAAATGTGCACAATACCCTTATAGATTGACTACCTATGTCAAGATTATGGTTCTTATGAAGTTCCAATTAGTACCCAAAATTTTCTAACACATCTATCTAACACTTTTTCTCATTAGTTTAATAAAATCTAGATAGCAAAGACTTGAGTTATTAATTAATGTTTTTGCTCATCAATTAGACTTGGAACTAAACTTGTCTCAATTATGATGATTCCTCCTAATGGGTTATTCCTATGGCAAGATGTCTCATTAGTACTTAAGATTATGCTAATTAATTCTTTCATTAACTTGAGGGCCTCTTGGTCCACTCTCATCAACTCTAATCGTAATCTAAGTGGCCAATTTAGAAAAAGCATTAAGATCATCAATTAACAACTAGTGCAAAAGATATTCAAGACATAAATTAACATAAGCAAATAGTCACATAATTAGGGTATCACAATCATAAGGAAACTACTCACTATGCATAATCATAAAGCATAATAAATTAATAAAGAACATGATAACAAATATAAGAGAGAGAGAGATGAAAAAACTTACTCTCTTAAGGAAGCCTTGTAGGACTCCACCATAATGTTAATTAAAATATGATTTTAAATAATCCCTAAAGTTTCATATGCAATGTCTCAAGTAAAAGAAGATGAAGAGGAGAAAATTTTTGAAAAAGGTTTTTACAAAAAGAAAGAGAAAAATAAAAGAAAATATGTTGTTTGATGCTTTGAATATAATAAGTTTTGATATCTCATAGAAGAGTGTACAAAGCTTACGTTAAAGAAAAGTTCTGATAAGAAGAGAGGAAAAGAAAAGGGTAACATAGCCTTTTAGGATGACACAAACTCTCTCACTCATCAAAGTCCCAATAGTGCAAAAAGGCACACATAAGTTTGATGACAATCGATCAATGAGAATCCTCACACATAAAGTTCATGACTGTTGATTTTACCTATAAAGAATTTTATAATGCTTTTGCTAAAAGGATTAAAATTCTCGAGAAAATATTAAAAAGAATGAAGTTTGAAAAGAAAATTTATGACACTATCAATGTGTCACAGTCTAAAAGATCCACTAGCCACCAAGAATAAATAACGTAAAACTCCTTATGGGACCAATATAAGATGTTTTACTTATGGTAGGATCGGCCATCTAGCTCATAACTGCAGAAATGACAGTACCTCTAGAATAAAGAAAGTCTAGGTTCTTAAAGGACTTGATGATACTTGTAGGTATGTGTCATAGCGTATGACGAGATAATCCAAGAATGGTATATTGATAGTGAATGTATGAGATATACGACTAGAGAAAGAAGGTTATTCTCTAATATAAAGAAAAAAATAAGGTGGGAAGGTCAACTTTGAAGACAATGGACAAGGCATGATTATTGGTCAAGGTAATATTGGTAAGTTTTCTACTACTCTTATTAGAGATGTGCTTCTTATTGATGGTTTGAAGCATAATTTACTTTTGTACCATAATTATATATGCGATAATGGACTCACTATGTATAAATTTGAGGATAGTATTCGCACAATTGAAACTTTTAAAGGATCTCAATGGAAACAATACATGTCTTATAATCAAAGAAGATGCAACTTGGTTATGGCATAGGAAGTTAGTTGTTAATATGAGAACATTTTCCAACCTTACTAAGCAAAAATTGATTAAAAGTTTATCAAGCTTATTGTTTAAAAAGAATAACCTTGGTGAGCCATATGTTAAGGGCAAACGTGTTAAATCGTTGTTTAAACCAAAACAATATTTGTCTACTTTTCAACATTTTGAGTTGATCCATATAGATTCATTTGGACTAACTCGTACATAATGTCTTGGAGGAAAATAATATGGTTTTATGTTTATTGATGATTACTCTAGGTTTACTTAGGTATACTTTTTAATATTAAAAGTGAAGCAAATAATGTATTTGTCAAGTTTTTTAAGAAGGTGAAAAATGAGAAAAGTTCCATGATCATAAATGTGAGGAGTGATCATGGAACAAAATTAGAGAACCAAGAGTTCAAAATATTCTATGATCAAAATAGAATTAACCATAACTTATCCATTCCTAGAACACCTAAAAAAATGGGGTTTTGAAAGGAAGAATGGAAATCTTAAGGAAATGAAGATGTGAATAGAGCTTGTCAAATTATAAATAGAACCTTAATTGGATCTTTGCTCAAAAAAACTCTATATGAGCTATATAAAAGAAAAAGGGAAAATTAGGCTAAAGTCCCTGTACTTTGGGGATTCAACCGTTTATTCCCTACTGTTTAAAAAATACTCTTTAAATCCCTACTATACAAAATAACTGACTATTTTAGTCCCTAAGAATCAACAATAATTTTTTTATGACCATTATACCCTTCATTCGAAAAACTAACCCAAACCCGAACCCAAAATTAAATAAACCAAACCAAATCAACCAAACCAAATAAATAAACCATCATCCACCACTGATCAAACCCAAGTAACCAAATCAAGCCCTCCACCGCCACCTCCTTCCTCCTCACTACCACCACCAAGCCAAAAACCTAAAATTAAACAATGAAGCAATCTAAATCAAAATCCAACTACTCCTCCCTTTCTTCCCTTCAATCGAAATCCCAAAATTAACATCACCCTATCATAAGTCAAGCCTCGGTCCTCTATTATCTATGACCTTGGACAGCGACGTATCAAATTAATTGGGAGGAGGGCTTCCTAGAGGATGGCGACAAGGAGGGAGACAACATCAATGAGGAGATCATGGACGACGACGAGGAGATCATGGACGACGACGAGGAGATCCAGTCGTGGACATCGTTGTTTCCTAGAGGCCATGGACGACAACGAGGAGATCCAATCGCAGACACCGTCATTTCGGAAAACTGGATAAAATCTCCAACACATCTTCTCCACCACAACACGCAGGTCCAGAACCATTCCTAACTTCAGATCGTAGTCGTAGAGCAGCTTCTTGGCATCCTCGTCGATCCTGACCCCGACGTGGACATGGCCGCCATCACTGGTAAGGAAGTGGGTGAGGGAGACAGGGACGGAGGGGGCGTGGAGGATTGATCTGGAAGACGAGGCAGAGCTGGAGGGTGGCGATGGGGTTGTTGAAGTTAGAGGAGCAGTTGCGGTTGGGTCGGTGACCACTCGGTCCCTCTGGCCATGAGTATCTGAGCTTACAGATGATTTCTGATTAGGGAGGATATCTATGGGGGCGATAATCCGGGGGGAGGCATCGGTAGAAAAGAGATAGGGACGGTGATGGTTTAGTGATGATGATGATGAGATTCCTAAACCGCCTTGAAAATTACCGTAAAGTTAACCTCAAAATAAATTACCGTATAAATATAAAATTAAACTAGTTATTGATATAAAAATGGGTTTTGAGACGATGGCGATTAAAAATGGGTTTTGGGTTTACGAGAGCAGCCAGTGAGGATGGGTTTGGTACGGGGAGACTATGTCGGAGCCGATAAATTGATTTGGTTTGGTTAGATTCAATTTGGGTTTGGTTAGATGTAATTTGGGTTTGGGTTAATTTTTCAAATGAAGGGTATAATGGTTATAAAAAAAATTATGTTGATTTTTAGGGACTAAAAGACTGGGTTATTTTATATAGTAGAGATTCAAAGAGTAGTTTTTAAACAGTAAGGACTAAAATAGTTGAATCCCCAAAGTACATAGGTTTTAGCCTAATTTTCCCAAAGAAAAAACCAAATATTGGTTATTTTCATGTATTGGGGTCTAAGTACTTTGTATACAACAATAGGAAGGAGCATCTTGGCAAATTTGATGCTAAAAGTGATGAGGCTATATTTTTGGGTTATGCAAAGAAATCAAAAGTTTATTGAGTGTTCAATAAGAAACATGACAAGGTAGAAGAATCTCTACATGCCTTCTTTGATAAACAAACCATAGAATCAGTAAAGGAAGTGGTTGACCTTTTTTATTAAGAGAAAATAAAGAAAATATCATCATTACGAACTAGAGAAAAAATGCTCAAAGGCAACCTCTAACCACTCAAGAGTAGAGAATCATCAAAAGTCATGTGATTACTAAAGAAATTGGGTGATCCATGCCAAGGAATACTTACTTAGAAGGCAATTTATAACACTTGTACACTTATAGCATCCCTATCTTAAATTAAACCAAATTATATAAATGATGTCATAAATGATGAGTTTTAAATGAAAAGCTAAATCATTTTAAGAGAAGTAATGTGTGGATGCTTATTCTAAGATGTCTCTAGGAACACAATGTATAAAATGCTATTGTAACTTGAATTAAAGCTAGAGTTGTAGCACATGCTTTTTCCGAAGAAGAGAAAATAGACAATGATAAAATATTCACAATTGTTACTAGTTTAGAAGCAATTTGGTTGCTTTTACTAGATAAATGTGAAGAGTGAATTCCTAAATGGCATTTTTTAAAGAAGAAGTCTATGAAGAACAACCACCTATTTTTAAAAATTTTGACAAATTTGATCATATTTATAAATTAAATAAGGGTGTGTTCAGTTTGAAGCAAGATTTTAGAGCTTTACATGAGAAGTTGAGTGGTTTTCTAATTGAAAAAAGTTTCAAAAGTGGCAATGTTGATATAACATTATTCATCAAGAATGCAAAGAATAATTTGTTGCTTGTGCAAAATATATGTCAATATTATTATCTTTCGTGGAATGAATGATTCTATGTGTAAAGAGTTCTCGGAAGCCATACAAAAAGAGTTTGAGATGAGCATGATGGAAGACCTAAAATATTTTCTTGGTCTTCTAATAAACCATTTTAAAAATAGAATATTCATAAGTTAAACTAAGTATACAAAGGATATCTTGAAGAAGTTTGATATGATGAAGCGAAACTAAATGAGCACTCCTATAACTTCTAGCACAAGGCTGGACAAGGATGGAAATGTTGTCTCTTTTGATCAAAATAATTATCAAGGTATGATTAGATTCCTACTTTATTTAACCGCTAGTTGACCAGATTTCAATCTAATCTAATGAAATTTCATGTTATGGTTGTAAAATGATAGTTTAGATATCTAAAAAGGACAAACAACTTGGGAATTTGGTACCCTAACGAAAGTGGCTTTGAGCTTATTAGATATTCCAACAACGATTGTAAAGGTTGCAAGCTAGATAGGAGAAGTACATTAGGAATGTGCCAATTGTTTAGAAATATTAGTATCATAATTTAACAAAAAGTAAAATTTTATGTTAGTATCACTCCAAGACTATGGTATGAATTTTAATAAAATGCCTATTATATGAGATAATACTAGTACTATTTGCCTTAGTAATAATCTAAAGCAACATAAATGCACCCAACACATTGAGATTAGGCACCATTTTCTTAGAGATCATGTCCAAAAGGGTACATTTTGTATGCTCTAAAAACCAACTAGCCAATATATTTACCAAATCATTACATGAAAATTTTATTCGGATAAGAAGAGACTTTAAGTAATAGAGAAATTCAAACTTAAAGGTCATAATGGACTAAGAATTTTTCTCAATCGTTGCTAAAGACAAATAAATAATAATTGCTAGTTGTCAAATTATTATAGCTATTTTTAGATTTTTTACAATTTTCTATTCTATAAAAGGAAATAATTATCTCTACTTAATTAATTTAGTCTATTATAATTATCTTCCTCTCTTCCACCATCCTTTTTGTAATCTGGCCTCCCTCCTCTCACATACTTGGAATATCTCTATATCTCTCTCTCTAAAACTTGGAAAGATGGGGCATTCCAATCGCCTAGAAAATCTTTTCATACCTCAATAATCACCTCATAAAAAAATGCGGTGGTCTCTTGGTTGGAAAAGAGAGAGAAGGCTTCTTTATCCTCTTCTAAAGAAAGGGGAGAGGTCTCCACGATGAAACTTAAGAATAAACTCACTTCAAAGAGATATTCCAAATGCTCTCAATAAGAAGAACCAGATATTTAAGACAAAGTGCATGCTAAAGAGCAAGAGGAGGATGTTCAACCTCCTATGCTGGAGAAAGAAGACAAAGGAAAGATACCTACGGAGAAGTCACCTATGAAGAAGGTGAGGAAAAAAAGGGAGGAGATCAAGTTGGATAAGAGGAAGAGAATCTCTTCCATAGAAGAGCCCAAGGCAAAGAGGGTGAAATCCTCTAATAAAAAGAGTTCTTTGTCAAAGACCACCAAGAACAATGGAGTTTAAATTAAAGAAGAAGAACAAGATGATACAAAGGTTACATTGGTAGAGGAGACCTTCAAAAATAGGTACTTGCCTAAGTCACAAAAGCCAATAATAGTTCATCTAAGTATAAGAATTTCAAATTTAAGAATGATGAGTTCCTTGAATTATTTAATGTATTGAGTTTTAAGAAGGTCACTAGTTGACAGATAATAGACTAGGAAATTTGTTGCCAAGTGGCTTAGGTCAAAAGGCTAATGAATGGTTAGATATGTCTATTCTATTAGGTCTCACAATAATAATATTTGGGATAAATTTGGATAAAATGTGGGCATTCTATGCTATGTTAAGGCAGCACCAAGTGTAACTAGAGGTTTTAAGTATGATGCTAGTGTTTTGCAATAGTATAATGGAAATAATGATTTTAAGGAGATGCTTAGGATGAGTAGTAATAGACTAAGTTTTATCAAGTTTAAGAATAAGAGGCTCATAAAGTTGAAGACATAGAACTTGGTTAGTGGGACAGTCTTCAAGAATGTTGAAGTTAGCTACAAAGCCACTACAATCCATGATGCTGAGTATATAATGGTTTAGCATTTTGTTGTCACAACTATCTTCAACAAGTCTTCCAACACAAATACTATTACCAATAAAGAGATAAACTATTTCAAGTATGTATAGACCAAAGAAAAGATTAATGTAACTACATGTTTATCCATAAAAATATCAAGCAAGCTACTAAAAAGCCCAATAAGTTTCTTCCTTATGCAAGAATTATATACTCTATCCTTGTTATAGTTGGAATATGTTATCATTTGGACAAGAGTGCTCCTCCTACAAATGTGGACAACTACACAACTTTTTAAAGAAAATGTGGATGACTATTCACAAAAAGAAAGGTATTTTTTTAATAAGAATAGAAAGAAAGCTAATCTAAAATCCAAAGGATGATAAAACATTTTAAAAGAAAAGAGCTTACCCTTAAGGGTACTTCCAACAAGATTTTGTTCCCTCATTTCCTTAAGTTAAAAAAGTCCAAAATAAGATAAGAGAATCACAAAGGATCTAATTATTGTGAAGAAGCAAGTGGTAAAGCAGGAATTACGAAAAAATATGGGAAGATATTTTATTGCTAAGGGCTCAAACAGGTTCTTCAAATCTAGTGCCTACTCTGCTACTTGAGGATATTTGCAACTTGCTAATGAATAACATAAATTCCTTACCTCAAAAGTGTACTCATCATACTCTTGAAGGAGATTTTCCTCCTTATGTTGCTGCCTCTCTTGAACTTCATGTGCTAGAAGAAAATAATAATGGTTTCACTGCTCCCATGACAAAAATCCAAGATGAAGTTACGCATGACATCATCTCCTCTATTTAAGTAAGCGGTTAATTAGGCTATGGAATATCAAAAGTCTCCATTCCCTAAAGATGAAGATGAAGTTATGCATCAACTTTTTGACCTATTTCTCCATATTCAAGAAGAAAAGATTTTGACTTTAAAGTGAAGGAGCAAACTGCCTATCACTCTTACATCTCTTAAGTTGTTCCCTAAAGGTATTTCTTATAAAGGTACCTTACATGGAGAAGAAGAAGACCTGGCTAAAAGGAAAGAAAAGGTTGATGATCAAGAAGAATAAGCTACAATGGAAAATATTATAGTAGAATAGGAAAAAGGAGGAGGATAAAGCTTAGGTTGTCCTTAAAAGAAAGTTGATGAAGAGGTTGTTGATAGTCGAAGCAAGATTGTTGTTGATGCAAATCTTATTTCAAAGCAGTTGATGAAGAAGAATGGAAGAAGAAGGACAAAGGCACTGAAAAAGAAGACTGGATCTTTTAAGTGTTAGGACTTTGTTCACAGAGTAGCCTTATAAAAGAAGAAGAAGAGTAGTCTGTCTTTGTTCAAGAATCTACCATAGGTCAATAAGGTCTAAACTTCTGTTGTCACAAAGAGAAGTCATCCACTATCATTTATAAAAATATGGGCTATGTAGAGTCTATTGAAGATTCTAAGGCTGCTTATAATTCAGATAATGGAAGAAATGCAAGTGATAATGAATTATTTTAATCTACTTCATCCTAGAAATCAAATCTTTTGAAGATCTTTTGATCTTATTACCTTTGGTGAGATATTTTCCTAATCCTTCATTATTTTGTTTGTTTTGGATTTTATAGAATTTGCTTAAGTACCTTATCTACTTATGATTGATGTTTTCACTAATCAGATTTGTTATACAGATGCATACTTGTAATGACTTACATCTTATGGGAATGTTCTAAGTAAAATCACCTTCATAATACATTATGCTTTTAAATTTATGATGTCTCATGTTTTTCATGAACGTAAGCCTATCCTAAATGATCTAATGTGGTTGTTAAGTGCATGAAGACAGAGGTAGCATGAATTATTAAGAAAACTTAATTGATATAGATTAAAAAGGTGCCACATCCAATTATAATTTGGTTAAGCAAAGTAGTACATTGTTTATAAATTTAGTTTTCTACGAGTACTACTAATTGCTAGTCTTGATCCAAAGGATAAAAAGTTTATATAGAGATTGATCATAAGCTTCGAGAACATAAGGGATAAGTGACTTTTCTTATGACTAAGTTTTTTCTTGCACGTGGTCAAAATTATCTTTAATTTGGTCCTTAATTAATGTGTGAAATTTAGATTCAACAAAGATTTTCTTGTGAACCAAGTTTGTGAAAATCTTCTTAAGTCTGGAATAAGTCTTAACTTATTCAATTTGATTAAAAGCTTAACAAAAATATTAAGATGTTTATCCCAATGCAAGTCCAAATTGAAGCTTTTCAAAATCAAGATGGTTTAGGCTTTTATCCATCATATAACTACCTCGCTAATGCCTAGTTGCTTTATGGTTAAAACACTCTTATGTGTATTAAAGTAAGTAAGCTTTGGGATGACTTTATAATATTATTAAATAGTCTACATGATGGGACATCTATTTGGACAAAAAACCTCTCTTTGATCACAGAATAAAAGATTAATTTATAATTATGATAACTAAACACAACCTGATTAAAAACAAGTCTTGGATGTTCTTATAGCTTTATTTTTTACAATATTTTTGGAATCAAATTGGTCATAAGTCAAAGTTAACTTAAGTCAAGCCAAAGAAGAAAAGGTGTTAGCTTTTGCAATTTAAGCAAGCTTTCTTTTCCAATGGTTGCATGTGACTTGGAGAGAAATTTTGATGACTTGCTTCCGGAGCAAGAAGGAATAGGTACTAACGGCTTGAAAGAGAGAGCTTGAAGACTTTCTTGGTGAATAAGTTCCAATGACCAAAACAAAGAAGAAGATCTTATACATAAAAAATCAAGCCAAAGATACAAAGTTAGACCACTTAGAGAAAAACATGCAAAAATCTAACTTGAGTTGAACTAATACTTTCAAAAGAGAGAAGCTACAATCACAAAGTAGTAAAGACAAAAGAAAATATTATAAAATATGTTTGTCTTGGTACATGCTCAACTTTTGTGTGAGATTTTAGGAGCAAAATATTGGTAAGAGCATTGATAAGCTTAAAGATTTCTGGAGAACCTCTTAAACGAGACTGATAGCTAACCTGTGCCATGAAAATTAATGTGGTTTATAGTGACTCTTTATGAAACTAGAATGGTATATAGCCTTGTCGATAAAG
This sequence comes from Hypericum perforatum, assembly GCA_012979155.1. Classification (NCBI taxonomy): domain Eukaryota; kingdom Viridiplantae; phylum Streptophyta; class Magnoliopsida; order Malpighiales; family Hypericaceae; genus Hypericum; species Hypericum perforatum. Next base: position 29,405 of record SOPF01027982.1, read on the forward strand.
CCAACAATTGGTTTGCAAGTGATCTCTTGTGAAACTTGTGAGTTAACAAGTGCCCCCAGTAATTGTGTTGGTTTACAACTGATTCTGTGAAGCTTGTAGACTAGGAAGTGAACCCGTAAAATTTATTTTTACTCTATTTTTATACGATTTAATAAAAATTAGGTGCACAATTAAAGAGTGGACGTAGGCTCAAGTGGATAAAGTAGAACCAGTATACATTTTGTGTCTACTTTCACTCTTTTCATTTAGGAAATTGCATTAACACATAACTCACCCCCTTTGACCAATAATTTGAAATTTAATTAAACTAAAATAATACTAATTTGAAGGCAAGTGTGTGTTAAAGGTAGCTTTATTAAGAAATGTAGGGATACAGAATGTGTACGTATGTGCAAGTTTGTTTGTACGATATAGAATCTAGTCTGGACCATGCTGGTAATTCTTTCACACAATACCAACATTTTCTTCATACGATAATGACATGTATTTTTTTATTTTTATTTTTCAAAGAATATGATATTGGATATTGTAATTTTTTTCACTTTCTTGGAATTATGCGAAACAGCCTCTCGCATGTATATTTCTTTTTTCCTAAGAATGATATTTCCTTCATGTGATACCATGTATAGTTTTTTCACATTGGTCCCATAATTTTTAGAATTTTGCAAAAAAATCTATTCCGTAAGGTCTGAAAATATGATTTTGTATCCAATCTATCTCTATCAGTTCAGATTCAGTAAAGATTAGGTAAATCTCCACTGAAGGGGACTAAAGAGTAGTATCTTAGGCAGAAGGGTATAATGGGTATATCATTGTTAAGTGCAATCCTAAAAAGCAGGAAATATAGACATGAAAATCGTAAAATAAGTAAATTATTCATTAAAAATATTATGTAATATCTAAAATCATAGAACAATTTAAATAACTAATAAATCATGTTACATTTCAAAATTAAAACCAAAAAAATATTATGTAATCCCTAAAATCATGGAACAATAAATTGATCTTCATTATTCTTGCTAGTCTTGACGACTAATTGTGTCATTATTCATCATCAAATCATGTGTAGCTTCCATGCGTGCTACCTTAACTTTGGGGGCTAATAGCATACTGTAAGATGTAGCCAGGGATTGTTTTGTGCTAATCCTATCCCTTTCCACTACACAATTGTATTGACCAACTCCTGCAATTTATCCCAAACCATTAATCCTAAGATATGGTTGATATATATGATGTAATACAAATACCAATTTTGATATATTACGCTACCAATATTTACATTTGTGAGTACCAATATTCACGTCCCAGAATACTAATATCTATATAAAAACAATTGAACAATATACACACATCATCAGATACCAATATTACTCTAACGAGGTACTAATACTCATATCCTCTTGTACTAATACTCATATCCTTTGGTACTAATATTGGCATATCCTGCTACTAATATTCAAGTACAATAATAAAAAACATAACACATCAATTATGCTTTATGGTAGACAAAGGGAATCATACCTAGTGGTATGGGGTAGATGAGACATGCTGGCAAGAAGCAATGAGCGTGAGGAGTAATGGACGAGTAGCAACAAGAAGGAGGGCAAGGAGCGACAGGGGCAGGTATTGACGGGGGAGGAGCGATAGGGCAGGTATCGTCGAGGGAAGAGCGACGGAGCTAGTGCCGAGGAGCGACGATCGAGAATGGTGATTTTCTTTAAAAAATTAAATGTTGATAAGGAAAATAAGGATAATTAGGGATGCAATATATTTATCTAATACCAAGTTTGCCCTCAATCACTAATAACCATTATATTAAAAATTTAAAGACAATCTCCATCTAATAGTCTATAAATAATTCCCACCATGGAGATTAATTTTAGTAGTCCCCACTGAATCCATTGCCTATCCCTATTAGCATGAAACTTACGGATGGAGCACTTAGACATGGAGAATTCATTTTCCCCCGAATCCCTACTAGCTGATTAGGATGATCAATAGAATAAGCAACGACGAGTTAGTGAGAACTAGCTGTTGGTGAGAAACAATAATAGTTTAATGGGGAAATTAGTCTAAGGTCTCTATACTTTGGGAATTCAACTGGTTTCGTCCTTACTATTTAAAAAATACTCTCTACTATACAAAATAACTAAGCTTTTTAGTCCCTAAACGTCAACAAATTTTGTTTATGCCCTTTTTTTTGAAAAACTAACCCAAAACCAAATTCAATCCAACCAAACCAAATCAATTAGAACTAACCAACTCAATTAAACCTAAATTAGAAATTTGGTAGAAACTATCCCGAACTGGAACTTTGCCCCCACCTCCACCCATCTTTTCAACTACTCATAGATCGATAAATAGCTCAGCTGGTGAGAACCCTAACCTAAACCCACCACCATCTCCCTCAATGGGAGCTAGCCCTACTCGTAACTGCCATAACCAATTACCTCCAAATCCTAAACCTACAAAACCCACCACTAAACCAATTCTCCTGCCACCTGGACACCAACTTGGTCATCCAAGTAATCTAATCCCAACTCAACCCTCACCACATGCTCTTCTTCTTCAACTAGTCATCTGCCCCTTATCCGAACCCGATAAACTATGCCCATGTGCACAGGTTCTACGTGGCAATCATTGACCTCCTCCTCTCCTACTTCCTCTTCTCCGCCACCTCGTTCCTCCTCGGTAAAGTCTTCAACTTGACGGGTAACAAGTTCATTCTCGCCAACAGAAAGCTCGAGAACATCAAAGGTTCGATCTTTTTGTTCCATAAGGTTAGGGAGTTGGAGAAAGGTATGTGCTTGTTATGTTATAATGCTCTTCTGGGTTTTTTGATTAGAGCTGGATGCTGGAGAGTGAGTGGCAGGGTTGTAAAGCCGAATGCTTCGAGTTATACAACGATAATTAATGGGTTGTTCAAGTTGGGGAGAGTTGAGGAATGTTGTTCGATAAGATGGAGTGCACGTCGAACAGTTGTTCTACTTGTTCATGTCGACCACCGCGTATGATCGGGTGCATGAGAAGGCCAAGGCATTGGCCGTGGCGTGGTCAATCTGGCTGGAGATGGCCCTGCAGTGGAGGCTATGGCCGGAGAGCTTCGAGAAGCTTGGGTTGGCGAGGAGCGAGGTATGACTGTTAGGGAAAATAAAAATTTATATTTGGGTTTGGTTAGATTAAATTTCGGTTAGATTTGGTTTGGTTAGATTGAATTTGAGTTTGGGTTAGTTTTTCAAAAGAAGGGTATAATGGTTATAAAAAAAATTATGTTAACTTTAGAGACTAAAAAGCTTAGTTGTTTTGTATAATAAGGATTCAAAGATTAGTTTTTAAATAGTTGGAACGAAACTGATTGAATTCTCAAAATACAAGAACGTTAGCCTAATTTTTCCTAGTTTAATTAATTGCATTATTGATCTTGGTGATGACCGAATCGTTGTCTTTATGTACAATTAATAATCCACAAGCTAACCCTATAAAAAAATGGTATAAGAATCTTGATCTACTCAAGCGCATCTTTTTTCCTTATGCACTAAAATATCTATAAATTGATCTCATATAAAATGATAACTTTTGTAAATTGATAATAAAAAAATTCAACTTCGATTTATCTGAGATAAATGTAAAAAAGTGATAACCTTTTTATCGTGATAATCAATATTTTTAAAAACTTTTTGTGATAAATTGTCCCAATTTTCGTATAAAGTGATATTTTGTAAAACATACAGATATTTTTACATATTTTGTAAATTCAAAAAATAATTAAATACACTATTTTGCATTAGATTTGTTTATTTGAGAAATTTTACAAAATATTTTTTTCAATAGTCTTCAAATAGTTATTGTGACTATTGTCTTGCTATAAGAAAATATATTAATAGAATATAATATTTTAATAATATATTAAGTTGAGATTTATGTAATTTGAATAAATAAAAAGTAATTTTTTATTTATTATCCAAAATTTTAATATTAATATTTTTGGAAGAAAAAAAATAAATTTCTATTATGTGATAACTTCTCTAAATGATATTTTTTTTCTGGTTCTATTGATATCAATTTAGAGAGATTTTAATGTATTGCATATTAATTATTCATGATAATCATGATATTTTATATACAAATGTGCAACTGGCCTTGGATGGCTTAATTAGTTTTGCTTATAAATACAAATATTAAAAAATCTGCGGTTGCCCCATCCAGTCAAGATGCTTGTTTCTTGTCACATCAAGTGAAGATGCCACGCCTGCAACATTGCCTAAAGAGAGAGGTTTAGACTAGACAGCTATCTCCAATGTCAAATCTGTAATTATAGTTCTCGTCACATCAAGTGAAGATGCCACGCCTGCAACATTGCCTAAAGAGAGTGGTTTAGACAGCTTTCTCGAATGTCAAATCTGTAATTACAATTCACGTCACGGATGAGATTTAATACTCTCGAGAGCCACTAATGAGATAGTTTGAGAATGATCGTATAATCTTGGAGTCTGAATGACATAATAATTATCAAGTATTATAGTCCAACAACATGAAATTTCCTAAATATTTAGGAATTTAAGATTCAAATTTTTATCTGTGTTATGATGTAAAAATTTATCTTGTAAAAAAAATGATATTAACTCTCATTTATATAAAGAAAAAATTAGACGAAGATGCCGGCCGAGATTTAATGAGATCTTCCCTTAAAAAAGATACAGTGAGATTTCACAAGCTAAAATAATTGCAACGAGATTATCAAAGTTATTTTAAATCAAATTTTGAACCGGAAGATTGATGTATGGATCCAAGAGGTTGACATCCAATGGACTCTTTCGAGACTTCTTTTCCAACATTTTTTGGAGAGTACATGAATAGAAATGCTACCAAAATAAAAAAGAGAGTTTCTTTCCGTGGGATGATAATAGTTAGAATTCCGACAAATTTACATTATAGCTCCCTGAATTCGGATTATAAAACTGGGATACAACTAATCAAATGCAGAATTTAAATACTACTTATGAACCACCTTTTCAATTATATTCGGCTGAATTCACATTTGATTTTTTTAATTCTTTAATTTTTAAACATTTTTAAAAATTAATATAAGATTGGTATTGTACTTAATATATCAAATTAATTTGACTAATGTTCTTAGCTCGGAAAAATCAAAAATACAAATAATTCTATTACCTTTATGGATCTAATCATCGAATTTGCTTTCACAGTTTCAAATTAAAAAAATATATAAATTATAATTTTTCAAATCCAAATTCCAAATTCAATTTGTACGAACTAGTTCAAATCCGAAACAAATTTTTGAGAGGTTATATCGAATCTTAAATGGATTCAACGCATGATTATCATCCTCTCTTCAAATTACGTTGTATTGATTTGTTACATCAACATCAACATTAACTATCCATGGATATAACCACCACATATCGTGTTTCGTTAGGTCATATACTCACGTGATACAGCGTGTAAGACGATTGCTACATGAGTATAATAATAAATTAGAATAAAAAAGTGTGTGAAGCGTGAAAAACACAATTAACCGTTAATCACTCGACCTAACTCACTCGAGGTGGTTCTCCGGTCGCGATAAATCGAAAATTGGGGAAGTGGATTTGGTGGGGACTCTTTATTAGTCCCCATATGAGGACTAAATGGATGAATTTATTAAATGAGGGTGGTTTGGTAAAATTACTCTTATTTCTTTCTCTCTCTGATCTCTATAACTACTCCACTAATTCTCTCTCCTTATCTTTGCTATTAATTATCTACAATTTAATTTAAATTTATTAATTCTCTCCCACTAATTAATTAGTTTTACTCACAACCAAATCCCTAATTATAGCCATCATCAATCTAATCTCTCTTTCAAAAATAAAATACGGCCACCTTCTGAATTGCTGGTTTTGTTGGTTTATTGATTTACTGCTTTGTTGGTTTTACTGGTTTACTGGTTTTCTGAATTACTGATTTACTGGTTTATAGATTTACTGGTTTACTAGTTTATTGATTTACTGGTTTATTGGTTTTACTAGTTTATTGATTTATTAGTTTAGTAGTTTATTGATTTACTGGTTCGTTGGTTTTAATGGTTTATTGATTTACTGTGATTTACTGATTTATTGATTTACTGGTTTGTTGATTTTACTGGTTTATTAGTTTACTGGTTTATCGATTTACTGATTTGTTGGTTTTAATTTTATGCATGTTGTTAGTGTTTTGTAATTTCTGAGACAAACCGGAAGAATTGTTGTTTTAAATTCTTATTTATTGATTTTCTGTAACAAATTCAATGTTTAAATTTTAAATTCTTTAAAAGTAGCCATATTTATGATAATAGGGGCTAAAAAGAAGGAATGTGCTTTATGATTTGAAAAAATGGAACTAAAAAAGAGGAGACATTAACTGCTTGGAGGCATCTCCCCTTTGGGTAAAAGACAATAATAACCTTGTACCTCTTTTAACCATTGGATCAGTTTTTTTTCAAAAAAATTCCAATCGGATGGTCTAAATTCGAGTCCCCATATGGGGACACTCCCTTTTTAGTCCCCATAGAATCCAATTTCGAAAATTGGGAGGTGGGATAGAAAAATTCACGAAAGTGAAAGAGAGAGAGAGAGAGAATTGAATAGAACCAACTAGTCAATTATGCATAATTGTACTTCAACTTACAAACTTGTTTATAGGAAGGGAAGTTATAACTAATCCAACCCATGATACTGACAAATACATGACTAATTTAAAGATAACTGAAACTAATTAAACACAACACAGAACAAGGACTTAATTGAAAAGTTACAATTAACGAAAACAAAAGTGAAATCTATTTAATTATTTAAGCCTATTCTATCGTATCTTCTTCTTCGTCGGCTTCAATTTCTCCAACTGCTTTCCCGATGGAACTTTCGCCGCTTTCATCGTCGATGACCCTATCCGGTGGTGCATTATCTTCCACATAACACTCCCTACCGCTTAAATTCCTTGCCCACAAGGAACCGAGAGGATAATTCGCCTTAATGTTAGTATAAAATTCCCAAGAAGCTTCGTTTAAAGGCAGCCCAATCCACTTAATCAAGACCTGTCCTTCGGCATGATTATGGCGCTTCACTAGGCGGCGATCTAAAATAAATTCAGGCTCCCGAGTAGGGAAAAAATTGGAAGGAACCTCCAATCGGGAAGATGGCATTGATCCCACGAATTGCTTAAGCTGCGGTACAAGAAATGTTTGGTGAATCCAAGCTCCATCCGGGAGATCTAATATATATGCAATAACCCCATTTACGCAACATGGGAAAGGCGATTGGTTTTCTTCTCGATTGGATATCAATGAATTGTTAGAGGATTCTGAGTTTTCTGCTTTATGCATGATAAAAGCAGACGAAGTGGTTGATGCCGTGAACTCTAGTTATTTTGAGGATCCTTAATTGCTAGAATTGATTGCAACAGTGAAAGAGGAAGGTGGCCCTATTCGAATCTGTGAGTTATATGACGACTAATTGCTGTAAAAAGGGAGACTAGTTATGGGACCAGATTTGCAATTACTTAAAAGAATTCTTGGATTGTATCATGAATCCCCAATGAGAGGTCATTCAGGTGTTCATGGAAGTTAGAAGAAGCTTCAATGCATCGTATACTAGAAGGGGTTAGAATGCAATGTGCGATGCTTTGTTCGTGCTTGCCTAAGGTATCAACAATACAAAGTACGATCATTCAACTTCTCCTAGATTGCTTCAACCAATTCCTATTCCAGAAGCAGTATGGCAGTCAATTTCAATAGATTTTACTAAAGGGCTTCCTCCATCGCGCTGGTTCACTACCATTCTTGTGATTGTTGATTGCCTGAGTAATATGCACAGTTTGTTCCTATCAAGCATCCTTTCTCTACAGAATCAGTTGCTAAAGAATTCCTTGATCACATTTATAAATTGGATGGACTACCCGAAGTCATCATTAATGATCATGATTCCATCTTCCTCAATTCTTTTTCGCAAGAATTATTTAAGCTGCACGGGTTGATTTACATATGTCTACAGCTTATCATTCGCAAATAGATGTTCAAACTGAGATTGTTAACGAGAGTCTAGAAACTTATCTTTGCTATATGACTCATGACAATCCTAAAGATTAGAGTAATTGGCTTTCTTTGGCAGAATTTTGGTACAATATCAATTATCACACCTCTATAGGAGTCTCTCCTTTTGAGGCTCTATGCAATCAATCTCCTTCTCTCCACCTTCCTTATTTTGTAGGCGATTCAAAGATTGAAGCAGTAGATGGTTCTTTAGCTGCTCGGGAGGAGAATTTAAAGCTCTTGAAATTTCATTTAGAACGTGCACAACATCGAATGAAGCAGTAGGCTGATAAAGGGAGGTCTGATATTATGGATTTTGTCTTTAACGTTGGGGATTTTGTCTAGCTAAAGTTGCAAACTTATCAATAGCAGTCATTGAAGAGGCGGCTTAATCACAAATTGTCTCCTAGATATTAAGGACCTTATTGCATTACGGGGCATCAATAACCTTATTATCCACTCCCTTTTTGTACATGATTTGAAAGTTGTAACTCATCAGCTTAGCCAACCACGAGCACTAGCTTGTAATCGAAACTTCTGAAAAAGGAGAAACTTCAAGCTCTTTTGATCAATTTGAATCATAAAAGGTTTGTAGGCGAAATAATGGTGTCGTTTGGTCATGGCCATTGCTACAGCCTTCAATTTCTTCTCATACACATAGTAGGATAGAATTTAGGTCCCATAGCCTTACTAAAGTATGCAATCAGATGCCTTCTTGCATTAGTATAGCCCTAACACCAGTTTTGGATGCATCTGTTTCCACCATAAATGTCTTTATGAAATCATGAAGAGCCAATACAGGAGCACTGACCATAGCTGTTTTAAGCAACTGGAAAGCTTCGTTAGCTTTTGAATTCCATTGAAAAGCATTCTTCTTCAGTAATGAGGTTAAAGGCTTGCCAACTATATCGTAATCTCAGAAAAATTTGTGGTAATAACCACAGAGCCGAAGAAATCTTCGTAATTGCTTCAACAACTTCAAAAGGGGATAATCTTGCATAGCCCAAATCTTTGCTAAATTGGTAGCAACCCCACCAAATGAAATTATATAGCCAAGATACATGACATGAGTAGCTACGAATACATATTTACTCTTCTTTGTAAACATTGAATGCTTACGCAAATCCTATAAAGCTAACCCAACATGCCACAAGAGTTGCTCAAAGGAAGGACTATATATCAATATATCATCAAAGAAAATCAAGATGAACTTCCTTAAATAAGGTCTAAACAAATCATTCATAATGCCATAAAAGATAGCAGGTACATTTGATAGCCCAAAAGGCACCACAAGAAATACGTATAATCCAGCATGTGTGCAAAAAGCAGTTTTGTGTACATCCATAGGGCCCATCCTTATTTGGTTATAACCAGCCCTTAAATTAATCTTAGAAAACCATTGTGCTCCACCTAATTTATCCAATAATTTGTCAATAACAAGAATTGGATACTTATCTTTGATTATAGTATCATTCAAGGCTCTATAATCAATGCAAAAATGCCAACTGTCATCCTTCTTTTTGACCAGCAGGATAGGAGAGCAAAGCTACTATGGTTGTGCTTGATAATTCCCACCTTCAACAACTCCCTAACCATTTGTTCAACAGCATCTTTTTGGACACTAGAATGTATACAGGGTCATTGGTTTACTGGGTTGTTGCCTTTAAGTAATGGTATGCTGTGGACATGGGATCGCATTGGTGGTAGCTAAGTTGGTTCTTCAAACATATCCTGATACCATGACAAGAGCTCACCCATCTGTTGCTACTCCAATTCAACAATTTCAACCCCTTCAAATTCTACAGGTTCTTTATCTTGAGCATTAGGATAAAATTTCCATAGGATCAAGTTGCAAAACTCAATTTAATCTTCCTTAGCAGCCAACAACAATCTGCACATCTGCTATAAAGTGTTCTTCCTGAACGCACTTTTCTAAGTTCCTCACAGTTCGACCTTATCTCCATCAACCAGGAACTCCATTTGAAGTAATTTGAAGTCCCATTGAATTCACTCTAAGGTCTCAAACCACTAAATTTTAAGTACCATGTCATAATTGCTCAACTCAAGCAATAATACATCTGCAAAAAATTGCTTCCCTTATAACTCCCACGAAAATTCCTTACAAATTTGGGACATTGAGCTTCTCTTCCATTGGCTACCTTTACCTTCATGGTCTTATAGTCTCTTATTATACAACCCAGCCTTTGAACAACCCCACAATCAAGAAAATTGTGTGTGCTACTAGAGTCAATGAGAATAAACAATAATTGAGCACAAGCCTATCCCACAACTTTTATAATTCAAATTCTGTAAGGTTCTCCCCATAATTGCATGTACAAATAGAATAGGTTCATCAATTTCCTCCTCCTCTTGGCAATTAAAGCATTCTTCCTTTGGTTCATGATCCACCACAAAGGATTTTCCTTTTTGTGTGCACTTGTGTCTAATTACATACTTCTCTAGACTCTAGAAACATAGCCTTTTTACATGTTTCTTCTCCATTTCATGCGACTTCACTCGATCAAAATATAACTTTGATTGAAATTTGTCACATTTCCCTAGGAGTCTCCATTTTGCTCATAATTTGCCAAATTAGGAGTTGGTAGTAAAGGATTAGGATTATTAGAAACCCACATATACTCTGGATATTTCTTGGCATGGAAAGTCTCCTCTTATTGGGCTAAAACAAATGCTTGCTCCAGCGAGCTCAGAAAGAACATCTTTATAGCAATCACAATCTATGGCTTCAGTCCTTATAAGAAAATTGGCAAAGATTGTTCCTGAGAAAGATCCAATCTTAATAATTTATCTTCAAATTTGACTTGATAATCATAAACACTCCTAGTCTGTTTGCAATTCAACATCATTTTCATAGGTCTGACATACATGTTCTCAGAAAACCTTCTTTCTATCGCATTCTTGAAGTCCTCCCATACCAAATAACAGATTTATCCTAACTCTTCAAAAAATTGTGATATCATTTCAACGCGATTCCCTCTAAGTGAATGTATATCACCTTCATCTTAGACTTGGAACAATCTTTTCAATGTCAAAGAAGTGTTCACATTAGGTAAGCTAATCACAAACTTCTGTATCATCTTAGAGAACTATAATTTAAAATCTTTGCGAACCCTGGCATTATCATTCTCTCCAGTGGCCATAGAAGACTTACTAATTACTTCCTTCTACAATTGTGACTAAGACAAATTTCCAATTTCAATTCTTGCCTTCTTCTTCCTTTGATATTCAGATGCTTCCATCCGTATTCACGCCCCCACTACAGTGCTACGCTCTAGTGCCACATCATCATGCCCCTACTCTCAGTTTTTAGCTCACAGTGATGTCCTCGCTATAGTGCCATGCCCTGGGCACCACGTCAGCTTTTTTTCAGCTCAATTTTTTTTAAAATTTAGCTAACTATATCAGACTCGAGTATTTTTTCGTATAACTTCAAAAACACTAAAAAAATGGGAGCACTAAATTTTGCAAAATGGAAATTTTATTAAAAATTGCAAATTACAAAAGGAACTACGAAATTCAAGAAATAACTTAGATTTGCATATTACATAACTAAATACTGCTACCAAATTTAGTCTAAACGTGCTCAATTAAGTATTTATGGAGAGTGATATGGGCTTCTCTATTCCGAATTTGAGAATCAGCAGTCATAAAGCTTGATAGAGATCCAATGCGTTGAGTAGAGTATTCATAGTTTGTGGAGGTGCTACTGCTTGGTCTATCGTTGATGAATTCTTCTGGACAATAAAGTCCATATCCATCACGTTCATCCTCACTATCATATTATGCATTATGATACAAGCTATTATAACTTTTCTAATGAATTCTTGATCCCAAAGAAGACATGAATTTTTTATGAAAGCAAAGCGAGCTTGTAGAACTCTAAATGCCCTCTCCACATCTTTTCTGTAACTCTCATGACGTTCAGCAAACATTTTCATTTTTTGGGTGCTCGGAGCTATTATTGACTTCACAAAGGTAGCCCATTGTGGATATATTCTATCAGTAGGCAACTCTCTATGGGTGTCATTGACAGTATAGCTCATTTTAGGTACACGACCTTCTAAAACATCAGTAAAAATAGGAGATTGTTGTCACACATTGAGATCATTACATGTACCTGGTATTCTAAAGAAGGCGTGCCATATCCATAGGTCATATGAGACAATCGCTTCCAATATGATTATTGGTTTACCACTTCTTCCAGCATATTGTCTAGCTTATGAGGTAGGACAATTCTTCTATTTCGAGTACATGCAATCGATACTGCCTATCATACCTGGAAAACCACGTTGCTCTGCCACTTGGAGCGAGATCATGTTCATTGGGCTTCCTAAGATACTCTGCCCCAAAAACAAGCCATGACTCCATCTACAAATTTCACCAAAGCTTGCCTTGTTGTAGATTCAGCTATCCTTAGTTACTCGTCCAATTGCAGGTTAACACGTGGCGGGGCATTCATCTAACAAGACCTCCTCCCTTCATTCTAGGCACATCAATTGATAAACTATCATTTACCTAGTGCACAAGTATTAGCATAGTATTTCTTTATAGAATTTCGCAATGGCAAAAGTTTGAAGGTCATCCCAATGGCAACTTCTATTTGAACACTGATTGAATGATGTACTAATGTTATTATGTGGTAATTCATATCTAAATGCACGCAACTAGTTATACAAATGAGTGAAATAAAAAATGAAATTTTTAGTTATTTGGTAAACGGTACAAACATTGTTTAATTTAAAAGAGGTCAAGAATCTAATTATTATAATTCGGTATAATATATACATAACAAAAAAATTCAGCCGACCCGATCATTGACCATGTAAATTTTTCTCCACCTCCTCGTGGGATGATAATTAGCAATGCCCTACAGAACAAAGATTTGGTGAAAATCAGCTGTGGAAAAGTGAGAAAAAAAATAAATGCGGACAATACGTAACTCTAAATAAAAAAGAGATTTACTAGCCATGTTAAAAATTCTAATTTAACTCAACGGTTCCGTCATTTTCTTTGGAAAAGAAGTCCTTGATCAGTTGAATGGCAGCTGGTGCCAGGCGGAGAACTCGTTATAAATACTGAAACCATTGGCTTGTACCCAAGAAATCCAATTGATTTTTCCCACAAAAAAAAAAACCCAATTGATTATTTCTTTTCGAAACAAAATAAAGGAAAACCAACTATTTATTTCATGTCAGGCCCAAAACCACACTTGGTATTCCTCGTTTCACCAGGGATGGGACATTTGGTGCCTGCCGTGGAGTTATCGCAAAAACTGACCATCCGTTACGGCCTCCAAGTCACCGTCTTGCTGGTCTCCTCCGAAAACACCTCACCTTCTGTAGCTAGCGTCATAGAAACCGCCAAGTCCACTTGCAAGTACTTGGACTTTGTCCACCTCCCTCAACCCAACTTGGCCTCAATCCCGGCGGACGCCCCCGCTTACTCTAAGCTCTGCGCTATAATGCGACTCTCGATTCCTGCCCTCAAGTCCGCTTTGATGTCTCTCAAGGGGCCCCCAGCCCAAGTCTTCATGGCCGACCAATTAGGCGCGGAGGCTTTTGAGGTAGCAGAGCACTTGGGGTTACCCAAATACATGTTCGCGCTTGTTAGTGCATGGTCACTTGCACTTGACTTGTCCATAATGATTTTAGACAAGGAGGTGTCCGGAGAATACCTCGACCTAAAGGAGCCGATAGTACTCACCGGGTGCCGGCCCATTGAGGTGGGAGAATTTCATGACGCGATGAACCAACGGACCACGGACGCTTATAAAAGTTATCTAAGGTTGGGAGTTTGCGCGGGGATGGCCGATGGGTTCTTGGTCAATACCTGGGATGGTTTGCAACCTTCAGCACTTGCTGCACTAAGAGACGGTGACTTGTTGAGGAAGATTAATAGTAAGGCACATGTTTATGATGTGGGTCCAATTGTAAGACGTCCAAACGGCTCAAGAGATCATGAACTGTTCCATTGGCTCGATAAGCAACCAGTTAGATCAGTCTTGTTTGTGTCTTTTGGGAGCGCCGGTACCCTTTCACCTGAGGAAACCAATGAGGTAGCCCTCGGCTTGGAGATGAGTCAGGAGAGGTTCATTTGGGTGGTGCGTCCTTCCGTTATAACTACGATCAGAGATGGAACACTTTTAGGCGCAGTAGAAAATGACCCTTCAAGCTATTTACCAGATGGGTTCCTTGAACGGACCAAAGAGGTAGGTCTGGTCATCCCTCATTGGGCTCCACAAGAAGAGGTCCTTGGCCACCCGTCCACAGGAGGATTTTTAACACACTGTGGTTGGAACTCTTCCCTTGAAGCAATCACAAACGGGGTGCCTGTTATCGCTTGGCCTTTATATGGAGATCAATTAATGAATGCTCGGTTACTCGTGGAGGAGTTTGGTGTGGCCGTTAGACCAAAGGTGTGGCCATCCGTAGCAGTGGTTGGTAGGGAAGAGATCATGAGGATGGTCACGAAAATAATGGCGGATGAGGATGGATCTGAAATTAGAAAGAGAGCTAAAGAATTGAAGGACAGCGCAGAGAAAGCTTTGAAGGATGGTGGCTCATCCTTCATTGCTCTAAGTCGCTTTGTGGATGATATTCGAATGAAGAGTCCTTTATTTTAGTTAAGAAAATACATGAAGTGTGCTTTCTAATCTTTTATGTTTTTCTATGATTTGAATAAATGGAATATAAATGAAACGGTTGAGGATTTGGTAAAATGTAGAGGTTTTTATCAGTTGGCCAAAAAATGAACTGTTTTAATTAAGTTATGTACAACCAAAAAAAGTCAACAATAATCATATAGCCATTGGGATAATTTAGTTTAGGGTGGAGGAGATTGAGCTTCCCCACTAGAATTAAGGTTTTTCTCTCCACATGTGAGTCTTCCTCCCTAGAATTAGGATTAGGTCTAGTTTTTCCACCTTTAATCCCAACCAATCTCATCCTTTGCCCCCTGTGACGCGATTTCAACATAGAAAATAGTGAAACATAGTCTCATTCTCTTGGTTTAGTTGTGGGTTGGGTATTCTTTTGGTGATACTGGGGTTCTGTCAGGGTCCTGAAGATGGAGAGGGACACACCAAGGTATTTAGAAGCAGCGAATAGGACTAGGATCTCAAGGGATCTTGGGGTTTCCTAGGGAGAGGTGGTAGTGAGGATTGGGTAGAGGAGGATAGTAGGGCTAAAGAACAGAAGGAGAGTCATAGACATTATGACAACTACGGAAATCCAGCATCTCTCGGTAGCAGCACCTCCTCTGATACAGCAGACATCGCTGATTTATTCTGTGATCTTGAACTCCAATCCGATGATGCAATACATGCGCTTGTGGGCACGGTTTGCACCAGAAAATCAATCAAACCTCATGCCTTCATGGCAGTCATGCAGAAAACTTGGAACCCATGGCACGGGTTAGATATCACGGAACTCTCCCCAAATAGGTTCTTGTTTCAGTTTAAAAGCAAGAAGGATCTTGATCGGGTATTGGCTGAACAACCCTGGAACTTTGACAAGCAAGTTGTAATTCTGAAAGAGTTACGTAGGGACGAACAACCATCAAGCATGGATCTCTTTGCTATTCTCTTCTGGGTTCGCATCTACGATCTTCTATTAGGTGCATATTCGGAAAGAATGGCTGAAGTGATAGGTAATCTAATCGGAAAATTCATTGCATGGGATCCATCTGAAGAGGCAAAAGGGAAATTTCTCTGCATCCAAGTCCTTATGGATGCCCGAGCTACCCTCCATAGCAAGAAGCGACTCCATTTTACTAGGGAAAAGTTGGCCTCCGTGTACTTCAAATTCAAAAGACTCCAATCCTTCCGCTATGTGTGCGACTGTTTGGGACATCTTGAGAAGGATTATGACATGGTTGTAGATGACGCCACACCTCCGGATTCTGGTACCTCCTACGGCAGCTGGCTGAGGGCCTCCCTACAGAAACCGAAAAGGATGTCTGAGCATGGATGGGCGTCATCTTCCACCCACTAGCGTTGTCCACCTACGACTTCACAAGAATCTTCCTCTGAAAGACAGGAAAGAGGGACCATCCTGGACCTTAACCCAAATACTTACAACACTAAATCCATACTCCCTACATCAGATCGTCTCCCGACCAACTCCATATACCCCCAACCCATACCACCCAACCGTCCCCCACAATCCCATACGATGTCTCCACCCTCCTGAATAACCTACCTCCTGAATTCAACACATCCCACCATCCACCATCTCTTCCCCCCCCCCCCTCTGCAACCTCTACCTCCACAAAGTACACCCCACCTGCCCTATGAACCACCCCCATACAAACACCCAAGCTCCTCAAATCCTTACGCCATTCCCCAGCCACCTCCCATGTCCAAAACCCCTGTCCAAACTGAAAACCAACACCACGGTCAAGCTCCTCCACACAAGCTACCCCCACCACCTAGCCCTACCCAAATCCCAAAACCTAACCAAACCATACAAAGCTTCTCATAGGACAAAATCATGCTTGAGCAATTCACTAATGAGTTGGGGACTTCTACCCTAAGCACATGGAAATACCTATTGTGTACAGATAGAAATATAAAGGATGCGACTTTGACTTCAGACACTAAACCCACTACAAAAAAGAGGAAATCGAATGGGGAACTAGTCGATCAGACTCGGGTTAGCAAGAAGAATTCTTCTACTTTGGGGTCTGAGGCTAATCTCCCATTTTTGGTAGAGGCTGAGAATTAGCCCCGCCGAGCATAATGAATATCTTATGGTGGAATTGCCAAGGGTTGGAGAGCCCCAAGACAGTTTGTCAACTGAGCAAGATAGTCAAATCTTGCAATCCCCAGATTGTGTTCTTGTGTGAAACAAAGCTTAACAAACAAGAAGTAGAGAAAGTAAAGTGGAAAATTAACTTCAAGTGTGGTATTTCTGTTCTTTGTGAGGGATCTGGTAGGTCGTGAAGAGGAGGACTGATGATGATTTGGAGGAGGGGCAGGGAGTTTAACTCCTAACTTACTCTTTACACCACATTGACGTTGAAATTTTGGTAGTGGTTCCTTGGCGACTAACTAGTTTTTATGGCTGGCCAACCATGAGCAATCGACACCAATCTTAGACCCTTATATGATAACTAAATACACTCTCAACATTTCCATGGGTTTGGGACGGGGATTTTAATAAGATCCAGTCCATGTTAGAAAAAGTAAGTGGCTGACATGTCCCATATTACCGAACTGAGGCCTTCTAATCAATCATGAGTGATTGCTCTCTTCAGAAAATTCGGCAAATGGGTCTCACTTATACTTGGAGAAATGAGTAGGAAGATGAAGCTAATATTGAATGTCGGCTTGACAAGGTTCTTGCCACACCAAGCTGGATGGAGCTTTTCCCTGCAACTAGTATTGAAGCAAAGGCCAGACTGGGCTCTGATCATAGCCTCTTACCAGGCAAAGTTTGGAAAGAAATACCTCTACCGAATGTCAGAAGATTTTATTTCGAGAATATGTGGACACGTCATGAGGCTCTCCAAGAACAAATACAAAAAAGCTGGGATCTACCCCTTCCAGGCAGAGACATATCCGCACAGCTTGCAAACTGTGCGACACATCTAGCTCTTTGGGAGAAGAACACCTTCGGAAGAGCTAAACAACAACTTCGCCATCTTGAGGAGGAAATACTCACTTTACAATCCCAGCACCAGTCTGCGGAGATTAAGGGGAGATTGCGTAACTATCTTAATGCCCGTGATGAGATGCTAGCGAGATAGGAAATTATGTGGGCGCAAATATCGAGGGTAGAATGGCTCAAAGAAGGGGATAAAAATACTCGCTACTTTCACCAAAAAGCAAGTCACAGGAGAGTTAGAAATAGGATCTTGGGTATTAAGGATAATGAAGGAGTGGAGGTTACATCTGAAGTAGGTATCCAAGAGGTATTTAGGGACTTTTATGTTTCACTCTTTTCTTCGTCTGGTTGTGTGCAGGTGGAGGACATCACCCAACATGTCAGCTCGAGAGTAACCATCAAGATGAACACCAACCTAGCCCTCCCTTATTCCAAAAACAAAATTTATGAAGCCCTCCAAGAAATGCACCCGACTAAAGCTCCAGGACCTGATGGTATGCCCCCTCTATTTTACCAAAACTTTTGGCATATTGTAGGTGACTCAGTTACTATAGCAACATTGGCCATTCTTAATGATGAAGGAGATCCAGGCTTGCTTAATCAGACTATATTGATGCTCATCCCAAAGGCCAAACTACCAACCACTTGTGGCGAGTTTCGTCCCATAAGCTTGTGCAATGTCCTTATCAAGGTGGTCACCAAAGCAATGGCTAATAGACTGAAGAGGATTTTGCCTACTATTATACATGAGAACCAGGGAGCCTTCATTGCGGGCTGGCTTATTTCTGATAACTCGCTAATCGCTTTTGAAATATTTCATTATCTTAAGCGCATGACAAAATGGAGGAAGGGATATTGTGCAGTTAAACTAGATATGATGAAAGCATACGACAGGATTGAGTGGCCCTTTCTTGAACACATTTTGCTGGCTCTGGGTTTCAATGCTCCTTTTGTGGGTCTTATTATGAGGTGTGTCACCACGATCCAGTATCAGTTACAGATCAACAATCGGCTTGGTGAATCTTTTTGGCCTACCTGCGACCTTTGACAGGGAGATCCCCTCTTCCCATACCTATTCTTGATATGTGGAGAAGGCTTGGCAGCTACCCTTCTCCAAGCATATATCTCTCGACAAATTCATGGTATTCAAGCAGCCAGGACTGCCCTCCCTCGATTATGCATCTCTTCTTTGCTGATGATTCCTTGCTCTTTGCTCGTGCAATGGAAAAAGGAGCTACAGTCCATCATGGTGATTTTAACCAAGTACGAAAAGGCTTTCACAAAAAGTCAATATCAATAAAAGCTCCATCTCCTTTAGTCGTAATGTCCCAGAGCCAACCCAATCTTGCATATGCGAGTCCTTTGGCTTGCGGAGAACAGAACAACACGAGAAATACTTGGGACTCCCTATTGTTCTCGGTCAATCTAAGAAACTGATCTTCCTTTGCTATGGAAGACCGAGTACGGGACAAGGTGCAACATTGGAAGGTTTGCTTTTTAACTCAATCCGGTCACGAAATTCTGATTAAATCAATGCTCCAGGCAATCCTGACCTATATACTATGAGCTGCCTTCTTATTCCCCAGGATATATGTGACTGCATAGAAAAGTTCCTCAATGACTTGTTTTGGCGAAGCATAGATGGTGAAAAGAAACTTCACTGGAGAAGCTGGCCCAAGCTGTGTAGGGCTAAAAAGGAAGGGGCATGGGTTTTTGCCGCCTACACCACTTCAATCGAGCTTTATTAACGAAGCAGGCATGGCGCCTCCTTACTTCCCCCGACTCCTTGATTATGAAGGTACTCAAGGCAAAGTACTATCCGAGAACGGATCTGTTGCATTCCTCTACTAGCCACAGCCCAAGTTATACTTGGCGTAGCATCCAAGCAGGTTTATCCTTACTTTTGCCGAGACTTGAGTGGAGGATCGATGGTGGCCACAATGTAAATATCTAGGACGACCGCTGGATTCCAAACTCTGACATGGGTAAGCCACTATACTATTTCCCCGGAACTGATTACTTCCAGAGGGTGGCCAATTTAAAGATTCTGGGAACAAATCAATGGGATATGCATCTGATCGAGACCATATTTACTGAGGAAGATACGGCCAACATCAGATCAATCCCACTGAGCTCTCGTTCTCATGAGGACATCTTATGATAGTGTTTCTCGGAAAATGGCTCATGTTGGTGTCTTTTGGTTTTTAAAAAGTAAAAATCAAGAGACACAAGTTGGTAAACAATTAAATAAATAAATAAATAAATAAAAGGAGGGAATTTGGACATGACTTTTGAAATTTATTTCATTGGTGGCTTTTGAAATGATTTCAACATGTCCTTTGGTTTACTATAAATAGAACCCTCCTCCTTTCATTTTATTCATCCCCAACAATTCATTGCATAAGCATTCATTAGTAATAATTGTTCTTCTCTCCCCCTCTCTTGAGTCCGAAAGTTCCGGGTATATAAGGGTTCGCCCGAAAGGTTCGAGAGTCGTGTGCAACGATCTTGGAACCGCCCAAAATAGTCGTTGTATCTTGGGGACGATTGCCGTAGCCCGTAGTGCACTGAAATATACGGGGCAATCTCGTCTTACAGAGAAAGTGTCCAACACTTGCCTCGACTATAGCCTAATCCTAATCAAGTACTCGTATCCGTAATCCAACAATCGTAAGACGAGATCGTACTTGAAGATGGCATCGAGTAGCACCGTTGCTCTGACCATGGACCCACGAACTGTCCATGCCGAAAGGCCAGCAAAGTTCAACGGTACCGAGTTCAAGAGGTGGCAGCAGAAGATGACGTTCTACCTGAACACGCTCAACCTGGTATGGTTCCTAAAGGAGGACGCACCAAAGCTCGCGGAGAACGAGAAAGATCAGCAAGTGATCAACGCCCTCGACGTATGGAATCACAGTGACTTCCTCTGCCGCAACTACGTCTTAAATGGACTAGACGACATGCTCTACAATGTCTCTACGCAGTACATAAGATCGCTAAAGAGCTGTGGAGTTCACTCGAGAAGAAGTATAAGACGGAGGATGCCGGGACGAAGAAGTTTATCATCGGGTAGTTCCTTGACTTCAAGATGGTGGACTCCAAGAAAGTCATCGACCAAGTACAGGAGTTACAGCTGATCCTTCACGAGATCCATGCCGAAGGGATGCAACTCAGCGAGTCCTTCCAAGTGGCCGCGATGATCGAGAAGCTCCCCCCGTTCTGGAAGGACTTCAAGAACTACCTCAAGCATAAGAGGAAGGATATGAGCCTAGAAGACCTGATCGTGAGGCTTCGGATCAAGGAAGACAACCGAAAGTCCAAAGTCAAGCAAGGCAAAGCTGCCTCTGAGATCACCGTGAACCTCGCCGAGGGAAAAGGTGGAAATAAGAGGAAGAAGTCTAGGGACACGCAGGAGAAGCAAGAATCTAATAAGAAAAAGAATAAGAAGATCAAGGGTGATTGTTACAACTGTGGGAAACCCGGCCACATGGCAAGAACCTTTAAAGGACTGTCGCCAGCCAAAGAAAGACGATAAAGGAATGGCAAACCTAGTTGAAGACCTATCTGAGATGGATCTAGCAGCCTTGGTGTTTGAGGCCGACCTGGAGGACTATCCGAGAGAGGAGACACAGGAGCTACCTAGCACTTCTGCTCGGACAAGGGGATATTCTCCAAAATTTCCAAAATCGTCAAACTAGGCGAGGTGGTCTTAGTTGTTAAAGTTAGAACACAGTTCCCGACTCACTATCAAGCATAGTTGGGTTTTCTAAGCTTGTATTTGATATACTTGTAATGACCAAAATGGGTCTATTGTAGGCAATGGTTACCTAAGAAATGGGGCCTCATAAGATGAATGTAATAATTATACATTGTACCATTAACGGTCGAAATAAAATTACAAATTCTTCTTATTTGGTCAAGTGTTCTAAATTATGGCATAATAGATCAGAACACATAACTTTAAACTCGCTAAAAAGTAGTAAGTTTAAATTTATTATCGAATCTGGAGTTTAACCCTTCCGATAAATGTGAGGTATATGTGAAGGCTAAAATGGCCAAAGCACCTTTCCATTCGGTGGAAAGAAGTACCACGCCTTTAGAGTTAATTCATACGGATACTTACGATATGAAACACATGCAAACTAAAGGTGGAAAGATATGCTTTATCATGTTTATCGATGACTGCATGAATTACGGTTATGTATATCTCCTAAAGGTAAAAATGAAGCTTCTGAGGCTTCATGAGATATAAGAATGAGGTTGAAAATCAACTCAGCGTAAAAAACCAAAACGATCCAAAGTGATCGAGGAGGAGAATATGAAGCCTTGTTTAAAGAACTTGGTCGAGAGCACAATATTATTCGTCAGACGACTACTCCATCTGTAGCTTTGTTTGAAGAAATTTGTCGAGCACACGGCATCGTTCGACAATTGCTCCATACTCGCCTCATTCGAATGGTACGGCTAAATGCCAAAAATCAAACTCTTAAGGAGATGATTAATGCAATGCCATAAACGTGGGGGGAAGCTGAGCTTTCAGCTCATTCTAAGCAAGTTGCCACACAAGAAAAAAGGGTCAAAACCCCATACGAGCTATGGAAAGGAAAGAAGCATTCCTATGGTTATCTGAAAGTGTGGGGGTAGCTAGTAAATGTCAAAGTACCTAAGCCTAATACAACCTGAAGGGTTGGCAGCTCCTAGTCTAGAGCATAAAGTATGCCAGTTAGTCAAGTCACTATACGGGGTAGAATAAATGCTGGAAAAGTGACAAGAGAAATTTGACAAAACTAATACTAGCTCTAAGATCAATGAGTCTAAGATCAATGAGAGCGATAAATGTGTTTACATTAAAGGTACGCCTGAAGCTTACGTAATTGTATGTCTCTATGTGGATGACTTACTAATTATGGGAAGCAATAACGAGGTTATTGTGAAAACTAAGAACATGTTAAAGAATCACTTTAACATGAAAGATATGGGTCTGGCAGACATCATATTAGGGATAAAGATCTCTAAAAAAGCAGACGAAATTGTTTTGACACAATCCCACTATGTGAAAAATGTGCTCAAGAAATTCGAAGCCTTTGACAGACCTCTAGCTAAGATACCGGTAGACTTAAATCTACACTTAGCTAAGAATCAAGGGGACCCAGTATCTCAACTGAGGTATGCACAAATTATCGGGAGCTTGATGTATTTAACAAATTGTACTCGTCCCAATATTGCATACTCAGTTAGCAAGCTTAGCATATTCACAAGTAATCCAGGAAAGGATCACTGGCTAGCTCTAGAAAGGGTTTTACGGTATTTAAAGCATACCATAAACCATGGCATACACTATGCTAAATATCCAGCTATATTAGAAGGATACAGTGATGCAAACTGGATATCAGACACGAAGGACTCTAAATCTACGAGTGGATATGTATTCACCATAGGAGGAGGAGCTGTGTCTTGGAAGTCCTCTAAACAAATGTGCATAGCTCAATCCACAATGAAATCGAAGTTTATAGCATTAGACAAAGCTGGAAAAGAAGCTGAATGGCTCAGAAACTTCCTAGAGGACATTCCGTGCTGAGAAAAACCAGTACCTCCCGTATTAATACATTGTGATAGCATGTCTGTAATCGGGAGAGCACAAAGTACAATGCACAACGGTAAGTCTTGACATATCCATCAGAGACATAATACCGTTAGGCAGTTGATCTCAAGCGGGGTGATCACCATTAACTATGTAAAGTCCAAGGACAACATAGCTGATCCTTTTACGAAAGGAATCAATCGAGATCAAATGTACAATGCAGTAAGGGGAATGGGACTAAAGTCCACACACTAAAGGACGTCCATAGTGGTAACTCAACCATGATGAGTGGAGATCCCACAAACTTGGTTCAACGGACAACTAAGTTATGGAGGGTTCAGTTAATCACCTAAAGCCAAACCCATTCTCAGAAGCTGCCCAGGTGTCGACCTGCAGAGGTGTGGCTAGGTTAAGCAATTTTGCTTTTAATGATTCCTATACCTTGTTGAAGGTGGAGTATGGCAGGATACTCCCGATAGGAGGTCACCTATGTAAGTGTGAAGTGAGGTCGCTTCAAATAGGAAAAACACTTATGAATCCATGATATGGTCCATGGCCGAAAAGGACACAACGTGAGAACCTAAATATACTAGGGTTGTTATTGTGTAAATATTATTGTCTTGGTTTACGCAAAAAGCTGACGGTTCAAGACATCACGTTCACCGAGCAGCGAGTAAATCCGATAACATCTTACTAGAGAAGGTTCAAAGCCGCAAGCTACCTGTCTCAATGCAATAATAACACGTCGGAACTTTCGATTAGAGTATGCATGCATTGGTCATCATTCATGTGATTGTTAGACTAAATTGTTAACCATGTGGGGGATTGTTGGTGTCTTTTGGTTTTTAAAAAGTAAAAATCAAGAGACACAAGTTGGTAAACAATTAAATAAATAAATAAAAGGAGGGAATTTGGACATGACTTTTGAAATTTATTTCATTGGTGGCTTTTGAAATGATTTCAACATGTCCTTTGGTTTACTATAAATAGAACCCTCCTCCTTTCATTTTATTCATCCCCAACAATTCATTGCATAAGCATTCATTAGCAATAATTGTTCTTCTCTCCCCCTCTCTTGAGTCCGAAAGTTCCGGGTATATAAGAGTTCGCCCAAAAGGTTCGAGAGTCGTGTGCAACGATCTTGGAACCGCCCAAAATAGTCGTTGTATCTTGGGGACGATTGCCGTAGCCCGTAGTGCACTGAAATATAGGGGGCAATCTCGTCTTACGGAGAAAGTGTCCAACACTTGCCTCGACTATAGCCCGATCATAATCAAGTACTCGTATCCGTAATCCATTAGCTCATTCACGGTAAAGAGTGGTTATCACATGGACTTTAAGAATTGGTGGGATTCCTCGGGCCTAACCTCGACTATTCTTCCTAACTCCTCCATTTGGTCTCGATGTTGGAACCTTCACTCTCCTCCCTGTTTAAAGCTCTTTTTCTGGCGGGCGTTGGATAACAACCTTCCTGTCCGTGACAACCTTCTCAAGCGGGGCATGACTGTGGATCCGATCTGCCCTCTTTGCCAATCAGCCTCAAAATCAATACACCACTTATTCCTGGAGTGCCCTACATCATAGCACTTATTGTCCCAAGCGGGTTGCCCTTTGGACACGCCCCCTCCAAACTCCCTTGCTGATCTCTTTCTAGATAAAATCTTGGGCCTCCCAGATGGCTCAAAGTCACTTTAGTTGGCATGTCTGTGGGGGATTTGGAAAGTGTGAAACTTGTACGTTTTCGGAACCCCATCCGCTGCGGATATAACGTGTGAAATGAAGAGAGCTATCCGATTTGGGGAAGACTACTGTCTCACCAACGCGATGGTGACCACCCCTACTACTCAAGCTACAACCTGGAAGGCTCCAGACGATGGTTGGTACAAAATCAACACAGATGCGGGCATCTCGCCTATCGGAACGGGTCAAATTAGCGCCTTGGCAAGGAACCATAATGGAAGTTTTGTCGGTGCTATCGTCAAGACCATCCCTGATATCCGCCACCCCATGTTACTGGAAGCTATGGCTGTTCTCATGGGTATCCAATTTGCGAGTCGGTGCAGTTTGCCGAAAGTCATTTTCAAATCAGACTGTCAGCCCCTTGTTCTCCACCTGAATCGTTCATCCAGGGATCGTAGTGATATCTCATTGTTGATTGCTGACTGCATTGATTCGGCAAGTGCTCTTGACGAACACCAATTCAAGTTTGTTTGAAGAGAGGCAAATACCCGTGCCCACCTGCTTGCCAAGATGACCCTACCGAATTCCCTTATTGAATTATCGTTCTTGTCTCCTCCTATTGAGATTGTATCCGCTCTGGACAAGGAGAATATTGTAACCACTTTCTGAGTAATGAAATTCATCCTTTTCCCTAAAAAAAAAAAGTCAACTTCGGTGTCTAAAAGACAGAAAACTTGAAGACAATAATATTTTCGGGGGCTTTTGTAATTAATTTGTTTGGATCATCTAGTGATTTAGCTAGCTCATATGAGTTGGAATTTAGAAAATTATAATTCAAATTTGAAGGATGGTCACCTATGTTGGATATTTGTAAACATGTATTTTACATATTAAAAGAGGCTACTAAGACGTAATATTGGGTCCGCGGGTGGTTTCCCTGGCTTTTTTAATAACTTTTGGTTTTTTATTTATTTATGTTTTTCCGGTGGAGAAGAAATCCAAAATTTCCCACGATAGTGGAACTGAAATTTCATGGCTTCTAAAAATCCAAAGTTCCCCATGTTGGTGTCAATTGTTTCTTTTTCTAAAAGCATCCATTGAGTTCAAACACAAGGAATGCAACCCTTCTATTAAATCACCTTTGAAGGTTCTTCCAAGAACTTCTTGGGTAATGGAAAGACATCAATTGGAGCAAAATGTAACACTAATGCGTAGTTCTAGAGGACGAGGTGGTGGACGATCCGGAAGGACCAACATTACTTGCGATCACTGTAGAAAATTGGGTCATCCAAAGGAGAAATGATGGTTTCTCTATCCGCATCTTAAGTCCCAATTCAAGGACCGCAATAATCTTGATATCCTAACACTAATGCGTTTGCTCAAGAAATTACAGGGACCAAAACCATAGAAAAATTACATAGCGTGTCCTTCATCAACTGAAAATTGAAGGAGAAGGAAATCAAAGTGAGGTCAAAATCCCCAAAATTCCAACCGAATGTAATCCCAAATTGTTAATTGCTGCTCACGCTGTCAGTGAACATACACCAAATGCATTAAATTGTCACACATTAAACGCAATTGGATTGTTGACTCAAATAGCCAACGGTGAGAAAATCCCAATAGCAGGAAATTGTCGAACTAGAATTTTTGAGAATCAGCGTGAAATTGAATCGCTTTACATACCTAATCTGTCTACTAATTTGCTATCTGTAAGTCAGATTACTCGACAACTCAATTTTCGAGTCATATTCTCTACTAATCGTGTTGAATTTCAGGACTCCTTAATGGAGAAGATGATTGGTGAAGGCAATCTAATCAATGGGCTTTACGTGATCACTCAAAATCCCTCTGCATTCACGGCCCACAAAGAAGTTTATCTACATGATCTCTGGCATGCTCGCTTAGGACACCCCAGTAATATTATTTTGAATAAATTATTTCCCGAACTTTGTAATTTTGAACTCAAGTACGATAGCTGCAAATTTGCAAAAAATTGCAGATTCTCATTTCACTCTTCGGATTCAGTTTATAATAAGCTGTTAGAATTAGTTCACTCTGATGTGTGGTCAGCTCCTCTTGTGTCTCTTATGATGGGTATAAATATTTTGTAACTTTTATTGATCATTATAGCCGCGAAATTTGGATTTATCTACTGAAACACAAATATGAGGTATTTCGTGCTCTTTTAATTTATTCCATAATCTCATTCTAAATCAATTTAATGCTCAAATTAAGGTGTTTTGTACTGATAATGGGACCAAATACAAACGTGATTTTTGTGGATTATCTATCTAACCTTGGAATTCTACATCAAACATCGTTTGTTTATACTCCGTAGCAAAATGGCATTGGCGAAAGAAAAATCGACGCCTTCTTGACATCACCCAAGCTATAATGTTCCAAATGAACATTAAAAAGAAATATTGGAGTGACATAGCATGTCATATTATCAATAGATTACCCAGTAAAACACTACAAGGTCGTGCTCCCTTAGAAATCTTACTAAATAGGAAGCCAAAATTAGACTATCTTTGTGTATTTGGAAGTTGCTTTTTTGTTCATGTCTCTGCAGGCAAATGTGACAAGCTTGATCATAGATCAATTAAATGCATCTTCCTTGGATACTCAAGCAAGCAAAAGGGCAATAAGTGATTTTGCTCAGCCACCGAACAAAGGTTTTTTTCCCGCGATGTCCAATTTGATGAATCGACACCCTATTTCCAAAAGCTTCCAGAGAATCAAACTCAAGGGGAGAAAATTACTCAGGGGGAGCCAATTGAGACTGTCATCAAACCAATTCCACTGCCAATTATCCCTCTAATCGGCCAAAGTAGGTGAAAGATGCAGACCCAAAATTGCAATCAAAATTCTACCAATTGAGACCATCATGGAGACCTCAGCTCACCCAATTCCACACGAGCCAAATCAACCTCTATGTAAACTTGATGAATCAAACTCTCAGGCCCGGGGTAACCCTTCTAACCCTAATTCTCCAATTAAGAAATTGAATCAGCTTGTTAGAAAGTCAATTCAAATTAAGCAAGTTAGCTACAAGTTAAGGGACTATAAAACCTGTCATGAATATTACACAATTGAGAACCACATCACTTATCAACACATCAAACTGAAGCACTTAACTTTTATTAGCTGCCTAGATGACAACTATGAACCTAAGAACTTTGACGAGGCAATTAAACATCCTAAGTGGAGAGAAGCAATGAATGAAAAATTAAACCCCTTAAAACGAAACCAAACTTAGTCAATTGTCAATCTCCCCATTGGGAAGAAAGCAATTGATTGCAAATAGGTATTTAAAATCAAATATAATAGTAATGGTATAATTGAATGACACAAAGCTCGATTAATTACGAAAGATTTTACCCAAACCTGCGGGATTGACTATGGTGAAACATTTGCCCCAGTAGCAAAATTAAAATACCATCTGCATCCTGATCTCACTGGCAGTGAATCAAGGATGAAAATTAGAACATATGGACGTGAAAAATGCATTCTTGCAGGGCCAATTAGACAAAGATATCTACCTAAAACTACCTCCTCGCCTCCGATTATCTACTCCAACCAAGGTATGTAAACTCTACAAAGTTATTTATGATTTAAATCAATCTCCCAGGGCATGGCAAAGTGGCGAACTAATCAGCCTCAACTCTACAAGTGTTACTAGGATTCTATCTTATTCGTATCTTCTGGCAACCAACGTAAAGTCATTGTCCTTATTTACGTAGATGACATTCTTATTACAGGTGATAACAACTCTTTAATTACCCAATTGAAGTTTGAATTACAAACATTCTTTGATATTAAGGATCTTAGAAAATTAATGTACTTTCTTGGTGTTGAATTTGCTTATTCACCAAAAGGCCTCTTTCTAAATCAACGAAAGTACATGCTAGACTTACTTAAGGATACTAAGAAGCTCGGATTAGCCCCTTTCAAAACTCCAATTGAACCAAATTTGAAATTTTCCAATCTCAAAGGAAAAGTTGTTACGAACATTCAACAATTTCAATAAACTGTTGGGAAATTAATCTACCTCTCCATCACACGACTAGACATTACTTATGATGTCAGTCTCATTAGCCAAGTTATGCATTCTTCGAGAGACATTCATATTGACAATATGAATCGCATCCTCCAATACCTTAAGCAATGCTCGGTAGAGGCATTTTTCTTCAAAGGCACAATTACTTACTCATTTTTGCTTTCTCTGATGCATATTGGGCTGCCCGTATTGATGATCGAAAGTCTACCGCAGGTTACTATCTCTTTGTTGGAGGTAACCCTCTCAACTAGAGATCAAAAAAGCATCAAGTCATAGCTCAATCAAGTGCAAAGGCTGAATATAGTACAATGGCTTCCACTGCCTACAAACCAGTGTTGGTTAAGAGCTTGCTATCGGAGTTGAAGATCAAAGTCCACTACCCAATGAAGCTCCATTGTGACAACAAAGCCGCAATCTACGTCGCATCTAATCCTGTCTTCCATGAACGAATAAAATACATTGAGATTGACTACCATTTCATCTGCAATAAACTCCAGGAAGAGATCATTACCACACCATTCACACCCAGTCATGAACGGCGGACATTTTTACGAAATCACTTGGCAGCCATCAGTTCAATTATCACTTGGGCAAGTTGGGTATTCATGACATCTTCTCCCCAACTTGAGGGAGGGTGTTGAGAATAATCAAACCCAAGCAATCTCCCGCATTCAAGACACAATCAATTGGAGATTCCATACCGCAATTGGGCGCATCAATCAACTTATCTAGTTACCAATTGTGGATCAATCACCCAAAGGCTACTTCCATTGAGTGACCCAAAATATGCACTTACCTATTGTAATTCCATGTAATTAACTGCTGTAATTAGATCCTAGCTGTATATATTCGTGTAAAACTTCACCCAATTATACAATACAATCAATTATTCTCCAAATTATTGTTCTACAGTTACACGTGGTTTTCAATCTAATTTTTGTCAATACCGCTATCCTTGGTTATTGTTTCCGGGTGAGAGATTATTTTTTTATCTCCGGCTGTGGTTTCCGTTTTGTAATTTTAATGCACTTGATGTACTACTCATTATTTAATTTTAAGTTCACTTAAATATTTAAAATGTAATAAAGTTTTGAAGTTAAGCTTACGGAAGTTAGTTATTAGTTGATTTAAATCTTTGGATGTAATATCTCCCTTTTGTTTGGGTTGCTAATTAGTCTTGTTGCCCAATTGTTAAACTGAAATAAGATATTCGAAAGATAGGGCGGTATTAAAATTAACCAAGATTTAACTTTATTTAAACATCATGTACTTACCATCATGTAATGTTTAACTAATTGCTATATTGATAGTAATTAGTTTAATAAGTAAAATCCTACTCATTTAGAAAAGCTAGATATGTATATTGGTGTCTTAAAATTATAACAAAAATATACGAACTTTGTTAGTGATCAAGATTATGCTCCAGACAGGTTTTTTTCCGGCAAGATGTCAAGTTTTCTCCTCATTCTTGGCAACCAAGTTCCATACTATCCAAGTTAAAAAAGTCTACATCTGTCTCGAACTTTGTAGAGAGACATCTTTCCTCTTTCTCCCACTTGGGTGCTATCTTTCATTAAGATTTTACTATTTTATCTTCTACTGACTTTTTTGTCTCCTCCTCTATTTTCCTCAGCTCTTCGTCGCCTCACCTTCCAAATCTCGTGATATAAATCAGATCAGCAAGCAAGCTCAAATTACATATTCCTCAATCTGAATGGATCCATTCTTTCCTTTGCAGCTCGGCTCCCTGGTCAGTTGAACAAATTTGAATTAAATCTAAATTAGATCAATTGAATTAAATTTGAAATCACATCACCAAGAGGTGAATAAATTTAACTCAGTTGAATTAAATTTTTTTATCAACACGGAATTTGATCATTACTATGTAATATAAAATAAATATTGCTGATGAGCATGTCAAAACTCCTCAAAATAAACTCATATTTCACAGCTCAAAAATTTGTAGTAAGCACGGAAAATATCAAGTCAGATCTAAGGGGGACGATAAATGATTAATCTAATAAACTAAGCGGAAAAAGTAAAATGGAGTTTTTGTGCATGGTTTAAAAGAAAACTAGACTAACAAAAAGAAAATAAATGTATGCAAAAAAATAATGAGAAATAAAAGGTAGATTCAATGCTGAATATCACGTAGTCGATAAGTGGATCACTAAAGATAATCTAATTCATCTAAAAACTAATGAAAAATAAAAGGTAGATTAATCTAAAAACTCCTTTTAAGTTATGGATTAGAAGAAAACCTAGTATAAGACATCTATATGTTTGGGATTGTCTAACAAAAGTGAGACTATATAATCTATATAAAAATAAATTAGATTTTGGAATGGTGAATGGTTACTTTATTTGTCACTTGGAGAAATCTAAATAGTATATATTTTATTGTTCGGACCATAGTCTAAGAATTGTTGAAACTAGTAATACAAGGTTTACTGAAAATAGTGAAGTTAGTAAGAGTTATCAAAGGGTAGAAATTAAGAAAGTATAAATGAATATAAATTTGTTTGTATCGATTTCTTCTTCTATACCAATAGTTACTCAAAATATTGAAGAAATGTAAGTCAACGTTGATTAAACTTTGGTTATTATATTCTACGTAATGAAGAACTTCGTTTTATTAATTCTTGGATTCAAGAATTTCTATATAACTTAAGTGACACAATAAAAGCTTTTTTGATTCTTTTAGTAACTGATTTTTTTGGTAGGATTCCATTCAAATCGTATTTGGGAATTCATGATTCAATCTGTCTACAAGGATTTTGGCTTTCCTCATAATGATCTAATTATATCCATTCTTTTTTTCAGTTGTCCAGTCATTCTTGATACCCTTTTTAAATATTCAATCTTTTTTTATTTAAATCGTCTATCTCCGTCACTTGTAGTGATTTATCATTCAATGAAATATTGAAAAAGGATTCACCTATCCAATCCGAATCATTGTTATTTTACCTCTAAGCAAAAGATTGAAAATCTTATTTTTTTTAAGAATTTTTTTGCTATACACGGAAAGGTCTAAGTGATGGGGATTCCTCCTTTATTTTACTAAAAAAAATCTTTCAGTAAAATAGCAGCATCATAGGTATGGATCTAGACTCCTGACCTACCTAATTTAACCCATCAAACTTAAATGAATAACAACCATAAAAATAGCATTAAGGCATTCTAGATGGAAAAATATCAGTTATTTGGGATGATTTCGTGGTTAATTTATTTCAAATAGACTTTGATATTGGAGGTAATAAAGATTCTGTTTTGGTTTCACAAGCTAGTAAATCGAATGAGGCTGAGAAATGGATATAGGCCATGAAAGAAGAGTTAAAATCTATGGAAAAACTTAAGGTCGTCGAATTGCCTGAATGTTCTAAAAGGATTGGGTGTAAATAGCTCTTTAAGACCAAATGGGTTCTACTAGCAATATCGAATAATATAAAGCTAGACTTGTAGCAAAAAATTTTACTCAGAAGTGTGGTATTGATTATAACAAGACTTTTTCACTAGTCTCTAAGAAAGACTCATTAAAGATAATTATGGCATTGATGACTCATTTTGATTTAGAGTTACACCCAAATGGATAAGAAAATTGCATTTCTTAATGAAAATCATGATGAGAAAATTTGTATGGATCAACCTGAAGGGTTTTAGATTGAAGAAAAATAATTGGTGTGTAAACTTAAGAGATCGATATATGGACTTAAGAAAACTTTTTGTCAGTGGTATCTCAGGTTTAATGATACCATCATATCTTTTGGTTCTAAAGAAAATATTGTTGATTGGTGTATATACCAAAAGATCCATGAGAACAAGTATACATTTATAGTCATATATGTTGATGATATATCTTACTTATTGCAAATAACTTAGGAATATTACAAGAGACAAAAAAAAATTCTTGTAAAAAATTTTGAAATGAAAGATTTGGGCCAAGTATTCTATGTTATTTGAATAGAGATATTCGGTGATAGGGCATGAGTTTTGCTTAGATTATCACAAAAAGAATATTTAGAAAAGATCCTAGAGAAATTTGAATATCATATAAATCATGATAGTCTTATTCCTATACATAAAGATGACAAATTAAGTTTTGAATAATGTTCAAAGAATGAATTAGAACAAAAATTAATGGAGCCTATACCTTATGAAGAATTGTTGGTAGACTACAGTATTTGCATAATTATACTCAACTGGATATTAACTTTGTGGTCGCTATGCTGGACAGATATCCAAGAATCTAGGTAAAGAACATTAGAGAGATGAAAGAAAGTATTAAGGTACCTTTATGAAATTAAAGATCACATGCTCATATATAGAAGATCTAAAACTTTCGATGTGATTGAATATCCCAAATCAAATTATGTCGGATATTTAGATAGTAAAAAGTCTACTAGTAGATATGCATTTCTTTAGGCAGATGGAGAAATTTCATGAAAAAATGTCAAACAGACTACAACATCTATATCTACTATGGAAATTGACTTCATGGCATGTTATGAAGTTAGCATCCAAGCAAAGTGGCTGAGAAATTTTATTTCGAGACTTGTGGTTGTCGATACTATTAGTAAGCCACTGAAAATTTATTGTGATATATAACTGCTATAAATGATATATAACTGCTATAGTTTGCATTTAGTAGTTTTTCATATGATGACATTATGATTGTGCTTTTTGAGTTAGAGATTACTTAAAGTTGTGCACCTATTATTAACCTATATTCAAACCAAGTGAAAAAAATATAAGAATTAATTATCTACTAAGTAATGATAATTTTATTAAGGTGACTCATATAATTGGATTATATTATTGATAAGAGTTATCTTATGATTCTCGTTATTAGTGTAATCTCAATTGTCCATTGAAAATTTGATGGATGTGCAGATTAATTTTAGGTATATAGTTGGGTCTTCTCTATGCATGTAAATAGATGCTAATGTCAATTCATCGGTTGACATCAGAAAATGATAGAAAAATGAGAGAAAACTAAACTATAATGACAAAGATATTTACTCTACATCGATCGATTCAGATACGCTTCCGCATACCAGTTATTATTTATGTAAATAGATTTAATTAAATGTTTGAAAATTTACCAATTATATTTGATCAAACCCTTTTTCTTAAAATTGAGGGGATACGTTTCTAAGAAGATAGCAAACTGGAAGCACAAGTGGTTTATGAAAGATTTTCTATTATGATAGAACGGAAAACATCTATCCAGCTACCCAAAAATCTAGAAGAAAATCCGTTGAACTTGGATCAAGGGAAGCCTATTTCATGATTATAAACTGTTAGGATTTGTCTCAAAATTCTAATTAGAATATAATTCTAATTCCTATTTTAAAGTATATTGGCCTTGATCTCTATAAATAGAAGGGGAGGGTTACTTTGATTTTGTTCCGAGACGTCGAGTTACCTGCCATTCATCGTAGCTATGCATTCTCTCAGAATTTATTTTCTCAACTGCAATGAAGTTTCCATCGAGCCAGCCTTTGAAGACTTTCCCAAAGCCTCCTTCTCCGAGCACTGTATCTGATCTGAAATTCTTGGTGGCGGCCCTCAGTTCATCTAATGTGAACACCCTCAAGCTGGGAGTGGGCAGAATCAACCCATCACTCGCAGCAGAAAAGTGACTGTCCCTTGAAGAAGAAGAACGAGTCCTATTGCTGGTCACCGAAACTGAAGATGTCACACAGCTAAATTAGTCAAGAGAGTGTAGCTTTTAACTTATAAACAGACCCAACCTGACAATTCGCACAAGTAGAAGCATATTAAATTGATGAGAGTGGGAAGCATCAACTTTGTGATTACCGGGAGAGCACCAAAAGTTCCCCATCTTCCGATATAAAGCTTCAACCTTTATGCTCCCAAGCAGCAGAAGATTTGGAAACCCTTTTTAGGTTGTCTCTTCTTCAATTCCCATATGCGCATGTAGTTTTTACCTAAAGAAGACCCCGACGGTCTTCCAACAATTTCGGTGGAAATTTCGCAGGTAGAAGAAAAAAACAGGCGAGTTTGACCCGGCGTTTGACTTGCAAGTCAAAATGCCGTGTCGGGAACGTCATTTGCCAGCACTATGAACAAATACAACGGCACATCAAATGTAGGCACAAAGTAGTGTCTCGTTGTTTTTGTAAATTTTGGTTAGTTTATAAATAATTTGAAAGTGTCCCCTTCCCCTTTCTCAAACTATGTAAATGTACTTGGCCGTTATATTTATATATTAAGGGGCTCGACCCTCCACTTTGACCCCAAAAAAAATTATGTAAAT
Source organism: Hypericum perforatum (assembly GCA_012979155.1). NCBI lineage: Eukaryota > Viridiplantae > Streptophyta > Magnoliopsida > Malpighiales > Hypericaceae > Hypericum > Hypericum perforatum. The sequence goes on from SOPF01027982.1 coordinate 64,697, forward strand.
GTGGTAAAGTCAAGGCAATAACGGGAGAGAAGAGGACGTCTAGCAACTTGATGATGACGATGAATAGACTGGCCTTGTCTTTATTTTGTTGGTTTTTCCCTCTTTTTTAAATATGGCTTAGTAATCATACGAATAAAAGGAGGAGATGTATTCGGAGTTGCTAACCCTCTCCCGGTCCACTTTAGCCCATAACTGAAAAAAAAAAAAACCAAAAAGGAGGACCAAATGAAAAGTATTATTTTTTTCTACCACATAAAAAATACAACGCATTTTTTTTTATAAGAAATCACACTAGTTTTCATGTCACTTGGAATTCTTCCTCTTATGAATTCACCGCTAGTTGCGAGGAAGGTTCACACTGTTTGAGCACGAGTACGGGCACACCTCTCCATTCCAATCTATCCCAGCAATTACGTACGGTACAACAATTTTGGCAGCGCATGCTATCTTGCAGACGATTGTTGTAGCCTCTATGTATTGAAATATATGGGGCAATCTCGTCTTACGAAGAAAGAGTTCAACATTTGCCTCGACTGTACAATAAGCTAGATTCTAATAAGTATACTAACTCTTACCAACAATATTAGATGTGTCGATACGTCCTTGCAAAACTGTTGACACATCACGCAAAAATCTGATTTGCCGTAAAAATTTTCTAATGTGTCCTTATGAGATCGATGTTGCTGGACCCTAGCAGTACCGCGTCTCATATAGATACATTAAAACTTGTTTATTGATCTACTCTGCCTTTCGCTTCTTGTAAACAAAACCCTGTTACTTGGTTGGGATTTTTGCGAGATTATAATTTTTTTTTATGCAAGAAATTATAGATGGGTTTGAGGTTTGCTATATTTGAGATTAGTATGTGGGTTAGTGGATTTGTTTCTATAGATAGTGCGGTTGTTTAGGTCGCAAACGG
>SOPF01027984.1:0-103346 GCA_012979155.1 Hypericum perforatum
ACCCCATTCTCAGATTCCCTTTCCATTTCCCTTATTTGCTTCTGCCTCACCAACTTATAGGCCGTAACACCGATCACCACCACCAAAACCAACCCAACAACCCCGGCCACCGACCCGGCCACCCACCACCTCCAAGCCTTCTTCTCTGCCTCCACCGGAGCCAGCACCGAGAAATGCCCGTCGGACCGGGTTGCGCACATGCTGTTGTTCATGAGGCTGCTCAACACCACCAACCCGCCTTGCAAGAACTTGACGCATTTTAGGGCTCGCGGGTGTTTCACCTGCTTAATCCTAGGGAAATGGACATGTATCGGTTCCGAAGAATCCTCCACTAGCTTGAGGCTCACGTTACCAAAAGCTTTCGTGTCCGTTGCGTTAAAAGCCGTCAGCCCGACAACGGGAGCGACGAGGGTGTAACCCGGGACGTTGTAGTAATACGTCGACCAGTTGCCTAGGTTTTGTCCGACCAAAGCGACCCTCCTAACGAAGGGGAAAGGGATGACCTTTGGTGGGATAATGAACGATGAGAAATTGGTGCCCTGTTGCCATAGGGTACCGCTTCGGATCCGGACCACCGAGGCTTTGACACCTTTGAGGTTGGAAGGGAGAGGGACGTTGACTTTGGTTCCTGTGTGATGGCTGGCTAATGCTTTTGCGGAGGCATTGTGGATTAATGAGTCTAGGGTTTGTGGGTCGTGGGCGGGGTCAACTTGGAAGCCATGAACGGGAGGGAACAAGGAGGATATAGAAAATGCAGAAATTAGAACCACGAAGGTGATGTTGCACCAATTCTTGTCACACCACCCCATGTAAACGAATTTCGCTTTTTAAGAAGCCAGGGAATATTGGATTGGTTTCACATGTTTGAAGATTTTTTTAAAGGCTCATAGTTTTTTTTTGGGAGGTAATTTTGATGGTTTTTTGCACCCCAATTGGGTGCAAATAAAGGACGAGGTTGGAAAAAGGAAAATTAGGTTAAGGATTGTTTGTTATTGATGATATGAATTTCTGCAAAACATGTATGGTTGTTTTGATGCTGTTTGGAAAAAATTTCCTTGGGAAAGGAGGTGAAAGGGTGTCAACGTGCTACAATTGGCTAGGGGATTGAAGATCGAAGGTTGTAGCCGTACGAAAAATTTTGTTACATAGGTTAAGGCTAAGATTTTCTATAATCTCGATTATTATGGGGTATCAACCAAAAAGGTCAAGGTATTTGTTTCGTTGATCCTTGACTAGCCAGCCTTGATGGAATGGTTGGCATTCCTAATTTAGGAAAAGGGTCTTTTGCCTTTTTGATTTGTCATGGGCTTCTATTTTTATCACCGAATAGGTAAATTGAATTATTGTGAATCTTTGATACAATAAAATTTATAGCGCACAGTTATAAATAGTGTATTTAGTTCAATGTATCAGGATTCATATAAATTCTAATTTATTTTTTCTGATGCTTTGTTAAGACTTTTATGGACGGCTAGCTGTAACTTCGATAGAATATCATATTATATTCTAAATAGGATATTATAACAGCTTTCTCTGGTAGTGATTGTCTAGCGCATTAAGTGGTCAATAATTACGCGTATCTGAATCATCGATTATTCGGTTGTTCTCTCTTTAATGATTTTGAGCGCCGTTCTTTCGAGAAACTTAATTATAAGTCTAAATCAAAGGCTCCATAATTCCCGGATTAATTTTATTTTTGGGCCTTTGTATTTGAGCCATACCCCAGTATAGTCCTCCGGCCCAACCAGATGAAATCTAAAGTCTAAACTAAACTAAACTAAACTAAACTTATTCGGCTGTAATAAGTTGGCGCCACAAAACGTGGATTTTCAAGATAGGGAGGCCTCCAATCAGAAGTGTCACCCTTCCACGTGGCGGCACCCAAAACGTCATTCACGAGATAAAGTGCCAAATTATTTCCCGCTGCGAAGAAAAAGCGAAAAAGAAGAAATAGAAAGGATAGGAGAGAGAGGCAGTGAGTCGAAGTAACTAACCACCACACAAACAGAAGAAGGGCTAAGCGAAAATGGCAGCAACCACTTCAATGGGGGCCGCCACCGTCGCGTTGATGCCACGTGTCACCCGCTGCTCGGCCTTGCCTTACCTCCCGCCCCCCCGCCCAGCCTCCAAATCCGCGCCCAGGCAGCTCTCTCTCTTAGGTAATCTTTCCAACTCCTGTTTATTTCAAGTGTTTCTTTCGGTCTGGATAATGGGAAGTTAAAGCATCCGAAGCCGAATTATCCGAATTCAAGCAACGCGGATGCGTAAACGGTGTCGAAGTCCGACCGAGATTTAACGCAGCTGCTGCATTCGCATGCTCGATGCTTGCTTGATGGATCTCAACTAAAGTTTGCTGTTTCTTTTTTCAGGAGAATCCCGTAGTAGGTTCCCTTTGCTCCAGGTCAGAGCCTCGGATGAGTCACCGGCCTCTATTGACACCAATGAGATTTTCACCGATTTGAAGGAAAAGGTAATGGCTCGGGTTTGGCAGCTGGGACTGACCCTTGATTTATTGTTATGGCTTTCCGATTTGACTGTGACGAGTGTTATTCTGTCGGATGATTAGTGGGATGCAGTTGAGAACAAATCCACTGTGATTCTGTATGGAAGCGGAGCTGTAGTTGCTGTTTGGCTTTCGTCTACCGTTGTTGGCGCCATCAACTCCGTGCCTTTGGTAGGTTCCTTTAGATTACCCCTGCAAAATGCAGGTACATTTAATGTCCTCTGATGCTGATTGCTTACACTTCACCAGCTTCCGAAGATCTTGGAGTTGGTTGGCCTCGGATACACTGGATGGTTTGTCTACAGATACCTTCTCTTCAAGGTATACATCGATCTCTTCGACTTCTCATCGCATTCCGTGCAATAACATATCCATAATCTGTCAGTTGTCGGTGAATAATACGTCGTACACCTTTTTTACTTTGGTCTGTCATATGATTTATAGCAGTAGGAACCTCAGGAACAATGGGATTCATTGACTTTTCTTTTGTATTCCTCAGTCGAGCAGAAAAGAACTGGCAACAGATATTGAGGCGTTGAAGAAGAAGATTGCTGGCACCGAGTAATGTACATGCTTGGGACCGAGGAAATGTCTACCCGGCCATAATGATTTCATTTTGTACTGGTTGCAGTAAAAATGTAACGTGCTTGTTGTATCTACGGTAGATTTAGTCCTTTCTCGTGAGTTCCTATACTCTTTTATCTCCGGGCTCTCCCGAGTAATAAAACTTCGGTGATTCTTCTATATGCTTAGAGAAATACAGTATCAGCTTGTTTCAATTCGACAGAACCAGTTCGTGACCTAACATGAATGGTTACACTTCTTCAAATCATTGTATCCATTGAAGGGGATATGTGCTAATGTTAAATCCATTGAAGGTTACGCAATCTTCTAGTAGTTAGGAGTTAACAAAAGACAGTCTTCTGTTGATAAATTAGGAATTCATGTCAAGAGATATAAATGAAATCTTAGGTTATTTGTTACCAAACATAGGGTACAGAACTTCTGACAAGAATAATGCGAAGAGCAAGAGATATTTGTAACAACAATGTCACCAAAAGATGGTACTTTTTTCTTCAGCCGAATATACAACTTGCAGTTCAGTAGTTGAGTTCTCAGGAGGATACAGATTATTAATACATAAATACTTGTGGCCGTTAGGAAGATACTAGCTAAGTTCATGGCGACTACTACATAGAACGAAGTACACTTAAAACATAGTTGGGGAAACACAACAAGAGGTGCCACTTATTGCTTAATGGTAAGCTCAGCTCTAAGATGCAAGACGTCGTTGATGAAATAGATACTGTCATCTGCCATGAACGAAGTCCAGGGCAAGGCGAATAAGTTTCGGTAGCCAACAGCCTTGCCTCCGGTGAAGGTGTAGTTTCCCTTGTACTTGCTAACAAACTCCTCGGTTGGCTTGACCCTTGCGGCAAATTCATAGTCGACAGCGAAGCTCACGGACCCCTTCTCTTGCATGCCCAGAAATAATCCAAAGCAATGGAAGGAACTTTGCTGGTCCATATTGCAATGAGCTGACAAGAAAAAACCTTGTCCACCGAGGTGGAATGCCTGAGAGTATACCCTCCCTGATGGGAACAGAGTCTCGCACTCCTTTCTCTTCAAATCCAAGTACACGACACATTGCTGCCTGGGAAGTTCAAATTCAACAACCTTAACAGGCCGATACTTGTAAGCTCGCTCCACAAATCTTCGTGACAAAGCAGCAGACTCTTCTGCTGCCAGGGTTCGCTGTCTGTGAGGAGCTTCAGCCTTGAAAAATAGAGCCTCCAAAACAAGCTTGGATGCAACCTCATGGTCAAAGTCACTACAGCCCAGTACCTTCTTAAGCTTCCGGCATGTCATGTAGGGGAAGCGGATGTAGCGTGCTAGGCGGGAACCAAGAATTTCACGACGATCTTCCAACTTTGGGTACTGAGATCTAGCCCACTTCAGTATAAAGTCATATACAGCATCTTCTGAAGCAACTTGCAGTTCATCACTGGACAAAATTGCTTCAATTCCAACAAGGGGCAAGGCTAATACCTCTTCTTGAAACCTGGTCACCAATGAAAGATTTTGAGAATTAGTTTTGTCCTTCACATTCAGTTTTAGGCTATTGCTTTCCATGTAAGATTAAACCACTACATTGAACTGATAAATGCATTAAACTCAGAGGGAGAGAGCTAACGTCACTCTACTTAGTCAATAACAATACTTGCTATTAGGTAAAGCTAAACATGTGGAATTGATCCAAGTGGAACACGTTACTTACTTGGTCATATCCCTGAAGCGATGAGCAAGATATTGTTTAGCTGCATCTGTCAGCGGCTGGACAGCTTCACCCATTAAAACACTAGATGGGAGCTCCAAATAAAGCAACGCAGACTCGGGGTTCATTGGTAAACTCCTCAATCGTTGGCTGCAATACCTCATACAAGAAGCTACTTCAAACTTGTCAGCCGCCATTAGCACATCGAGCAAGCCGGGAGCGGTGGAAGTGGAAAGAGAACCGCTGTACATGAAATTTAAGAGCTCCATGAGAGCAGCTTCCTCTGTTATACAGAAAAAAACCATCAAAACTATTTACTTTCAACAATATTAGTATGAGTAAACATCGGAGTAATATAATAGAACCAGAATTTGAAAACAAAAGGGGGCTGAAATTTGGCAAAGCTTGTCCTTACCAGAGGCATTGATTCGTAGTGTCACATGTCGTTGCTCTGACTCCCTCATCCCATTCGAGAAAAGCTGCTCCAGTAAAAAAAGGGTGACAAAATTAAGAACTCAGGAAACAAAAAGTATAAACATAAACATGTCCGACCGAGATAACCGGAAAAGATTTGAGAGGCCAAAAGACTAAGAAACAAACGAACAATGGAAAACTGAATTCGCACATTACCTTGTAGAAGAAAGGACTCTTCGCTGCCAAAATCGGAGAACTGATGTGCAAAGTCTTAACCCGGACAACAGAACAGTCCATGCTCCAGGTTGACTCATTACCATCTTCATCACCTACATGAGCACAAAGCACATATGAACTACTTGTCAAATTCTAAAAGCAAATGTACCAAAAACATAAAAGTACCAAGACACCATTAACAGGTACCAAACTTCTAAACTACGTCCAAAGAAACAAATGTCCTTCATCACAGGGTACCTGATGGGGACTCCTCGATCATTGCCTCACCCTCTTCGTCTTCATTTTCAAGACCAAGTCCTGCACAGTCCTCCATATCCGGCTGGTTGCCGACCAAAATCTGTTCCTCGGCACCTAAAGAGAGATCCACAGCTGTAAGCAGATACCCGAAATTGTTAGATTGCCAATTGAGCATATATCCAAACAGTACACATAAATTCCTAAACTGCTTTTACAATTTAAATTAGCCCAAAAACAGAGCTCAAAACAGTTATTAGGGTTTCCCAAGTTTATGAGTGGATTACATTATGCAATTAACATATAACAAGATAAAATAATCAAAAGGCAGATAAAAAAAAAGGCAAACGATAACGATGACTTCAAATAATCTAAATATCTAATATATTTTAGGGTTTTTCAGGCTCAAAAAAATTGGCCAATCAACCAACCAACAAATAATAAAACAAGTATATAAAACTTAAATGAAAAAAAATAAAAAAAATAAGCAAACTCATGAAATGTTAAATAATAAAACCGGAAACAAAACATGAAAATAATGTCTTTTTAAAAAAGGAAACGAACCGTTGTTTTCCTTCTTGATATCTTCCCTCCTCCTCTTGCGGTGCCTAGCCCAGTCGGCGATGCTGGTACACCCGGCGGGTCCGGCCTCGCCGCAGAACGACTGGTCGTCGGGGGAACCGTCGCCCATGATCTCGATGCGAAGGATCCGGTCGGAGAAGTTGCTGTCGTTGAAGGCGAAGGCGAAGTCCCCCTCCGACGCCGGCGGGGGCCCGCCGGGTCGAGCGTAGTCGGGCTCCATCTCCGTCCTCGGGTCGAATAGATCCGAGTTGTTGGCCCCTCTCATTAAAAGAAGCCCTATAAATTAGGGTTTTTATTTATTTTCTATAGCACCAAAACAGCCAATTTCGCTATTTCAGATTCCGAGAGAGAAGAAAATTTTCTCGAGAAACGCCCAATGGATTGAAATCGAGAGGTGAATGAGAAGTTTGGTTGGTTTTAATATTGTTTTTCCCTTTTTTTTTAGTTTTATGTTTGGGATTTTTGGTTATGTAATGGATTTGACTTGTTGGCCGTTGGCTAATGGCCAGGTTTGGTTTGGTGATTAGTTTGTTACTGTGGGGTTTCTATACTCGCCATCGACCCAGTATCTGGATAAGATTTTATTATTTGGTAATAACTCCAATTATTTCGGTAAATGGTAATAACCACATTCCAATTGGATTGTGACGAAATATAATTGCTTGATTAACTGAGTTCATCAAGTTCATCATCAAAATTGTGAATCGTCACCTCATCTTTTATGACAACTTCGTGAACTCCTTCATTTTGGTTGTCTACTTCCAAATTTTTATTTTTTATTGTAAAATTTATAATCTCATTTTGAAATAAAGTTTTATCATTGTTCATAATCCATTTATCATCTGAGTCAATTTACATTATACTAATTAATAAATATTTAATATCTATATCAAAATTAAGAAACAACTTGATATTATTTCCAATAAAAAGAATCTTTAACTAGAAAACTCCAATCCTAAAAAAATAAAATAATCATTTTAAATCGTAGATTTCACAATTCTAAGATTTATAGCTAAGATTCCATAAATTTTACTCGGCTCTTAATTTTGCAATGATATATATATATATATATATATATCTTTTCCATCTTGAATCATAATATCTTAAGATTTTAAGAGTTAAATGTTGATTTTAACAACCTTGGTAGAGTAAGGTATAAGTAGAATTCTACTTACACTCTACTTTGAAATTTTGATTTATGCTTTATCTTAGATCCTAAAACAATTTCATAACTAAATCCACAGTCTTATATCTTACGTTTGAATTATATGCAAAAAATAACATAAAATATTAATTATATACATAATTTCACTAAATTATTATGAATATATGAAGATTTTTCATGAAATATCTAATATATCATTAAAAAATAAGAAGAGTCAATTTCCTGAAACATTTTGCATAATATTGAAGAATTCTATTGTAATTTATAAATAAAAAATTAACAATAAAAATATAATTATGGTATAATATAAATTAGGGTAAAATAACAAAGATATAGTAAAAATTCATAGGATTCATATCCTACCCTATACTCCACATTCAAATATGTACTCATACTTATATTCTACTCTAAATTGAGTAAAAATTAACAGATTTTTTACAGATGAAAAAAAATACAACTCAGATTCAGTGGGGATTGCTATGAATCCCTATGATGGGGAGGAGGGTATAAATGGTATACCAATGACTAATTACATCCTAAAAATTAGGAGACCATTTTTTAGAATCCCTTAAATTATGCAGTGAATTTGGTAACCGTCCATATTCAAAAATTGAAATCTCTAACAAATAATTACAACCCAAATCAATCGTTTGATAAATCAAAAATTAAAATCTAAAAAATATTCAACAGAAACGGCATTCTCTAGTCATCACTTTTCTGGTCATTGGCCCCGCCCCATCATCTCCGTTTCTTTGCCGAATCACAGTGTCTCCGTTGATCTTCCTCTTAGCCGATTTACCACCATTCTATTATGGATGCTTCAAAGCCAACGTCACCTTTGATCGACAGTGGTAGGTCTTCAACACGATAATATCAGGAACCATTGGTACTAATATCAGGAACCATTGGTATCAATATCAGGAACCATTGGTACCAATATCAGGAACCAGTGGTACCAATCTTCGTGACAGGAACCATTGGTATCAATATTCGTGGAACCATTGGTACCAATATCAGTAACCAGTGGTACCAATATCAGTAACCAGTGGTACCAATCTTCGTGGCATACAAAATAGACTGAACAAAATCAGGAACTATTGGTATCAATATCAGGAACCATTGGTACCAATATCACGAACCATTGGTACCAATATCGAAAAATGGTTTGCATGGAGGAAGAGAGAATCGTGACTGACCAGAGAGCGCGAGTAAATGGCACGTTTGCGAGACGAGTCGAGTGGAGAGAACGGCCGGGACAAGACGAGTCGGCTGGAGAACTGCGGCGGCGACCAGGTAAGGGTTTGCGCTAATTTGGAACCGAGCCGAAAGCAAGACCGGGACGGGGAGAAAAATGGTAGGGTTTGAGGAAAGGGAATGACAATCGGCTAACAAGACCGGGATGGGAAGAAAAACGATTGAGGGTTTGAGGAAAGGGAATGAGGAAATTTTGAATAAAAATCACGATTCTATCTTTCTTAATTTGGGATTGAAAAAATCAAATTCAAAATTTAATTAAATGTTGATAGAGAAAAATCAGGAATAGCATTTAATGTTTTCAATTAGTTAAGATTTGATAAGAAAATAGAATCAATAAAAATATAATTTATTATGCTAATACCAAAATTACCCTCAATCATAACAACCATTAGATTATAAATTTAAGAACCCAGTTTTGATCTAACGGTCTAAACCTAATCCCCACTGAATCCTATTTCAAAAAAATAGGGTTCAATCCACAGATTAGGGATATTTCTGCCATCCCTACTGTCGTTAGACACAGACAAAGGCATTTGGTCCAGTTTGGAGTTTGGACCCCTAATTTAATCCAAATGACTTGGAATTATTCAACTGTACAAACAAATTAGCGAAATGCGGCAATTTTACGGAATTCCACTGCTTCCATTCTTCGTAGCAAGATCTAGCGACTACGACCAAATCGCCGCTGAAAATTAAACGGAAAACAAATTCGGCATCTAAGATTAATTAAACGAGAAAAACGACAGAGATGAACCAAGGTTGTTAGCAAATCAGATTGAAAGGCTTGGGAACGTCTTCTTTGGGAATTCAACAACGGCACAGGACAAGGAACTACTGAAGCTTTTGATGCGGAACAAAGAAGACGTTCAATCGGTCGTTTATGTGATCATGTCTATTGTTGACCATTACTTTTCTCCAACAAAAAATGGAGTTATGATGGATAGAATTTAAAATGTTGATGTAAGTGATGTTTGGTTTAACCGCACCAAAATATTAATTTTGTCTACGAATGTTCAGGTTCAGATCTTGCGTAAGCGTTTTCACTTGGCACAAAAAAAATCTTACAAAAAACACTTACATTATCATTAATTTAGAGTAAATTGTTTTAAGGTCTTTGTTATTTAATAGTTTTACTAATATGACTCTTTTATTATTGAAATACCCAATTTCGTCATTCAATTATAAATAAATGAATTTTTCAAGTCTTTGATACCGTTATTGAAAATTAGCTCCAGCAGAAATAAACTTAAATAAATAATTATATATACTCTAGTTAAATAATTATAAATAATATGACTTGACGTACTGCATCCATATTCAAGTACGTCATGGTGCCATCTATGAAGCCCAATTCGACATCTTCCACTAAGAGCGAAAATGAAAGCTTCTATAAATACGGATATTGATGGCCTTGGCACACAAGAAATAATTGTTGTCATTAAAGAACAATGTTCTTAATGGGTATTACTCGTTATGAAGAAAGTGAAAGAGCGCAAAAATCATAGAGAAAGATATTAAATCTGAATTACATGATAATCTTGTATATTTATATGTACAAGTAAGTTATTTAAGTACATTTAATAACAACTTTTTTATATGCATAATGCATTGAACATTTAATTACAACTTAACATACAATTTATATATATTTAATGACCTATCATTTGCACTGACGTTAGGAATCAGGAACTCGCGTTCCTAACAGTTACTAGCCGTTATGGAGAAGGTGAAAGAACGCAAATCAAGGACCGACGACATAGAATCTGAAGACTATAGAGATGACAAATGGATGCCATAATGCACCTAATCATATTCCAATAAATCGATCGTATCCAACGTGATTTGTGTAATAATTTCAGGCGCAAGAATTTGATCATCATTTTTCAACACAAAGACATACATCAACAACGAATGGAGCTCTCTTCATTCCAATGCCAAAAATGATGGAGATAGTCATGTCTCCCTTCGCATCAAAAACATTGGGTTGCGTCCATTACACAACATTGTGACCGAATAACTGTTGGCGCAGTCAACGGTATTAATGGGATGGCAGACTTGACCTTTTAGTTCCATCCCTTCGGAATTGGAATGTGGAGAGCTCCACTGGACCATGTACTTTGTTGAAAAAGTCTACACGTTTTGCACGAGCCAATCCGACAGACCATACTGGAAGGAAGAAATATGCATAAACAAAATCAGAAATGGAATTTATGAAAAAACGTTTTAGATAAGTTCAGAAGGAAATTTTATCAATAAAAAAAAGGGAAGACAGAAAGGGCTTAGAGCTCCCTTCTCTCCTAATTCGAATGTTGTATGAATGTTTATGTACACAGAAAATATAACAAGTGATATAATATAAATAAAAAAAACCTATCTTAAAAAACAAGAGCATTTCACAAAACTCCATCTCCAGTGTCAAGTTCGCGTCTTCATAATAAATGGTTTTGATAAGAAAGAAAAGATACGGCAATTGTATCAGTGTACCGTCAAAATAGAGACATCTCTAGTTTTAATGACTAAATTGTGGAAGAGGGTGGTTTTTTTATTGGTATTGAGCTTTTTTTATATAGGTCATAAACAAGAATCTTAGGCATCTTTTATATTTGGAAATGTATCATAAATCACAGAATTCTAATTCCTTTTGATTTGTGCACTTACCTTTTAAGGTTGATACGTATTCAATGTGAATAATTAGCCAATGTAAGAAAGATGAATAATTAAATATGCTGCCCTGATTGGTTTCCATTTCCCTCTTTTGGCCCAAGTGCTTGGATTGGTAATGTGTTATTTGTCTTACTGATAAAATTCTAATTCGATTAATTCAAGTTTAAGTCGGATTATGACTTGACGTGTCTTAATCCACATTCGTGCAATTAATTATTAGCTAGAAAAATGATCGAATATCTTTTCTTGATACTTGTTTCTAATTATTTTAAATATTTTTCGTATCACCAACCAGTAAATGATTGAAGAAATTAGGAGATCTAAAATTTAAAACTCTAGCAAGTATAATATTGATATAAAAGTATACCTTCCAAAAACAATATTGAGGAAATCGTGAACTCTAATTGAATCTTTATAGAACCCAATATTAATGATGGTGTAAGCTTGGGCCTGAATTTGATAAACTTGGGTTATCGATACCCAATTTGACTCACGACACTAATGGGCCTGTGTATGATTAGTCAACCATGGGCCTATTTGTAAATTGTGGAATCAGATTTTACCGACCTCCATTATTGGCCAGCATTTTTTTTACATGGCCTATGATTTGAAAAACAATTCTGAAATACCACCCGAAAAGAAAAATATAACAAGCTGAATATACTCTCTTATATACACGTATTTACACAAGGTGGTACATATAGGTCTCAATAAAAATTCACATTACATTAAAACCCTATGGAAATAAAAAAAATAACGGAAAAAACACCCGAGAATAAAAGCGAACAAGGTGGATATTTTTTTTTGTAAGTAGATATTTTATAAATAAAAGAGTCAAATCTCCATTCTTCGATTACAAAGACAACAGAAAAATTTCGAGTGCAGTGAATCAAAGAGTCATTGTACTTGAAATCTTACCAAAATCAATGAAATTCAACATACATTCGTTGAATCCAATAGGAGAAGAAGATGTTGATTGTCGGTACTCTTCAAATAATTTGCCCAAATCATCTATTCTTGGCCCCGCAATAAAATCGAGTTGATCAACTCTTCTCTATCATCTCTTCCTCCTTTGAAAACAATCTTGTTCCAATGGTTCCATATCCCCAAACAATAGCGCCAAACGCGAACAAGGTGGATATATTCTCTAGCGATACCTGCTGTCGATTTATATATTGGTCACTTCCCGGTGGACATTCCAATTTGCACAATCTTGTCGAGGAGGACGCAGATCGATCCCCAGGTGTAGACTCCCTAATTGAGCCAAGTTTGACACTAAAACGATATGTTATTGTGTGGGAATTATAAAATTTGGGGAGTTTGATTAATTTTTATTTTTTTAAAGAAATAGATGTTAATTAATAAGTTGATTTTTTTAATGAGATCAATTTTTATTTTAGCAAAAACATATATTAAAAATATACATGCTTGTTAAAAAAAATTAAGTGGAGACAATTACCCCTCACTTACATGTCCTTCCGCCACTGAGTGTTACTAAGCGTTTTGAACTTTATAGTACAATCAAAAGCATATTTGATAATGTCCTGAAAATAAATAATTCCATGCATATGCATGATATCTGAGTGAAACCGACCCATTAAATTAACGTGGCTGGTCACCAAATTTGCTTACCTTTGTGCCCCAGCATTCACTAATAGCCACGAAGACTTTAGCATTGGATCACAATTAGAGTATCATTATTGTTAATACTTGCTTGGGCGGTGTTACTGGAAAAGGAGGACCTAAAATACAATAGATGTTACAGCATTGGATCACAATTAGATTATTATTATTATTATTATTATTAATATTTGCTTGGGCGGTGTTACTGGAAAAGGAGGACCTAAAGCCCGATATTTAATGGGTATAAAAGCGAAAGATAGCAACAAGGAAAAGCAAAGTAACCACGTTGTAAGATGTATGGAATCCAATTCATGAGCACGCTATAATGATAAAAATATATATTGAATTTTTTTTGTAATCATTCATAAAATTTATTCGTGTAATTCGAATTAATTACTATATGCTATCAACAAAACAAGAGACCTACGTTTCATTTAATAGGTCAACCCTAACTAAAAGAACTCATTACCACAAGGGTTGCACTAGTAGCAAGTAGTCCTCTAATAAAGTAACCATAATGCTGAAGGATCTATCTCGTAGGCTTATTATCTAAGGCATTATGGGCACAAGAAAGGGTTAATTAATAATATATAGAGAGTTAGGAAAGGGTAATCAGTTAATTAATTAAAAAAATAATAGTCAGAGCTCCCTTCACTCCAATACCAAAAAGGTAAAGATAACCAGGTCTCCCAAGCTCATGCAAACCCTTAACCTGCGGACAGTTGCTGTATAAATTGGTCGCAGCTAGAGGTATCCATGAGCTAGCAGCCATGGCGTACCTTTGATTTCTTTTCAACACCGGAGTGCAAGCGAGCTCTGATTATTTTTTCTCCTCCTTTTTTCAACAGCACATAAAATTAAATAAAAAAGAAACAATTAACAAAAAAAATAGAATCAGCATTCTTTTTGCAACATCAATGCAAGATGGCGAAAGAAAACTTATTGTTTGGACGTCAAAAGTTTCTTTCCAAAACGAACGAGTGCACCAAAAAATGTATTAAGAAAATGAATGGTTTGCTTAATATGATCAGGAGGAGATCCTATATATAGGCTCTATATTAAGGCATGTAGCCAGGTGGAATCAATTTCTCGTCATCTTTCCAATCAATGCGTACCGTTCAAAATTTCAAGATTTTCTTCATGGAGTATTAAAAAATCGAATAATGACGTAGTTAGTGCTGATGGGTATCTTTTCCTCGTGGAACATTTATGCCTCTTGCGACTGGCTAGTCTATTGTTGCACCACTACCCAGCATTTGTATTGGCTCTTTCCCTCTCTCTTAAATAAATCCATAAGATGCTTCCCACTTTGTAAGCTGTTGGTGTATTTCCTTTTTCCTGAAATTCGACTGGAGTTGTATAATAATTGGTTTTGAAATAATTCGACTCTTTCAAGTTATAGTCATCAAATTATATTTATTGTTTACGTTTATATTCAAGGTTCCCACTTGATTTACCAGTCAGAGTATCTGGAACTTCGAACACTAAAACACCATCTAATTAGCTCGATGTGGATGTTGGGTCATATCTGAGCTACAGTAACTTGCTTTTGAAAAAACATGATGACAAGTTATTATTTATAAAACGCGCATTAAATGTATAAAATTTGATTTTGTTTTGATATTTTTTTTTTATTTTTGTATCATTTTAATAAATATTTAAGTTTTGAGTAAGTAATAGACTCTTTGTGATAATTTATAAAAAAATAGACAAATTAATCTTTTAGGTTATTTTTCTAGATTGTGGTTGTGAGAATCTTGATTTATGACTTTATTTTAGTATTATTTACTTATTTACTTATTTTCTTGTTTTTATTATTATTTTGGAATGATTTGCGATTGTGAGTTTATTCATGAACTGATTTGTTGTTAACTATTGATCAAGGGCTATAATTATGAATAAAATTAGGAGTACTATAATTCAGCGAAGAACGGTTGTTACCAAACTAATTAACTAGTAATAAATAAGGTTAGGTTGTATATACCAAAAAGTTGAGTATAATCACTAGGAGTAAAAATATTCGTTCTTAATGGTATTACCTTATAGATTATAAATCAGTTAATAATTTGTATATTAGGTGATAAAAAATTAGTTAAAGTGGTCGTACAAATATTTGATTAGATGTTAGTGGTATTTTTGCGATTGCGAATGATTTACTCATACTTTCTACATTTGTTAGATTATCTTTTGTGATCCATTAATTAATCAACATGTTGTGGTATTCTGATCTCAATTCTCAAATCTACTATTTTCTCCCACTGGTTTTTACTCTTACTATTTGTTTTAGTGTTCTTTAATTTTGTTCATCCTCAAATCTCACAAAACTCTATTTGTACTTTTGTTTTGATAGTTAGGTTTATTGAGTAATTATTTCTCTTTTTATTTGACTTGATATTTTTACTTACTATAAAAAAGTAGTCATAAATATCTATTTATTTCGAAAGACCTCGAAACGTTCATCAAATATTTATACAAAACTACTTTAAAGTTTAAAAATTTCGAGTATCATAAATATTACTTGACACGATCTAAAAATACATTCCATATTTTTGAACTGTAAAAAAATAGAAAATGTGATATTTGGTTGATTCAACTTCCAAGTAAAGTGTGAATTCAATATTTTTCTTAAAAAAATGAAAGTGCCTTACTATAATTATAGAAAACCAACAATAATGATCATAAACAAATGGATGTTCCCGGTTTGCTTTTCCGTTGGTTTCGTCATGATAGATCCAACTTTCAGTGAAAGTACAGCTCGGTGGAGTTTTAGGTCACCTTTCTTTTGTTATGGTCAAAAGCAGCGAGCTACGACCTGGACGGTAACAATCCCTTTTTTTTTGGGTAGAATTTTGCACGGTAACAATCCAATTTTAATAATATGTTAGAGCCCGCCATCTAGATGGCTAGCCTTGCATGGCTAGAAAACTTCGACAAACATTATTTGGATATTTAATACTTAGATTTAGCATATTAGATTTAGATATTTATTGAATAATTCATTTTATATTTAAAAGTTTATTGAAAATTAATTAATCTTCTGGGAAAGCGGAGGCCCCGTACGTTGGCCTCCCTGGGCTGGACCTCTTGGTCCAATGTTTTTAGATCACACTGCAGGCCGAAGTAAATGTTTTCAGCTTTTCCCAAAATACGGCCCAAGATTTTTCTTATTCACCCAACAATTTGTCCTAGCCGAAATTGGATTCACAGTGAATAAGAAAACAAGTACCGCGAGGGATAAAAATTGGGGAAAAGTCCACTTTATTACCCTGTGGTTTGACGCGTTTCCATCTAAGTCCCGATGGTTTAAAAAAGTTATCATCCGTCCATGTGCTACCAATTTTCCCATCCAAGTCTCGACGAACCGGTTCAAATTCGCTTTCCATGAAACGCCCCATTTTGTGAATCTGATGTGGCAAATTCGACGTGGATTGGCAAATTTGTAGATGATACTTACATTTTATAATATGATTTTAAAAATCCTTATTTTAAAAAATCTCACAAAACCCACCAACCCAAAATTACCACCCCCAACCGCCGCTAACCAAAACAGGCCCAATCTTCACCGCCACAGCCTTATCGTCACCACCGCAGCCCAATCGTCACCACCGCAACCCAATCGTCACCGCCACAGCCCAATCGTCTGTCCACCTCGCCGTCCTCCACCCCAACTCTTCCACCTCTTTCTGGCGGACGTAATCGTTCTCAACATCGAAGAACGAGAGGTTCTCTGGCATGTTTGAGCCCATCCACCCCCAACCCACTTTTTTTACTCACGAACCCGAGAAAAACCCATGAATCTGTTCAACTAAACACCCCAGTGGTCCGAGAACTTCACCTCCTTCGTGGTCATCAAGTCCCTCGGATCTGCCGTCGCCAACAAGTACTCCGAGGGTATGTCCGATAACTTCACGGCCTATACCGTTGTTCTCCACCCCCACGACTACGTCATGGGTCTCGATCTCCCCTCCGGCGGCCACCTCACCCACGAATACTACACCTCCGGTAAGAAGAAGATCTCGACACCTCACCCATGACAAGCTGAAGGATGAGGAAGAGATCGACGCTGCCGTGGGGGAGGCCTGCCTTGCTAACCCGATCTGGCTTGGGTCGGTTAGGTTTTGGTTTGTTGGGAGGTGTAAAGAGGAGTACGGGGGGGGGGGGGGGAGGGGGCGCGGAGTTAAAGGGGTGTTTTTGGTCGGCGGCGATGGAAGTTTGGTCGTTGTTTTTAAAAGTTAAAAGGGGTGGTTTGGCCGGTGTTGAAAAAAGGAAAGAAGAGGGAAAGGAAGGGAGGGGGAGGAGAGAGACTAATTAAAAAATTTAGGTATCAAATTTGTAATAAGCCAGCCACGTAAAAAAAATTACGTGGACAAATTTTTTGCGTGGCAGCCCAACTCAGTAGAGCAAAACGGGCGTTTCATGGTAAGTGAATCGAACCGGTTTATCGAGACTTGGATGGGAAAATTGGCAGCACAGGGACGGGTTATAACTTTTTAAAACTACCGGGACTTAGATGGAAACGCGTCAAATCATAGGGTATTAAAGTGAACTTTTTAGGAAAAATTGTTAGGTGAATAGGAAAATCAGGGAGGTAGGTAAGATTTTGATTGGAGAAGAGTGAAACCAGCAATATTCAAAATAGATGAGAGAAAAAACTATTTAGAGATCTTTTTATTTTTAATTTTTTTTAGTGGTTTGGTTTTTAATGACTTGTTCTTTTATTCAAATGTTATTTTCTTATAATTTAGTGTCTTTAGTCTCCATACGGGACAAACCCCATGTCCCAATCCAATCTGCAAATTAGTATAATTGCATCGTATTTATTATTTGGTACGATATATTTCTCATTGACCTACTTGAATTGACAAAATTTGCATGGCAAAAATATTCAAATGTCAACTGTTTTATCCCCAGGAAACCCGGGATTTAAGAACGAACATCATAATGTTGTGTCCTAACAGCTTGTTATTTCTCTACGAATTAAGAGGAAGCTTTTTATTAGCTTTTGCCGTCTGATCCGCCAGTCTTGCTTCAAGTAGCTTGGCCCTCAAAGTGTTCTCCTTCACATCTCCAAAGGACTTCCGTGAAGACTGAGGTCTGTCAAACTCTGTATTTTTTGTTGGACTAGCATGACCTCCATCCGCAGGAAGAACGTTAAAGTCCTCCTCAATTTCGCATACGGGATGGATCTTGTCGCCTTCGAATGACATGGAATACTTTCTGCGCCGATCATCGAGCACGAATTGGTAGTTGGATGGTCGAAGTGGCAACTGGTTCCTCTCTGGAGTCATTGGTGCTTTCAGCTGAACTTGGTCACTGACTAGGTTTAGAAGCCAACTATCTTGCTGCCGAGACCTCGTTGCACCGTGTCCTTTACCTGCACTCTTCTTGAGCTCAAAGCAATTCGAATCACCATAGCTGGAACTTTCTTCGTTGCCGAAGTGTTGCGGGGCACTTGTTGCTTCATGCAACGGAAAAGATTCCCTCCTTGGATACATGTTTGCTGATCTGTCTGTGGACAAGCCGTTGGCTCTCCTGACGACAGTAGGATGCCTGGCTTGAAGAAATGTTTCTACATCAAATCTCAACTTGCCTGAGATATTATCTTTCTCTGTAAGACGTTTCTGAGCTTCTGCTAACTTCAGTTGCATCCGGCCATCAAGCCATGCTTCTGCAACATGAAGAACCAGCCGGTCGCCCACATCAGCTTTCCTCAAGGTCCTCACTTCATGTTCATAATCTCTAATTTCCTGAGCAAACTCATCGCACAAGTTTTCCACCAAGATTCGAGCTTTCCTTTCTCTCTCGATTTCTTTTGAGGTGAGAGAATACGAAGACTTTAGATCGGAATTCTCTTGCGCTAGCCTCCGCTGCAGGTCCTCTGATTGCTTCCTTAAGTTCCTTTCATCCTCAATCTCCTTTTGATATGACCAAATTGCAGATAGCATTTGTTCGCAATCCCTGCTCCATGCAACAGTTTTATCTTCTGCTATTTGCTTTCTTAACTTGTACATCCCTTGCCCGTGTTTTTGTTTCCCATCTTGCAGCTCATTTATATGCAACTCGGAACGTTCCAGTCCCTTCTTCAGAGTTTTTAGTACTGCAATGTTGGATGCTTGTTGCTCTTCAAGATTGCAGATCTTATTCATTACCTTTAGAAGCTTCGTACTCCTATTACTCGATTCTCCCTTCGTTCCCTGACAGTGGTCCAAAGAAGGGGAGAGAGACATCAAATAAAGGAGGAAAATTTTCTCTCAAATAAATGAATTGCTAGCACACACTGGCAAAAGAAAAGGAATTGCGGATGGTACGATGAAATTGTAAGTGATCTCAGTACCTGCCGGATCTGTGCCAGCTGCAACTGAATGCTCAAGAAAAAAAAAACCGAAAATGTAGGGGTTTTTCAATGTCGCCATTTCAGATGCACTTTTTTCATGACTCAGAAAATTTATCTATCCACTGAGCTACAGTTAATACCAGAAATATGCAACGTCGATGAAACAATTAGGCCACCAGCAAGTTTTTCATTAACGTGCTGCCGGGATTAGACATTCCCTTTCGGCATTAGCTTCATTCTACATACTAATTACTAACTAGAGAAAACATGCCAAGACATGGTTATTTTCTACCATTTTCAGAAGAAAAGAAAAGAAATGTTTCGAGTCCGATAAGCACAAGTATCTACCAAAAAGGTTTCCTAGCACCAAGTACCGGCCCAACTTGGCACACGAGGAAACAGGGGAAACTACATTCCAGTATACCTCCATTAACCCACCACGACTTGAAGGTGAATGATGCTTCATGGCTTGACCATATCTACCAACCGAACGATGGTTTTTCATCAATAATGTCTTTCTATCGTTGCGGACGTAAGCACCTGGTTGCTGGAGATATGAATGAAGATCAGAAACTTTACGAAAAAACACTCAACAGGTAGAGAAGTCAGGAAGCATTATATATGTCAAAATAAAGTGTCAGAAGGAAAGATGATGCAACATCTCAATCGTGCCCATGATCATCAGTGTCTCCTCGCTAAGCCAGCAAATTGCAGTGATCGTTAGAAGCAGCAAACAGACTAATTATGTAGGACTATTTTTTAGGGTAAGCTTATGCAAGAAAGAACTCTTGTAGCTCTAGCTGCAATCTGATAATATGGTGATCAGGGGCACACGTTATGGTATTACAAGAGGTAGTTGCAAGCAACAATCAAGATTAGTTACTTGCTAGAAGCATACACTCGAGCAAACTGATAGCGGAAGCTAGAGTGCATAGACTTAACAGCATAGCCAACAAAATTCCTAGTTGCACAAGAACTAAGCCATCCGAACAGACAATTTGAAGCCGGAAATCCCAATCAGACTAACAAGAAAGCAACTATAGGGAAGGATACGAACCAAGCAAGGAAATTTGAAACATTGAGGACAAAATTCCGAAGGGTTATCCCATCAAATTGAACCAAAAGCAAGCTCATACGCCCAGAAACGCCTCCTCGATACAAAAGAAAGAAACTTGAACTGAAACCAAAATACAAAACAGAAAGAAGAGGGTACCAACCAACCTGATCATGCCTGCAGCCACTAGGGAGGGAAGCCAAACGAGCTCCAAGTCTCAGCTCCAAATCATCCTCATCCTTCCCTTTACTATTCCCAATACCTTTTTTGCTAATTCCAGAGAATGGAAGGTGCAACTGTGGCTGAAGCTCCCACAAGTTGGCACAAAGCTTCCTAACAGAAACTCTAGAACTAAGACAGAGGAACTCCTGAACTGGGTTCCTGCTGTTCCCTTCGTTAGAGGTTGGACAAAGCTCCAGCCTCCAAGTGGGTGAAGGAGTAGATGGGCCTCCCTTATTCAATTTCACCTTCCTTTGTCCAAAGTCATAGCCTTCTCTTTCTTCCACTCCTTTCCTTCCCATTTCTCCTCCTTCCTCCGAAGACTCCAGATTTGGTCACTATCTCACTGACCCATCTTCAAGTTTTAACTCTACCATGTGTTCTTATCCTAAAGTCGCCACCTTTGTTTCCAACAAAGGATGTATTTCTCTCCTTTTTCGTGATTCTCTATTGCTAATTACTCTTTAACGTGAATATTTGACTTTTTTTGGGTCAGAATATGAAGTTATGTAACTTATTTTCTGTTATTTTTTTGTTAATATATTCACTCCGGACTTAAGATTCTGTTGCTTTCGCCACCTAGGCTAGGACTAGACTAGGTGGAAGTGGAGCATGTGACTTGGAACATTTACTAAGTGGTTGGTGTTTTTTTTTCGGTTTACATGTGTTGGCTTAATGATGCTGTTTTTTGTCAATATCTAAATTTAGATGGATTGACTTAAATTTTGGAGTTGTTAACGATAATAAGATTTGAACTCTTTTAATACAAATTTAAAATCTGACTGATTTTTATCGTTCAATACTTGCATTGATAACAATACTAATAATTAAAAAATTCACCGTTGAAATTTGATTTCACGGTCTCATAATTAAAATAGAATTTTTTCTATTCTATTCACCTCGAAAGTGGTTGGTTACTTGGTTTACTCCACTGGCCTGGTACGTGGATTCCACCACCGACTTTAGCATACCTTTGCCAAACAAATTAATCGGGAAATTAGTCTATCTAATCCCCATCAATTGCACATAATTGATAAATGTCATACCTTTCTTTTCTAATATGCTCATCTAAAATGTTCACTTTGATAAATGTTCTAATAACATGTAATCTTAACGAAATTCGAAAAGATTTGCTAACCCACATTAGGTAATCAATGTCAGCAGAAGAACCTTAACCATGCGGGTTATGGGATTGCGAGCATCAGCAAAGCAAGAGCCTATTGGCAGCTAGTTGTTGCAAGGGCGAGGAACAAGTCAGCGACCTCATTGGTTGCTTTCCGCTGCAACTGGGCTCACCACCTCCTGCCGTTTCTCGTAACTGTTGCTCCATATTGGGTCACGCTCGGGTCGGATGACCAAATCTTCCTCAGCCACGATTGCTCAGACACAATCCTTAATCACATGTTTCTTAGAATTCAAATTCTATGTTTTAGGTATTAAGTTCGAGTTGTTTTTCGTGATATATATTTATTAAAATATGAAACTATTAAAATATTATAGCTAACTCGTATTTATATTAATCAACACATTACATATTCAGATATTAAAATATCCCGATAATGAAGCTAAAATGTACAGCTGTTTCATCAACACCTCGAATAAATTTGCATGCATTGGAAATCAAAATGCAGCTACCATGAAGCACATGGCACAAAACCATTTTTTGATGAGACAAAACGGGAAGTTCAGATCAAGGTTTCAGAAACTGGACCACATCTTTTAATGGCCGTATCTTATATTTATAAGGTGGTCCAAACCCAGAACATGCAACATTTATATAGGCTCGCGGCATCTAAAATTATTCTTGCAACGGCCAAGACAGTCCCCAGCCGTAGGCAATAATGGCGTAAACTACGTTTACCACTTCGGTTAATTATGAGAAAGTAAGCTTCCGCTCTATCATATGTTGATCGCTCTACAACATAGTATTTGCCGGTGTTAGGTTTTTTTAATAAACACCCCGTTAAGGACTGGGTTTCCCCATTTGTCCGTGTTAGGTTGGATTTCATTGGTATGGATTCATTGTTGGAGTATTATTCTTACATGAGGTTGGATACGAAAAGGGGATTCTTGAAAAAAAAAATCTCGTCTTAAGTTGGTACCGCAATTTCGGTATGCACAAAAATATGTGGAATTTGCAATAAATTTGGACTCGACCAGCAAGTTCGACAATATAAAAGGGTAAGAAATTTGCACAAGCATAAAATACTTAAGCATTTATAAAATTCATTTTTATTCTACCTCAAATGTGAAAAATGAAAATCTCTAAGAGTGAATACAACTATCTATAGACAAAGCATTAATAAAATTCATTTTTATTCTACCTCAGATGTAAAAAATATGAAACTATCTCTAAGAGTTAATACAACTATCAATAATCAAATAGAAAATATTTGTTCCAGAATTAATTATCAAATATCATAAACAAACTCAATTTGAATGATAAAATTTTAAAAAAACTATTTGTGAAATTGTAATACAATATTCAGTATTTTTTAAATCCTTAACCTTTTATATTTCAAATTTATTGCTTGATTCCAAATTTATTAAAAATTCTACGCTGATTGGTGCAATTTATTAATGATTTTGCACAAAAATGTGCACTTTGCGCATTTTTTTTAAACCAAAAGCACACTATCCCACACGATTTTGTGCACAACCCTCTTATCGAATCAATAAATCCCATTGAAAAAAATACTCGCGGCTCATACTACCTTTATTTTGTCATACTAAAACAAATATTTTTTATGTAATATTCCATCATTGAAATTGAGTATTGTCATGTCATTTTACATCTCTTTTAATTATATTTTTTACATTCATAATATTATGATTTTTTTCAATGAACTTTGGTCTACACTTGTAAAGGAAAATGTATTCGCAATGGAGCCTAGAAAATGCTTAATGGGACAACTGGGCTTTATGTAGCGTCAAGTTTAAACTTCAGTCCGTGAAAGTATTTAACCCTCGGCCCGCCCCAAATCCCACAATCTAGGATTCGTTGGAACTACTTTTGACTCTTGCAAATTTTTTTTTTTTTTTTGCAAAGACTTTGAAAGTTAACAAATCTTAATATTGTTTAGAGCGCAAAAATTTTGACCAATCCGCATCAATTATCTTAAAAAAAAAGCCTGATGTTTCAAATCAGTAGTTGATAAAGAGGATCAAAACAGAGTTGTTGTCAACTGATATGTACCAAACGCACCGTACAGCTATTTAAATCCAATAAATTTTAAAAGCAATGTTCATCTCATGACAGTGCTCAGAAATCCCAAGACCTTAGAACAGGAAAATATAATTGCCACCTACCAAAGAGGGAGGCGTCCCATCAGTCGGGCATGCAGCTTTTTTCTTTCGAAGACGAGTGCACTTCATTTTTCGTAAACAGACTTAATAATGAACATGTATATAATTTAATCAAAATTGTTCAAACTTAACTCATCTATCAACATTGAATTTACACTAGTTCATCTTGGGGAGTAATATCAACTTTGCAGTAATGCTTGACATTTCGAGTCTTGTTTGAATCTCGACAAAATTTTCGTTTTGGTTGTTTGACTTTTGTAATTTTTGGATTGTTCATCATTTCTACCCATAATATTTTGTTAAATTCAAAATCCTATATTTTTCTGTTTAATGTTATCTTTATTATCTATTTTGCATCACCCTTCTGGAAAAAAAAAAACGTTTCAAAACCAGACAAGCTAAGCCTTCCTTATAAAAAGGGGCCAGCCAGCTCATATCGTTGACACCCCATGCAGACGAGGGGATGCTTTTGATTATTTCCACGCAATTGTCCACTCTCTCCAGCCCACCAAACCCCACATCGGAAGTTTCATTTCTCACATCCCTGTGAGTAATTTGAACCAATCTCCTAAAATTGAAACATTGACAGCTCCTTTGCAAAATTTGGTACTCAGTTAATTAAGGTCAACGTTAAGGACAAAAGCGCAAAGGACTGGCTGGTATGAGTTTTTTTTTCAAGGGGGTCGGATCCTCCAAAATTAAGAATGTTTAGGAAAAAAAATTATTGTTTAGGGTTCGAAAAAATCGCACAAAAATGTGTGATTTTGGATTTCACAAAACCGCACAAAAAATACGATTTTAGTTTGCACAAAATCGTACAATAAAATGAGTTCAAACCAAAATCATATTTTTTTTCAGAAATATCCGATCCTCTTTTGGAAAAAGAAGCTGCTGGTATTCCCTCCAAATATTTCAACGGGCTCATTTTTTTTTTCAGAAAGAAACAGCGAGATGTTACAGGTTAGCACAGAATAGGACACCAGGAACAGGTTTTGGGATCAAACACACAGTAAAGGGAACACAATAAATGAAAAAGAAACCTTTGGTTGGATTGCATGGCAAACCATGAGATATCTTCTGTTTGGGAGAAGATGTAACAGCAAGAAATTGACAAGTTTCTATCAGACACGTAAATTTAGGCAAAAACTAGAGTTTCCAGCTGGGGCAACAGTGTATCCTAGGCCTTACGTCCAAAGTTCCAACCAATCCCTATAAAAAAAAATTAACTTGATAGACACAACAAGCAACTTCTGGGGTCAGCTGGCATTGGAACCACGAGTTGAAAGTAGCAAATTTTTTTTTATGTTGGTTGTGACTAAAAAATTATCCAGCGGGTGCCAGAGATGATAAATGGTGGATGAGGGGAATGTTGACAAATGTAGGGATATATTAGACATCTCCTTGGAAAATATTTTGTAAGAAAATATATTTTGTAAAGATCCGAGAGCATAATAATAACCAAACTACAAATGCTAAATAATTAGTAAAAAAACTACAAGATTTACATGGTCTATCTGATAATACCTGATATACTTACTATATGTAAATTATCCCTATAGTATAATGTGCAAGTAAAGAATGATTTCATATTTCCCAATTTCATAAACAAGAAACTTTATCTGCCAGTACATTTTGTGTAAGCTTTCTCAGCAGCAGGTTATTTTTTTTTAACGAGCAGCAAAACCAACAAAAGCGAAAATGAGGAATTTCAGAAATTGTGAATTACTGAAAACACCACCACATGAAGTTCGGCTGGACAAAAAGGAAAGGAAAACAGATTTATGGTGAGACCTCAAGCCTTGGTTCAAAGCAAAAGCCAGTAAAGAGCTGAAGGGGGAACCTCTTTGTCACGGGACACTTCTGCGACCACTTCCATTGCTTCTGATTCATGTCGAAAATGAGAAGAGCAGGGGCTCCATAGCTCTGAATGTAGATGAGGTCATCGGTGCCACTGCTAGGAAAAATTTCGTCGAACTCCCCAAAACCCTGAAAAAACTTTTGCGGCATACGAGCTATCTCTTGCCATCCCTTTCCGTTGAGAAGCCATACACCGATTCCCTTGATGATGTCCGGCCGGTCATGCTTCCCAATCCCTCCCACCATAACCAGCTTCTCCTTCAAATTCATCAGCCGACCACAAGTTAGAGGGCAAGGTACCGGAATGAAACTTTTTATCAGCAAGCCCTGGGGACACCGGCTCGAGAGGTTGTAAGTAACAAGGCCATGACGGTTCTCCGGAATACCACTCCCCGTTGAGTAGATTAAGAAATACAAGATGCCACCGCAGATCACACTCTCATTACCACCTCTCCATCCTGTTATGACCTCACTCCAAGAGCTTGTCCACATTCTTGTTTCGGAACCGTATGTGTGAATAGAGAGATCCCACTGGAAAAAGTTCCCTGGAACCTGTCTTGACTTCACAACAGAGATTGTATATACATGAGATACTCTGTTCACTGCAATCGCAAGTGCACTGTAATCAGACTTGTTTTGACCTGGGGGCTCCACAAGTTTCCTTGAGCACTTGGTGATAGGATTACAAACATATAGCTCACTTCTACAGTCATTGTCCATAACACAAACCAAACCAAAAGATGAAGCAATGAACCAATTTGATATGCATGGCATATCTAAGGCATACCACTTTCGGAGGATTGGATCAAATGCATAACCAACTGGCTCATCAGAGCTCGTAAACATGAAGTACCAAGGCTTCTGTGATAGTAAATTCGAGGAGTTCCAGACAAACTTCCTTGAACTCACAATCTCGTTCCATCTCTTGCAAACAGAACCTGCTCTAAAAATGCTGGCAACTGGGAGACAGGCCAGGATTCGTTCCAACAAGTCATCAGGCAAAATCACATCCAAAGAAACCGAATTAGCTTCTGGGTTGCCTTCATCGCTCAGCTCTGGAAAGTGGTCATATTCAAAATCACTAACCCATGATGTTCCACTATCCATGACAAAAAAGATGCTGAAAGGAAATATATGAGAGAATGTAAGTGAAATTCAAACACAATTTTGAACTGCTAAATGCGCATCTAAGTTCAACACATATCCAAAAACCTGGGAAATCAAAGCTCAAAGACCTGAGTTTCACGGCCATACTGGATTTCAACAAGTTACGGACAAATGCACAACATTTAAGCAATTGGCAAATGATAGGGCAGGCACCATGCAATATCGAAATCCTTCATACCCTTGTACTATATCCCTGCCCCGCTCACCATCCCATATCCGACTACTCAAATAACCTCCAATAAAACTATCCAAAAACTAGCTCAAGCAAAAACAAAGAGAAAAAAAAACTTGGCAAGTTGGTGACCCATTTCCTATCTTACATCAGAAAAAAACTATTAATCCAAACTCTTAGCGGGTATAGTTAGAATGACAAGCATGCGTTCTCTTATGAATTAGAGAATTCCGAGTCCATTAGTACCAAATTCCAAAACAAATTAGCGTGCTTTAAACAGGAAGAAACAACATTTCCAGCTTGTCTGAATCCACCTCAATCAATCAAACATCCAAACCACGCAAAGCTAAAAATCTAAACAAGCCAAACAACCAAACCCAACGCCACCAACAAGCAATCAGATCACACAACCAAAACTTCCCATCAAGCAATTCTCGCAAAAAGAAACGATCTTGAAAGGAACCCAGAAGAAAAAGAATAAAAAAACCCTGTTCTATACCTTGTCAGAGAATTCAACCCAAAGGCCAAGACTTTCGTCACCCGGGAAGCGAGAAGGACGTAGAAACTCTCGGAGAGGTGGAAGCCAGTGAAAGGGGTATGGGTTAATAAATAAGACAAAGTCGGAAAAAACGAAATGGGATGAATGGGAAAGTTGGTTTATTTTTGCTTGAAATGGCAGAGAACTAGGAAACCCAGATTTGGCTGGCAAACTCCCAAACCAAAACCCAAACCCAAACCCACCTTAGCTCCTTCCTCTACAATGGCACTACTACCCGCTAGAGAGAGAGATATATACATGTGGGATTTTCAATTTTGGTGTTATTTTCTTGTGTGATGCGCAATAAAACGACAGGCGGGGGAAATGAAGAGGTGTTTTTTGTTCTGCTACATAGGACACCAGGACCAACTTTGGCCCTTGGTCCGATAGTCCCTATTCAAAGTGAAGCACTGTTGCTTCATATTTAATGACAATCGTAAACTACGTTTTTTTATATTTTTTTTATTTAGGTAAAATTAATAAATTATATTCAATTTGATATTATATACAACAAAGCAGAAAGAGCAAAAGAAGCGAGGACGACACCCACATGCTCTACACATTCCGACTGTGAAAGATTCACATTAATAAAACACAATTTTAAAAAATAAAATAAAAATTTTAAATCAATTAAGTTTGGCTCGTTACTTTCACTAAAATTTGACATTTTTCTATGTTCGCAATTTTTTTTAAAATTTTATATAGTATTGTCATAATGTAATTTGATATATTTATTTTTTTCGGTGGAAATTTTTTATATTGGCTATGAATGCATGTCATAGATTTTGTAATAAGATTTGATGATGATGAGTAAAATGGTGATATCATGTTTTCAATTTGATAGTCTGTGAATTATTATTCTGCAAATTCATTTGCGTAAATACTAAATAATTTATGTCCTTATTAATAGTATTTGAGCGGCTTCATTCTCGATGTAAGCTGGATTATACAAAATGAGGGGAACGTATCGACACTTTTTAAAATATTAAATATTAAATAAAAATTTCGAAGTGTTAGATTAGGCCTGGCCACGAATTGAATTGAATTGAATTCGAATTATAATTCGTCGAATTCAAATTAACAAAATTATGATTCGTATTCAATTCGTCCAAGAATGAATTCGAATATGAATTATAAATTTTTGAATTCGAATTGAATTCAACCGAATTTGAATTACTTTAAATATTTTAATTTTTAAAAAATGTTTAATTTTTTTGGAGATAAATAATTAAAAGATTGAGTTTGTACTTAATGTACCAAATTAAGTTGTCTACGTATCATTTGCTTCTTGCTTCAAAAGAAGCAAAGCCCACATAGTTCTATTTTGGAACTTGTGTTTTAAAGGACAAACGACTCATTTTCTTTTCATTATGGACTGGAATAATGATATTGACAACTATTTATTTTTCTCTCATTTTTGAATTTTTTTCATCCTTTTATATATGTAATTTGACGGATTATTCGTCGAATTGAATCGAAAATTTGATTTGGCAAATAATTCGACGAATTGACGAATTATGATTTTATCAATTCATATTCAATTCATCTTTGGATGATTGATTCGAATCCGAATTATGGTTCATTTGAACCGAATTGAATTCGAATTGAATTTTTTACGAATTGAATCAAATCGAATTTGAATTGGATTCGATTCATAGTCACCCCTAGATTGAGATCCGCAACCTTGACATAACCCTAATAATGTGCCAGCCTAGCCCCTTCGCCGGCAAAAATAAAAGTATGTCTGACTACCTCTTTTTCTCTATTTTCTCTCATTTTTTTTTAAATTTACACTCTTTATGATTGCCACTGCCAATTGAAATTGTGACTCATCTCTATATATGGAATTCTTTTTTTCTTTTGAATAAAAGCATTGGCTAAATTTTCAAAAAGGCACCAAACTAATGAAATTGTCTTAATTTTCTTATGATTTGTCAAAATATTCAAAAGATGATAAGTGATGTTCAATTGTATATACAAGCGATACTATAAGTTATAAAATTCGATTTTTTTTATTTGTTTCATCATCGTGCATTCTCTTTCCCCGGACTCTAGTCAGTCACTCTACTACTCTAAAATTTTGATCGAAATAGCAAACTATTATTTAGATACAGTCACACCATGTTTTTCGGAATCAATAATTTTTTTTATTTCGCAAGTAAAAGCATTTCTTTCAAAATAAAAATAAAAAGGGTCGACACAATATCTCCCAATCTCTTTTTCGCTGGTCTCTTCAACGCGTAAGCATATACCAATTACACACCAAATTAAATGTACAGAGAAAGAAAAAGTTTCATAGATATGTATATTCTTCCCTCTTCACCTTTATTAGAAGTATTGCGTACCAGAGTGATTTTGTTGCACCAACTGCCTTTATTCGGTGTCTTCCTCTATTTAATTTTTTTTATGCATGCGATTTTTTTAAACGCGATCATCCTGATATTCTATTTTAGTGATATCAAAGAAAATCTTACTTTGCAGTAAAAAGGTCTTAGGCTTGGGATTTTTCTTTACGATTTGTTTCTCGTGGTGCTTCTTGGCGGGGGAGACTCTTTACCTAACTCCAATCTACTCATACGCCATTTCGGATCTCCCGTGTCCAATCTCAACCATTTGCCCATTCACCTTCATGTCTTTCGCGATATGAAAATTTTGTTTCGTAATAAAATGAACGATGATGTATTTGTTGTCTTATTTTGTTAACATATTAATCTCATTTAAATAATATTTCGCTTTACATCCTAAGATAAATCAATCCTTCAAATTATAAGATTAATTTGGTGAATGATAAATTATTTTGAATTTCAAATTGTGATACCCCACATATATAATGTCTGAAATGTTTAACTCATTTTATTGATTTATCTATACTAATAATATTGTGCACATTATTTTTTGGCACACATCTTAAAAGAACTCCAAGATGAATCATGTGTGGTCGAGAATAGTATCAATATGGATGAACTTCTAGTAAGTTTCTTAAGGTGCGTGCGAATAAAGATCAAACACGTTACAAAAGATCGGTTTGAATTTGTGGAATCACAGAGCAGTATTAAATTTGGTATCAAAAGGACATTGACTTGTATGATATGATTTGAGGATCGAACGCACCTACAAACGAGAGATTCTGGACTGTATGAATTTGGCGCGATGAGGACGGCGCATATTTAATGATGGATGAATGTGATACTCTATATATATACTATCTAAATTGTTTAACTGATTAAATTGGTATTATCTATGTCAACAAGATGCACATTGTTTTCTCAAACATCCTTAAAAAACTTCAAAATATGATAATGATGGATGAATTTCTAAAAAAAATATCATAATGAATGCGAATGACAATAAATTAGGATAAAGAAGACTTATGTTAATTTATATAAGTAGTAAATCAAATCACACCGATGCTACACAAAATTATGGTTGCATTGACCTTTATTATTTGATCACGGATTTAATTATGTACCTAAAAAAAGATGGATGGACCATACGAATAAACAAGAAATTGTGGAAAGTGGTTGGTGGCAACTCCACCCCCAGTGCTGCCTTTTGTTTCAGCCAGCACTTGAAGTCATGTGTCACTTCCAATAGTTTATTACCTATACTGCATATTATATGGTCTTTTTTAAGTATTGAATTAGTCAATACAAATGTTAAAAAATTTAGGTTTTTTCAAAATAAAAAATTGAATTTTATTTTTATTAATGTGAAAGATATCATCGAAAATTTTGTCTTCTGAATAATATCTGAGAGTATTCAACTCTTAAAATAAATATGTTATCAAAAAGTATTGAATTAATGTAAATCATAAATGTATGCTTTTTTTGTGGAAATCATAAATGTATGCTTTTGTCCGGTTATGAACAGAATTTGGCGAGAAAAACCCACCAAGTACATTGGAACCATGGGAGGTGGGAAATAATGAATATGTGTGGACGACAGGTGACGGAGGTGGTCACCCCAGCACTGAAAGCGACAAATGATTTAACATTTAACGAATCGTGTCTACCATTAAAATATGTTAACGACTCGGCTATTTAAAAATGAGCCGTCCTAATTGAAATGACCATGCGACTTTTGGGGGGGAAAAGGACGAAATGCCATGCAAGCTCGTGGAAATTCGCATATTTTGCCAGCGTGATGAGGAAAATGCTGTAAAGTTCAAGTAATTCGTTGATAAAGTGGGACAAATTATGATATATCTCTAGGATATTAGAAAGGATTTGAATAATTTGATTGAACTAATTTATATTAACAATGGGTATTTATTCTGACAAATATTATTACTTTAATTCAAGGTTAAACAAGTTTAGGGTAAAAGATAAATAATCTCTTTGCAAGTTTATGGAAGTTCCAAAGTGAATAAATTTTAGCATACTATAAGAATAGATGATTTAAGATTAACACATCAGTAGAGAGAAAAGAATGGTGCAAATGGCAGATGGAGAGTGACGAGATATTGGCTATTAAAGAAGAAAAAGCGCCCATCAACACGATTGCTCGTGGTCTTTGTACCTAAAGAAGCAAAGATTTGGTGTCGTGGGTGGAGCTTTCTGGTTGGGCACCAACTCAATACTTAATGCGTGTAAAATGTGGAAAGACACTAAAATGTCACCATCCCCTTTAATAACTTTCATAAAAATAGGGTTTAATTTGTGGGGTCTCCATCTCCCCTTGAACGTTACGGGATCCGTTAATTATACGGGTGGTATCTTTGAAGCAATTTCCATTTTTATTCTTTTGTCCGCCAACGAAGTAACATATACGTAGCAAGCAAGCACATATATGTTTCATTTTTTTTTTTCATTTTGTCTCGTGGAGAAAAAAATGAAAGAAAAATAGAGACGTCTCTGTTTGCTTTTTGACAAAAGAACTATACGAATGGAATACAGGTCAGTCCAACCATTTTTTTAGAATATTGAAAACGAAGACGGAAAGGTACAGAGATTTGTTATTTGTGCTAAATAGTATTTGCTTCACGTTTACGTATATCCGGTTACGATGCAGAGATCCTCTCAAACAAAATTATGAAGCAGGGATAAAGTTTTGGTACCTGTAAAGAAAATCGTTAACTTTCACGAAGAGCATCAGAGATGGAATTATGTATACTAACTTGTGGAGATCCGAGATGGAATTATGTTTTTCGGAGTGGAAGATGTGATTATCATACGGAATATATTTAAATTTCAATATTCAAATGGTCAAAGAGCTCTTTCAGTACACTAATACGCCTAATAAAAATAATATTTTTGTGTCTTCTTTTATATTTATGACATCCTAAGTAGAGCAATGTCGACTCATATTACTTGGATGTTTTACACTTTAATGACGCCTCTAAAACAGGGACTCTAAATGATAATTTTTATCCGATATTCAGAATCAATTACAATACGTTATCCTAATCAACCCGAGCACCAGCTGGATCAAGTTCATGTGGGAACTTCATCTATACTTATATTTGGACTGAACTAATTAATTAATATCTGAATAAAGATAAATTTTAATTTAGAACAAATATTTACTGTGATACTCGAGTGCCAAAGGTATCAAAATTTAGTTCGGTCGATCAATCAATCACATCAACTTCGTGGCAAGTGCCGGTGCTAGTACACTGGAGCTCCACTAAAATCACCAGCTATAACATTTAATTAAAAAAAAAACCAGTTAACCACCTAAGCCCCTGACATTGCATAGACTGCCTGTTGCTTGTTTCACTGTTTAGATTTAGTTGTTGGCTTCGGGGATCGGCCTCCTCCCTTTCCTCATGTAACGTAACGTCACTGCTTGACTTTTTGGTTCTTTAATTTTTTTTTTCTGCCGCTCTCCAACTTCTCCATACCTAAAACAATGCTCTAACCCAACTAAATCACGTTCCGTTCAACCTATTTATTTCGCTTCATCCTTTTTGACTTTTTCGCTTTATGTTTCAAGAAAAACTTAATCAATAACTCTTACGTTTCTAGAAATGCACCATTATTAAATATTTATTTTAAAAAAAACTATATCACTATTTAAAAATATAACCATAACTAACTCAAATTTAAATGAGCGTTTGGAATAGAAGTTGGGCTTCAACATCGGCCAAGCCTTTGACAAGAATGGTCTAACTTTCATTTGGGCCCAATTCAGCCCTTCCACAGCAAAGAGCTCTTTATTTTCTAATAATTGGAACCTTGGACGGTCATCACATTACATAAAAGCTACCAATGAAAGCACACCGATTAGTGTTTAGCAAGTTCAAATTTGGTCAATTTGTGGTCAAACCGATCGTTCTCTTTCGAATTACAGATGAAGAAACACAGCATCTTTAACAAAATTGACTAACAAACACTCTCCCAACAGATAAAAGGTAACTACCAAGTTTGGTTACCTCTTAAATCAAGCACATTTTAGCCGCCAATTTTTTGACCTAAAAAAGACCCCACGAGCAAAAAGAAAAGTAACTAACGAAGCTCAAAACCAAGTGATTGGTGGATCACTCCTGAGCCGTTGGATCAAAATATCCTCGGTCACCGGGAGGTGAACGAAGCGGCGGTGGAGAGGCAGAGGGAGAAGCGCCGGTGCATGTTCAGCCCTAGCCCGCAGAGGATCCCGCCCTCCGAAGCAGACCTCGACATCGAGAAGCTCCGATTGAGCTTGTTCCAGTCATTCAACACCGTTGACGAACTCGACGAAGACGACGTCGTTGACCCCCCTCCGTCGGAGAGCTCCCCGGACACGTCACCATTCTCAAAGTTCTCCTTCTCTGCAGCTGATACGTCGTCGTTCTTCCCCTTCTTCTTCACCGCTGGCTTCGGCTTCGGCGCTCTCTTGACGTTCTCTCCCATTAGGTCGCGGAAACCGACGGCGGAGGATCCTCGCATGAGGTAGGAGCCGGTGCAGTCGCCGGAGGTGGCGCCGATGTTGAGCACGCCATGGAAACTCCCGCCGGGACGCTGGATGTGGAGTGGGAAGAACGCCGGGCCTCCGGACCCGGAGCGGAGGTTGCCGATGAGGAACCGCGCTGATCCGATGAGAGGATTGCGGAGGCGGCCAACGGCGTAGATCTCAAAGGATACGCCGGAGGTTTCGCCGGAGAGGAACTCCTGGCTCACCTTGAACAAGAATTTATCGTTCCAAGTCGGGTTGTTGCCGCCGGCCCGGTCGATCCGGGTCCGGAGCTTGTGTGTGTGGTCCACCCACACCACGGCGTAGGTCTGGAGGCCGCGGGGGTTAGCGGTTGACGGGGGCTTGAGGCCCTGAGCGGAGATCAAGTTTATCTCCAGGATCTTGGAGGCCGCCATTGTCTTAGCCGGTGGGATTAGGGTTTAGGGGTCTCTTAATTATGGTGGTTAGTTTGGAATCTTGCAGTTGGGATCTTGATTAGCCATCGTAATTGTGTTGGAGGAGAGAGAGAGAGAAGGAGATTTCTTGTGGAGAGGTTGTTTTTGTATTAGTAGGAGTGGCGGGGTTCGAGAATGGGATTCCAACGGTTCCAACGTATTTCTTGGTACGAAATGACTGAAATAGCCCTATCAGCTTCCTGATTAATAATAGAATGGAATGTTCTCGATTACAAAGGCTTCCATTAGGACGATTTAGGCTGACAAATATTTATTTGTTAATGGTTAGTGTGTTATTTACTTATTTTTGAACATCACCCGAAATAGAATTGCGTTAAAATACTAGTTAAAATTTTTTTTTGGTCACTTTTTAATGTGGATAGGCGAATGATATGAAAAAAATTACACAACCTTTTTATTCTGTACGACTGTACCGATGGCTTAATTTCTTGGAGTATTGTTATATATCTTTGCCACATAGTGATGAACTTTTCTAGCCGTTTGATCCAGCTGAACTTCCAGACCGTGTAGATGTTGAATTGGGCTACACCTCGTCAATAGAATGACAATGGCCAGGATTCGGATAGTATCTTAAGGACCCAGATTCTTACCCTTTTATATAAAGGTGGACCCAAATCTTTTTCCTTATCCTCTTTTAAATATAAGATTCAGGCAGGATATAGTTCCAAAAATATCGGGTAGGATCAGGATCGACACACGGGTCTATGGTACATAAAAATTATTTATCGGAAAAAACGAAAACTACAATATCAAAGTTCACATGCATTCTAAAATTAAAACTCATAATAATGATGAGACTCTCATCTTCATTAAGTTATAATTCTTTCAACAAGAAGAAGCAAATTACATCAAGTCCAAAAAAAAATCTAACAACGATGTTATAACATAAGAAAAAATTAGTAATAGATATCACCAACAAGAGACAAATAAGCAAAAGAGTGTGTCACCACCATAGCGGTTTGTTTATGAACAATAGTAAAAATATACGCATCCAAACTCTACATCCCTGCGTAAAGAGTATTATATATATATAATTCAGGTAGGATCTGGGTAAAATCCTATAGGTCCATATCCATAGCCTCATCCTTTGTAAAAAATAAGATTTGGATCTAGGATCCGGTCAAAGTCAACGGGTCCTAGACCCTTTGGGTCTAAAACAGGGTAGACTCTTAGGATCCGAGTCTAATTGCCATCCCTACTCGTCAACAACTGTTCAAGTTTAACACAAAATTTTCCCTAACAAAAAATAGTTAAACAAAGAAGTTTTAATTATGTGTAAAAAAATTAAGGATTTAATACGATTTAAGATGAAATTAATCGATAAGGGTGTCCGGGTTCAAGTAGTTTGAGCTCAAAAATGTTGAAATGGGCCTTGTATTACGGACAGAAAAGGCCCATTATAGACTCGACAAGTGAAATTCAACATAGCCCAGTAACAAAAGAAAAGCCCAATATATTATAGCCCTTTTGGACTCGGCGCGCCTTCTCGTTCCCCGTTCTATCTATCGGTCGTCTTCTTCGCTTAAAACCCTTCGCCTAGTGCCGCGGAAATTCCAGAATTAGGGTTTATACAATTCCCTTTCACTCAGTAAATTGAATTAGGTTTAGAAGTTGGGAGCAAGGGAGAAGATGGGGAGAGCCAAGAAGGGCCCTAAATTTGCAGTGATGAAAAAGATGGTCACCTCCAAAGCTATCAAACAGTAAGTATTACTCTTCGCCCCTTTGTTTTTTTTTCTTCTTCTTCTGGAATCCTTCATATCTAACCCTAATGTGTAAGACCAATAACATTTGTTTGTTGGTGGGTTTTTTCTGGGTGAAGTTATAAAGAGGAGGTCTTGAACCCGAAGAAGAAGGACCTCACCAAGGAGAAGCTGCCCCGAAACGTGTAAGCTCAAATTCTTTTTTTTGTTGTTGACAAAAGTGTAAGCTCAAATTCTTCATTTTTATGATCGTAAATACGAATTCAGAGGTGGGTTTTAATTGAGGAAAATTGCAGGCCGCAAGTGTCTTCGGCGCTTTACTTTGACTATAACATGGCGTTGGGCCCGCCCTATAGGGTTTTGGTGGATACTAACTTCATAAATTTTTCCATCCAGAATAAGGTAAGCTCGGGTTTGTTTTCCGTTCCGGTTTTAAATGGGTCTTTTGGTTCTGGCATTCTATTTGCGGGCGTGATGCTAAGTTTCTGTTCTTCTTCTTGTTCTTTTGACAGTTGGATTTGGAGAAAGCGATGATGGATTGCTTGTATGCAAAATGTGAGCTCCTGAATCTGTGGTTTCGTTCAATGTTAAGTATCATCCTCTCCCAGTGTTTTTTTAGGTTTCTCATGTACCTTCATTTTACAGGCACTCCATGCATAACAGATTGTGTGATGGCAGAGCTGGAGAAGTTGGGAACGAAGTATCGGGTAGCTCTGAAGTAAGCTACTTGTTTATAAATTTTTTTTCTGTCTGTTACCAATCTTGAAATGGTAACTTAAGAAGACAATTCAATTTATTTATGCCTGATGATTTCATGTGTGTTTTGTCATCTGCTTTTCTTGGAGAAAGCTGGAAAGAAGAAACGTAGCTGAATAGTTTTTTTCGGTCTATCTCTTGTACCTCAACAAAGAAACAAGTTTTACTGTATTTGCATTAGGTGTTGAGATTTGGTGTCTTAAAAATTTATGGCTGAAGTTTTTATTAATAGTCTTTTTACGGCTTAGTGTGGTAAATCCGATAATTACTTTCATCATGTGCAGTTGCGAGAAGGTTGTTATTTTTGGTTCATCAAATAATTCACTATTTTTGTATATTCGGACAGGATTGCGAAAGACCCACGTTTCGACAGGATACCTTGCATTCATAAAGGAACCTATGCTGATGATTGCCTTGTGGATAGGGTTACACAGGTATACTTTCACGCTCTTCCATTGAATCATTCGTAATGGTAGTTGTATATCTTCCTTTTTTGTTTCTGTTCATTAAAGGGTTTCAATGTATTAAAATGCAATTGGGACTGCAGACCAAGCTATCTTCAGAACAGTGCACATCTGAATAATAGCATTGCATTATGTCTACAGAGGTTCTTACATTCTCGCTGACCTGCAAAAACTATTGAATATTTTTTTCCATGAACAGCACAAATGCTACATTGTTGCGACCTGTGATCGAGACTTGAAGCGTAGGATTCGTAAGGTACATAGAATGACACAATATTTTCATGCCTTGGCAAATTCTATCGAGCTCAGATTTTGAAGTCAGTTTCTTTGACTGGCAGATTCCCGGTGTGCCCATCATGTATATAACTAAACACAAATATTCGATTGAGCGAATGCCTGAAGCTACAATTGGTGGAGGTAGGGACTTTTTTTTTCTGGCATATGATTTCCTTTAGCGTTATCCCACGTGATTGACTATATTCCAATATGAGTTCCTCAATATCAATTAGTAGCATATTCTTCAATTTGTGGTAACCTTTTTGGTTCTCTCCTGCGGTTGCTTTATCCATGCCATTCCTTCATATGGTTTCTAAACAATGTTACAACATATTCCACAACGTTGTTCACTGGTTGCATCTTGATGCAGCTCCAAGAATTTGATGACGGTTTTGAACGATAGAAGCCAGAAACTTTGGAATGGGATAGTCGTTGCTATTCAGATAGTTGAAGACATACGGATGTCCGACACTGGACTAGTGGATTGTAATAGTGTCCCTGAAAAGAAGTGTTGTGTTTCTTGTTCCAGACGTTCAGTCCAATTTGCCAAGCCTCGGCATCTTTTTGTAGTAGTCCTCGACGGAATCATACTTGCAAGTGAACCGGATGTTATATGAAGTTTCGTTGCCTATTTGTCAAGAAAAAAACATGCTGTGTCTGAAATTTTCACGAACGAATCAATAAATAGTTGCATTGGTAACTAGTTCGGGAGATGACAGCCCCAATGCAGAAATTGTGCCTTAGGAGGAAGCAACATGTTCGGTATTGACTCACTAGCCCTGAAACCATTTCTACCTGCCCAAATCTCGCAACTAGTCGCAGAAGCAAGAAGAGTGCAACTCTTGCTTAATTTAGCAGGGAAGACTCAATCATCTATTTTTCCTATCCTAGGTAGGCACCTATCAAGAATACAACATTTTTAACTGCGATCATCAACCAAAAAAATTTATCAAGGGATATCCATTTTCTTTATGTTCCATATCTCCCCAGGAGACAAAAATGAATAAATATACTAAAATAAATCTGTAGGAGTACTCTTTTCATATCTGTTTGTGGATATGATTAATTCAGAATAACTATTCATTTTATGTTATTTTAATATTATGTTTATGTTTTAGATAAAATAGAAAACTATTATTCCAAAATTTTTTAATCTTCCTCTTTTATATTAACATCGAGTGAGCATTACAATTTATTAATGACATTTTCTAACAATATACAAATAATTTAAAAACGATGAAGTGAATATAATGTTCAAGAATTACTATATAATTTCAGATTAATAAAACATGATTATATATTCGAATAACCACAAAGTGTATTCCTAATGATATCCTCACAGTTTTTAAGTTGAGAAACCAACTCCGTAATTTCAACATTAATGTTTATCCAATCATACCTTATTAGAAACGTAGTTTTGTATAGTGCATGATGACATGGTTCAAATTACAACTTCATAATGTATGGTTAGGATTAGTTTTCAACAAAATTAATATAAAAAAATTGTAAGAATTACTTACAAAGTTGTAGTTCGACAATTTAAGAAATATGGTAAAGTCTTGTGCTGATAATGTAATATAATGGACGTTGAGACCAAAAGTAGAGAAAAAGAGAATGGAGAGTAGCAATTTTTCATTAATCATCATTATCACATAACATTGTACAATTTGTATTCATAACCAAAATATTAAACTACCAATTGCTCTACTAAAAAATACAACATAGAGAAAATTGAATAAAAGTACTTGGGAAATGATGATCATGGATAAATGGATATGCGCATATTAATTAATTAATTCATAATAATATGTATAGTAACATGATAATAACCAAAAGTACTTGCAACAATTTGACGACGGAGAGGAATTTTCTAACATGATAATGACAATTCACTGATCATTGATCTTTTTTTTTGTTGAGGAAGCTTTATCCATGTCGTCATTAACTCTACTGTTTGCATTTAGAGTGGAAACGGCAGGTGTGTTGGGTTTCAGTTGGATGATGGGGCACTACACTAGATAGAGCTAATGAGCCTTCTTGCCCGCTGGGTTTATAATGATCTTATGTGATGGAACTTTCGCTGGGGAGAAAACCATACTTTCATCATCAGAAGACTATTGGTCTATTAAAAGATTTCATCACGCATTTCCTTCAATGTTATTGATAGGACTAATCTCGGGTCTTTAAGTGAACGTATGAACCTTCCTAGAGCTTTCTTTCTTTTGAAATATAGATATTTAGGATTGCATCTTATCCGGGATACAACTAAATCTGTGCCCATGGAGATCCAAAGCAGCATAGCATACAAGCTACTTTGTCAGAGGTCATGTCGTTTCCTGCTCTTACTTCGCCATGAATACCCTTTCTATTCAGTTCAGCCCCCATTACAAGCACTTGACCACTTATTACCACACGGATTTTTTTAAGTGAACATCAAGGTATGTTTGAGAATTTGTGACACAAACTAAACAACAAATGTAATGTAGTTCGCCAAACTTTTGTGGTAACGCACTAGATGGTGGTGTGTACTCTCCCTAAACATCAAAGGTCTACATTATGATTGATCTTTGCATTTTCGAATTTGTAACTAATTTGGGAGATAACAGCCTCGATGCTGAAATTACGCCTTGGGAGAAGCCAACTAGTGCGTTATGACCAAACCAAATCTAGCGACTAGGCGCAGACATGAAAACAATGAAACTCTTCCTTAATTCACATGGAAGACCTAAGAATGCCCGTAAAAGCAACTTACTGAAGATAACTTTCAATGAACTCTTTTCCCTATCCTAAGTATCTATCAAGTATACACCATTTTTACAAGCAGGTCCTAGTCTTACATGCACGAGACCGTCCCGCCTTAATCTCTAAAAAGGATGCAGCGACTTACCTAAGACCTTGCATTCGGAATACACATCTGCACATCCTCCTCTGAAAGACGGTATGCGGAGGAAAAAAATCAACAATGAAAGAATGATTGTGGTTACCCTACATTTGAGGATCTCCGATATGCCAATTGACATGTTCTGCTCCGTAAAAATTCTGTCGTACGTGTGGCTGAGTAAGAATTTTCTTTGGCATCTGGAGAAGGTATCAGATTGTATTCGAATCTTCCCCGCCATCAGTTGGAGGTCTCATGGTTGAATTAGTGTCATCGTCTGGAGGAGGTTTCACAAACTTGCCAATCACCTTCTGACGATGTTTCTTCCGCATTCTGTTTAGTTTTTCCTTGCTTTGTTGTTTCCTCTTCTCTTTCTGTCGATTCCGCATGCTCCTCTCTTTCTCAAAAACACCCTGCCAGATGACCTCACCTGTCTTTGGCCACAACCATCTTCTATTTGGTGGATCAGAATCTGCCACTTCGGCCAATTCCTCATCCATATTCTTCAAAGTTGAGTATGAGAACCACTTGACCCACATGTTGCCTCTCCGGCTCTTTAATTTGTGCTGTTCCTGCATCAGCCCAGTCTCAGGGTTCATGTAGACCATCACTCTCGCACTATGGTATGCCCAAACGTTAACAAGTAGCTCAAGAACCCGCGTATAACAGTGCTTTTCCTACAATGTGAGACTTCAATCTGTCAGTTTCAGAAGAAAATAAACCCCTCGGATCTCAAAGGAAACAGGCAGCGAGATCCTAAAACTTCGCAAGAAAGGATGGCAAGGATAAGAAACTAGATGGTTAACCTTACCTTGGATAAACTCAGATAACAGTGTCCACTTGCATAGTGCTCATCATACATTTCTGCATCCAAGGCGTCCACGAACATTCTGCATGTTGTTCATACACATCTTTCCTTAAGGACACCAGAGATGCCAAACCTCACTGTTTTACAGTCCCATAATAAGAGAGAAACCTCATACCGTGAGAACATAACAAACTCTTGAAAGGATCTAGTAGGCAAAGCCCAGCTTGTCATGACTGACCATGTATCCCCATCCTGAGGCATGGGTGGCAAATCCACATCTTTCTGTATACCATACATCCTTTTAAAAGCCGCAGAAAATGCAATCCTACAACTCAGCATCTTTCGGTTATCAGCACAAAAACCACCTTGAAAAGGACATTCCCACTTTACAAAGATAAGTTGTCAAGGAACTGCTGTTTTACCTGCAATTTCCAGCATTGATAGAATCACAGAATGACCAAAAATCTTGTTGTGACGGGTTTCGTGGATCACTGTCCATCCGAACCCAAAAGTAAAGTGCATCTCCATGCCTTTTTGTTTCGATAGCATCTAACAAAGCCTTCTCAGCAGCCTTGGACAAAAGTGCCTGTATATCGAAAACGATAAAAAATAAAAGTTGAGTTCTCTTTTATTGTGAACTTCTTTGAAAATAGATGTACAGAAGGAGAAGAAGCACAATATTCACAATACATGCTGAAATTTTCTGAACGAACCACAGATAAAAAGAGCACATAAGACTACTATCAAGCCAATGATTTCTTATCACACAATTTAATAAACAGTTTTGCAAATTCTAAAATGCTCCACATGCAAAAACTTTCCACCGCAGAAGCAAACAACAACAATTTTGCAATTAACGTCCTGTAGGAAACTTGAGCCCGCTTTACGCATTATGAAAAGTCCATGCTGTATTGAAGCACAGCAAAAGGATACAATGTAAAGGACACAGGGAGGCACAGGTACCTTCCTTGCAGTCGCTCTCCAAGATTGAAAACCTATCCAAGCATTCTTATGAACACGATCAATACGATATGCAATTGCGAAAAAGGCTCCAAATTCACCGAGAGCATCTCGATAGTAGACATTGCCAAGAAGAGGCAAACGAGACAGAGCATCAATGTCATCTGTTCTGGGTCTTCTACCTTTAATGGACTGCGAAAGTAGCCACTGGATATAAGTTTAACTGCCAATAAGGACTTGGCAGAAGTAGAAGTTATTATGCATTCATGCTGGGATCTAAGATACAATGAAAAAAAAAAGATGGTAGACACATGCGAGCAGTTTGGGTGTATAAGCAAAATCCAGCTCATATTAGATAAAGATCTACTCCTCAACTTTTCAGCAACATCCACAACAGCAAGGTAATAGATAAGCACGTGTGATG
Source organism: Hypericum perforatum (assembly GCA_012979155.1). Classification (NCBI taxonomy): domain Eukaryota; kingdom Viridiplantae; phylum Streptophyta; class Magnoliopsida; order Malpighiales; family Hypericaceae; genus Hypericum; species Hypericum perforatum. The sequence goes on from SOPF01027984.1 coordinate 43,214, forward strand.
GACATATCTAATTGAACTACACTGCACAAGCACTATATCTAAACTAGGAACAATGGGATTATAACCTCCAACAAGAAAACTGGATGGTATATCATCATGATATTGGGCAGCAAACTAACTGAAATCCTATTAACAAAAAGAATACATGAGTTGATCTCACAAGGAACAGCAACGAGAAATTTTAACTGTGTTACCACAACAGAAACATCAATATGATGGAATGGAGTTTTGAACTTACTAAACCTATGCCACGATAAAGAGAATTAAGATGAAGAAAAGGCCAGCTGCCTTCTCCAGAAAATGGTTCATATATGCACAGTGGCTGCCCAGTCCTCTCCAGTTCTCCTTCATCCCTTTCATGCAGATCATTTTTAGCACGTTCAATCCTCTTCACATTTCGATATACGTCTTCCCAAGTTCCATGAGTTTGGTCATTCCTGTCTTTTAGCTATATGGTTACCAAGGACAAAAAAAACAAAGAACATCAAATTTTGAGTTTAGAGTACAGAATTATGTGAGCAATGCTACTATCTGCTATACGATTGCAAAAGTAACAAGAAGACCAGTCCATAAAAACTCTTACCTCTTCTTCCTCTCGCCGTCGTCTCGTACTGTTTATCCCATTGTTCTTCTCATCCAACCAAAGTTCATAGAAAAAGACTTGATTGGTAGTAGATGCCACACCAGAATGGGCCCTTTGACTATGGTTCCACAATTCCTCAACCTTCTCTAAAAATCTGTAGCTCCTCGAAATTCTGTTCTCGTATTCAGAATTTATAAGTTCCTCAAACAAATCCCATCTCCATTCATGAATCAAGTTTGGAAGTTTCTCTAATGCCTTGCTTGGAACTGCTACTTCTGATGGAAGCTGGAGAACATTTTCAAGCAGCAAAGCATAGCCTAATACACATTCTTGAACCATCAAGTTCTTTGCTGTACGCTTTGCCACAGATGTCGTAATGCTGACAAGAGGGGATAGGTTCCCATTCACTATCAGCTCTGATACAATCTGAGTCAAAATCTCAAGCTTCTCTTTGGGGAAAAGATACCCATTCACCCTGTCTTCGACCTGATTGTTAGATGTCAGTAACTTTGAGAAGGCAAAATGACTTCCAATATTTAAAACAAAAAGAAAGTATCCTTCTCAGCAAACTACGCAAACTAGATCCACCATCCCTCGTCACTTCCTGAATAGATCTGATTAGGCAATAAGAATTAAGAATAAAAAAATTTGATCCAGACCCATACATGTTTCTTGACGACAGAGAGAGTTGGAGCAACAACAGGCTTCCCAATGAACATGGACTTGAGCAATACTTCTGGAAAAGATTGTTCCTCGAGAAAGGACCCATATATTACAAGATCCACTGCACTTATAATGTAGCTAGCATTTCCATCTGCAGCCATGTACTTCACCACAGCATTTGGATAGCTCAAATTTCCAGCAATGGCCTGAGGATTAAAGTAGCATGTGGGAACTGGGTATTTAATTCTAGAAAGTGAAACCAAGTGGATATGCAAGAATTATAGACAAACCTCAAGTGCCACACCATGGTTGCTAATTGAATGCTCATCCAAAACAAGGATTTTAAGGCGAGAAGATGAATCATTATGAGTTGGAAAATCACGAACAAGTGGCAACAAAGCCTGTAAAATGAGGGCATGTTCCAGCAGCAAACCACTGTATAGGAATGGACTTCCTACAATCGCAACAAGAACATCGTCATCGCCATAGCCCATCTTTGCACGAGTATCGCCCAAGTTTGAGGCCATCATAATATCTGTCTCCCATAATTCAGCAGGGGAACCAGGGATAACATGATAGTTTCCAGCATCAAAAGAAGAGTAGGTGATCTGCTTGCCCAATAAAGCCATTACAAGATAAGCATTGTCAGGACAAATTCAAAGCTAGTACTCAGGATGCACTTAATTGTAAAATGATGGATGTTGCCCTTTGTAGGTAGTATTATATAAACTACACAGGTGAAGCCAAATGGGTTTGCAATTTCCAACATAGCATGCAACCAATTCCAGGATAAATCAACTCCTTATCTACTTACTGGCAGGACATGGTTGGGGAAGACGACCACAGTGCTACGATTGAAAACCTTTTTCCAGTTGTTCATAAGCTCAAGCTGCCCACTTGAAGTGTAATGTTTTGAACGAATTGCTAGCGAATTTTCATGGACAGTCCAAATAAGAGGTAGATACTTGAAAGGTTCCTGCATTAAACTGTAAGAAGTGAAATCATTTATGTTAATTGACATAGAAAATAGCATCTAGAAAGTACCTATATTCTTCAAATGCTTCGACCGCGCAACAATTATTATGGGGTTCTATATATTAGAAACTCAGGTCATCAAGATCAAGCCAAGATATTTCAGGCATAGGCAAACATGACGCAAAACTCATTTTGACTGATTGCCTCTAAAAAGAAAGCAACAAAGTCTCCCTGAGAACTGGAAAAGATGCAAGAGAATAGTACCATATTTAGCTTCCCAGGCAAAACAAACATAACAAAATGGAGCAAACAAAAAATTAGGAGGAAAAGCATTGGCCGCTTATCTTACCTAAACAAAATGCTCCTTGCTTCAAGAGAGTTTGCAATTATGCCGTCAAAGCTGCAATAGAAGCACAATAAGACATGATGTCAATATGCTGTTTAATAAAGAAGATTATAAATCAGGAAATTTCCTTAAGGTTCTCTAACATGTATATTGCCCAATCAACACAACCAAATCATATAAGCACCAACCATAAAGCTATGTGGTCAGGCCCATCTATGATATTTCAGCGCAAAGGTTTCTTATCAAATGATAACAGCTTGCTTTTCTGGACACGTCTAATCCATAAGTGGCTAATAGTTATATTGGAAATGAAATCGGATCAGTTCAAGGCCTATTTGGATTAATTGTATGTCTTGGGAGTTAGAACTCAAAATCTCCAGTTACAGGAATTATTGGCATACTTCCAATGAGCGAGTATATAAGTGAAAAATAAGGATGCCAACAGTGCAAGAGTTCAACATCAGCATCTAGGACAACTATCTTAAGTGATACTGGCACAGCCTATTTCTATAACAAGTTTGCAAACTAGACATTCAGCATCAGCATCTCAGACAGCTATCACACGTATTTCTAGCACCAAAATAATAACAAGTTTGTTAACTAAATGCAATCATGAAGAAAACATACTTTAGCCAATCAACAGCAATCTGCATCTGCTCATTGGATTGGACAATGGTAACTGGAACTCCAAGGCGCTTCCAGATACGACCCACTGGACCATCTTCTGATGAATAAACCTGCCACAGAAAGTGAAAATGAGTTTATACCAAGATATTCAATCTATCATCTCATTATCTGCTCAAACTAAGTCAATAGCAAGTCACCTTTATTCCGTGGACCAAAAAACATAACCAAGTCAAAGGGGACAACTTCTATATTTAGCACATCATAAAATTATCAGCCTACATTTTGCTGCCATTAACAATCGTGCGCGGGATATTCACGAACCTCAACTCTCCGTTCGATTCGCTTCTTCCAGTAAAAATATATATAAACAGAAAACGAACCTCAAAGTCGTAACCAATCTCCTTCAGCGCCGTTGCAACGGTGACCATCATCATTTGTTCTGGATCAGCCAACAGATCTCCAAAAACCTGCCGCAAAATTTTTAAAATAAATAATAAATAAATATACTACTCTTATCTTATCCGATCAAGTAAAATCAAAGTGGAGATTTACACTGACCAACGCTAATTTAGGTTTCCTAATCCCGAAACGACGCCGCGGGGCAGTAGAGTTATCCACATTGACGTAGTCTCCTCCTCCTTTGACTCGAAACCTCTCCAGAACCTTCACCGGCTCCAGCTCTAGCCCCTCCCCGAACTCCAACCCCTTCAAGAACGAGGAGAGCGCCTCGGGGACATCCTCCGCCTCCGTGCCTGTGCCGTAGGATGCCGGAGAGGAGTCGTCCGGGACGGAGACGGGTAGAAACATCTGGAAGAGGAAGAGGAACGAGAGGAAGGCGGCGACGGCGCAGGTCCACTGGCGGTAGTCGAGCTTCTTGAGAAGGAGAAAGCGCGTGAGCCATCCCCGGCGCGATGACGCGCCGCTTCCGGCGGAGGAGGAGGATCGGAACAGGCCGCCGCCGCCGCCTCCCGCGGCGTCTCTCTTCGTCGGGAGCAAAGATTCCATAGATCCCATGCTTTCTCCCTTATCCTTAATAAAAAAAAATATTATATTGAGCTTAAAAAATCAATGGAGGGCTAAATACTAGCTATGGACTTGAAGTTGACATCTCTCTTCCTTTTTTCAGAGAGCTTGGACTAAGGTAACGGATTGCTTGTGATTTGGGAGAGAGAGAAAGTATAGAGAGAGAGAATCTGGTACTAGGAGAGATCTCCGGATAGGGAAAATAAGCAGCCGGCGGTGAGTTTGCTAATTTTATTTTATTTTTTTACTAAAACAATTATAGCATCCTACATTTGTGGAAAAATGAAAGTCAATTAGTAATTTAAATTAATCCATTTAATGTCCTTCATATTTGAAAATGAATCAATTAGCACCCTGAAAATTTATTAAGTCCGATATTTAATGTGACTGATCCAAGACGTTAGTGTAGTGTCACATGTGATAAAAAAAGAGAGTTAGTTGAATGGTATTAATTATTTCATCTTAAAAAGTAAAGCGTTCCAATGACCGTTTATACTATATTGTAATTGACATTTCTCTTTTTTTAAGGGTTTAATTGAGATTTCTCAGCAAGTATATAGTATATATACCCTTTATTCATATTTGTTTATTTTGCGTTAGATTAGATCTATCTTTGTTTGTAATAACTTAATAGGAGAAAAAAAAATCTATTTTATTTTAAACTTGAGCAATTCTATAAAAATGTAACCGAAATTAATACTTCGTTAAAAAAATATATATGCTAACATTAAAATGTCACGAAACTTTAAAAGGTTAATAAATAATGGCAGGTATCAATGTGAGTGACAGAAGGCCCACAACACGAGACTTATACAGGTGGGCTTCTTCAGGAAATCATATATAACAAGTTTGCTTGTTGTCATTAAGAAACTTGCAAAATTGGTGCAATTAAAATTTTAAAATTAATTGTGACCTTGCTAACGATTACTGTATAGTGTACGCAAGTGGATTACAAAACTCCATGCCGTGGCCCAGATCAGCTGTCTGACAAAGAATTAGAACATTACCTCTTTATAAGTATTACGTTTTTTTGACTATATTAAATCTCCATTTGTGGAGCAGATTGATCAAATCCATTACCCTGCATGTGGGCGTTTGATGTAACCCACTTAAATACGAGCTCTATCCCCAAAACACGTTACCAACAAAAAAAAAAGTAGTGTTAAGAGAATATTTGTGTATAGTTATTGAAAATATTTGATTTCGGACGAGACTTTTCGGCATTCGTCATTTTCACCCAATCCATTTTATGCATTCAGAAGCTTGTCCTATGTACCTACCGGTGTAGCCCCAAATGACCGGCACTTTTCTCACCAACAGCTCATCTTTTTTTATTTGGATTATATATGTATACAAGTTTCTTCTTTGACCCATATAAATGGAGATTTCACTCGTTTAAATGTGCACCCAATTTAAATAGAACTGCTACCCGAACGGAAATTCCTTGCACAGTACTGCACAGTCTATAGTTATCACTTACTATGGAATAAGAAAAAATTGGGTACTACCAACTAAAATGATTAAAATCAGCATCACTGTCACGTTTGGCACAAGGTTACGGACTTAAAGCACAAGGGCCAGGTTTTAATAGGTAAAAGTAGGAAAGATGAGGACAAGAGAGCTAATTTTGTTTTTGTTTTTAGCAATTTTGGAGTACTGGTCAACACACCTACATAATACCAAGAAATTTCAGCAGAAATTTATTGAATCAGAACTAGTCAAGGAGGGAGATTTAGAATAAATAAATGAGCCACCATATTATGGTGTATTCGACAGAATTGGTCTCCTAAGGTCACCCAGTTTCAGGATTCCCCTTAGTACGAACACCATTTTGCACAGATCCATCAACTCCCTTGGCGCCACCCCGAATCCAAGAAATGCTTGACGAAGAAAAATGGAGGGTGACCGAAAGCTCGCTAAGATGCCTACTTTCACTTCTCAAATGCAAAATTTAACTACGTATGTTAAAAGGAACATCAGACCAAGCCGTTCTGCAGAGTAAACAACCGGTCTTGACGAGACACCTACCTTTCCATAATCCTATTCCGTTGGCGTCACGCTAGTAGGACCGCACATCCCACTTGGCTGATTGAATGCAACCCGAGGTGCAGCAGATCTGCTACCGATGATTTGGAAATCGCTTCCAATTCTTGGACCTCTTACAGTTTTCCAAGGGGTGACTCGTCCGAGTGATCATCCACCAACCAGAGGCCATAATCTTGGAATCTCTTGATCTTCTTCTCAAAACCCACAATATAGTTGTTGTGTATGATAACATGGTTCCCCTTAGTTTCCCTCACCCAGGTCTTGTTCTTGAAGTACAAGCCTCCTGTTGGGAATGCCGCCTGTGGCAGCAGATAGAGATCCACCTGAAGAAATACAGATCGCTGAGATACATAGCTCGGAACAAGTGCTCATGCAGAAACCATAATAAGCTGTAAAATTATGGCAGAAAAACACATAAATGTTTTCTTTTCTTACCAGTTACCATCAAATCGGCACAAAAAAAGGAAAAGTAAAGAAATGTTCATACATAACCCCCGAGTTTCTTCTTAGAGCCAGAGCTACACATTTATCTTGAGGTATAGAGAGATTCAGAATCTTGCCAGGATGGGAAGAGAACAAATTTTGAAAACAAGGGACGACTGTGGGTTTTATAGGAGTTTCCATATCCTACCCAAAACCTTAAGGTAGTGAGTAGGTGGATCCTTCCACCTTATAAAGGAACCTATCCCACATGCAACTTCCAATGTGGGACACTCTCCAACACGCCCCCTCAAACGAAAACCATCGGGCTGAAGTTTGCACGGGCCTAACACTGCCTCTCGTGCTTTCAAACGGGGGTCGTGCGAGTATATGGGCCCATGGACTCGTTAGAGCAAAATGGCTCTGATACCATATAGGAGTTTCCATATCCTACCCAAAACCTTAAAGTAGTGAGTAGGTGAATCCTTCCACCTTATAACCCATCCCACATGCAACCTCCAATGTGGGACACTCTCCAACAGGTTTTACAGTTCAAGAAGGAAGAAACATAGACACGCAATGGCAGATAAACCAAACCTGTCCTGCAGTTTTCATCAATGCCCAATTGAAAGCAGGCTGATCATTGGCTTTCTTTGCTCTGGACCAAGGCTCGGCTTTCATCTCCTCGATCCACTTCTTCATCACCAATTTGGCTCCATCAGTGGGGCGCAGAAATATCATGCAGCTACATATGTAAGTGCGACCCTTTTTTCCAGGAGGCGGCAAATCATGGGAGTGGTCTAGGGGCTTCACCTGGTAACCCAGAAAACAGCAGTTTCAGTCATCACCAAACCTAAGACATCAAAGCAACCTCAATAAAGCAGAGAAAACTGTTATAAACACATTGTCCAAAACTATTCAGGACGATAGAATTTCTCAAAGATCGAAAACTATTCATAGACCATCCAAATCATGCCAACGTCTCCCTTCTCTTGGCTGAAAACAGATGCACGAACATGACCAATTTTCCTAAGATTAGGTTAGGAAGTTCACAACAAAGACTCGCAATCACAACCTACAACATGACCGAGCAATCTTCCCGGTCCTCACTTCTAATGTGATTCTGACAAAAGACCTCAACAACGACTCATCCGGCAGCTACGCTCGTTCACAAGGCCCCTATCCCGTTCAAGAAACAATCTCAAAAGCTAGAGAAACGCAGCCAAAGAACATACAGCGGCCATGTCATCAGTGAAGTAGACATCGTGATTCCCTTCCAAGTAAGGGAAGGGATCCCCCAACCACACCATATCAACGTCGTTGTACATCACATTGTACCCGAGCTCCAGCAAATGCAGCAAGTGACGTGGCCTCCTTGATGTGAAGTTGAAAAATCCCTACACAACCGCCATTCATAAACCAGACAGAGTCCATTACATCACTCTACCCCAAGAAACAAAACTACAAATGAGATAAGATATGAATAAACTGACCTGAGAGCCAAACTTATGGGCGGTTTGGGAGCTCGGAGCGGGCGGCACGAGCACGGCGTGCCCAGGCCACCGGCTGTTCACCTCGTAGAGAGTGGCGTAGTCCTCCGCGACGACGAGGACCTTGTCCTGGTGCTTTTGCCTAGAGAGGCTGATAAGCCAGTTGTTAAGGAACGGAAGGTACGGGTGGCTAACGGCGCAGACGATAACGGTGCCGTTACGGGCGACGAACGAAGCCGCTTGGGCGAGAGTGTAGGCGCGCCACCTGGATGAGGAGGGGGAGAATTGCGAGGCGGAGAGGATCCCGGCCGGGGACCGGGCCCACGGGAGGAAGACGCCGAGGACGAGGAGGAGGGAGAGGAGGGCCAGGAGCCCACCCCGGCCGACGAGGGAGAAGTTGCGGTTGGGGTTCCCGGAGGAACGCGGGGAGGCCGGGTCGGGGTCCGAGAGCGGGTTGTATAGTGGCCGCTGGTGTAGGAACGCCGACATTTTCTGGCGCATAAAAGATTGAGAATCTTTGTGAATACGGAAACGGTGGCGTTTTGGTTTCAGATCGGATCTATTATTGTGGGGGTGATGAGCTGCGTCGTTAACTTTCCCGCGGGGTGGTTAAAAGAAAATCAAGCTTCTCGCCACTTCCTTTGCCTTCTCTTTCCGTTGTTGGATTTATCAATTTTACTGCGGTCAGTGGCGGATTTACCTGCTTTTGATCGGTTGCCTCCGGTTCATTTTTTTGTGAAAAATTTTGTGTATTTTTTAAGAAAATTTAACTTTCTGTTGTTTTTTTTTATTAAGGGTAAACTGGCCTAACAAAATTCGAACATTACACAAATAGTTGTTTCACTACGTCAAAATTAAAAAATTGGCTGGAACCAGGATCAGTTTGCTGTGAGAAATACTGAAGCACACAGGGCCACTGGCATCTGAGTTGGAATCTCGGATGCATCAGAGGACTCAGATCCGTAAAAGTCCACTTTAATAACACGTAGTTTTATTTTTTGATACATCGGTTCATATACAACCCATCGACAACAATAATTCAATACAGGACAGTGCTCATCATCTTCATTGCCATATCAGTAGGCTCGATAAATTCTTATTGGTATCATGTGTAACTTAATGGGGGTCCGATATGAATATTCTATCAGTACACAGTTAAATCTCCGGTTGCAGCTTTTGGATCATCAACAGTTCAACACAGCGCAGCAGCGATAATTCAATTCAGGGCAGCACATAAAGTCTCATCGTCATATCAGTAGGCTCGATCAATCATTATTGGAATAAAGTGTAACTTAATGGGAGTGAAAGGAAACATATCTGATGAATTGACTAACTAGTAATAACTACACAGCACTCAATCCGCAGATGGAAGAGAATTTACTCGCAGACCAAGGAGATATACAGCGACCGGAGAGTGCTTATGAGACGGTGCCAGCCTTCATCTTTGTTGTCTTTTGCTTCACAAAAAATGATGATAGCATGCTTCTACTACGTACTGGTGGATGCACAACTTGACGCCTAGGAGCGTCAAATGACCTGAAGGCTGTAAAAGGTTTGGACCCTTCCGTCATTTCCTGCAAAATTGTTGTTTCATGAGTTCTCTCTTGAGAATTCACCAACGCCACACAAAGAGTTGCAGAAACAGAAAGACAACAGATTCGGAACGAGCAAATATCATTGTATTGGCGCAACTATGCAAGGGAGAAAAGAGACAGTTGCTTTTTCTCTTCATATATCAACGCTCAGAAAATCTTGAAGAACTCATTTAGAAAACTACAAAAAAGCAGTTTTAATTTTCATTTGATAAATAGCATTGACAGACGCATGGCTCTCATGTTTGAAATTACCTTTATTGGTGCACTAAATTGTTGCATGACAGCACCAGGTGGATGATTACCGTTTGGCAGCTGAGATGAGACTCCAAAAGAACGCGTTGGGGTATTATCAACTTTATCTGAGAAAGAGTTCAGATTTTAAGTCACTAATTTCCCAACAATTTCTCGGCGTAAATGAATAAATAAAAGTCCCTCCTGAAATTTGTCACTTTTAATGTATACATACCGAGGAGTTGAAAAGCAACAGAACTTTGTGGACCTTCATTACTGCACAAGTTAAAGTATATCATGAACCACATTATCACAAACAGTTATGTGGGAATCAGCAGTTTGGACCACACCAATTAGTTCCTAGTCTTATACCATTCAGAAGTTAAGCTGAAACTTACTATGTCAGAGCATTTGAAGAACCCTTCAATGTGGGTTTGGTATCAGAAGTCAAATGCCAGGAAAGAGTCTTTGCTGCTGGCGAACCTGGGTATCATAATTACATCAGCAGAAGAATTTTTTATTGGAGAAAGAGATCCGGTTTTACTCTTGTATGACATGACAAAGCTCTGCAAATAAGACACGCTGAGTTTCTTGTAAACAATACCTGATGGCTGGAGTCGAGATCTAGCGAGCTGTGTCTGCCTTGCATCAGACTGTACCGATGGGCTAAAATGTACTTTCTTAATTGCAGAATCTAGGAAATAAAGAATGGAGATCAGAAATACAATAGGATCAGACATTTCTAACATGCTAATGATCGGCTTCCGTACTTGGTAAGACATAGTGCTTATGATGCCTGGGGATGAATGCCAATAACTGTTGCTGTCTAAGCCCTTCTTTATCAGTATACGACCGGCAAGTGAGTAATTGCTGACATAAAAAAAACCAGAAAGAACAGTCAGCATCTACCCATCTATGACCACATCTACCCATTGCTCAACCAGTACACCAAGGCATCATTACCTGATTAGCACATGAAACTTTCAGCTCCATCGTCGATACCTCAACCGCTTGTTGCTCAAGAAGGTCAGTCAACTTGTACGCCACGGTCCCGAGGTGATCAACAGCATTGACAAGGGCTCTCACAGCATAATCCTTCAGATTGTCCAACACCCTACATTCCAGGAACTCAAAACATATCAAACACGAGAGACGGACTTGAAAAAACTGCAACTATTCCATCAGGACAATCATATTTCACAGGGAAATTAAAGAGAACTTGCATCTGCTTCTGCTCACTGTGAAGATAGGACTTCTCACAGTACTCCGCAGCGGAATACAGTTGAGGCCTCAAGTTCTTCAGCTCCTGCAACCAACAATCAATTAACTCCGAAAAAAATTTAATAAAACAGTCAACTTAATTAATAGGCTTCGGAAGAGGGAAAATAACGACAAGAAGTCAACGCGAGCTAGCTTGAGCGGGACTAAATCCTATTCACCCCGTTTCTCCCAAAACTGTAGTTCATAGAGCTAGATCTGGATCCCTATATACGTTTTTCAAATTAAAACTGGAAAATTAATATAAAAACGATATTAAAAAGAAATAAAACAAAGTACCTGCAAGGCCTTGACGAAGCTTTTACTACGTTCCATAGAGACCTCGTCGAAGGTCATATTCCCCGGGTTCTCCGCCTCCATTAATTACCTCTCCACCTTCTCTTCTTCTTCCTCTTCGTTTTTTCCTTTTTTCTTTCCCTGCTTCTAAATTCTTTCCTTGGTTAAGTCAGTTTCCTTTTGGAAGTTAATATGCGAAAACGGAAAAAAAAGAAAAGAAAGGAAAGGAGCAATGGTTCAATTAATTATAAATGGTATAATTAAATAAGCGGTTACGGTCAGGGGAAAGGTATTGGGCGAGGGGTTAGGTAACGGTGGGAGAGCTAATCAAATGCGGAGAGAGAAAAAGGGAGGGAAGGTTAGGGAGTGAAGTAGAAGCGATTCTGGGCGACGTTTTGGAATGTTATTTTGGAGTTAATTGCAAGTGACAAGGACAATTCTTGTTTACCTTTTCATTTATTTTATTTTTTTTTCACATTCATGCTTTTAATATAATTGAAAATCATTGAGGACTAACGAAAATGAGATTAAAAAATGAAAAGATAAAATTTAATAATACTCAACTCAAATTTCGTATATTAGGAGAAAAATGATTTCTCTGATCTTGGAGGGGGGATTATGAGGGGAAGGTATTTATTGCGGAGCTGAGCTTGGAGTTGGTGGGTGGTGGCGTTGGTGAGCTGGAAGCTGATAATCGTCCACGTCAATGTTACTGATTTCTACTTTTTAGATAAAGAAATCTCAACTGTGATTTTTATAACCAAGTAGTTTTCTGTTAATTTTGAATAATGCATATTTATATGCAATTAATTCAAAATTTTTATAATTTTTTTCTATACATTCCATCCCCATTTCAGTAAACTGTGACAGAACAATTAACCCGAAAAAAGTAAAGTTTAACTTTAACAGAAGAATTTAACCGGAAAAATATTTTAATTATTCGGATTTTACACCTCATAAAGGAGATATGTTACGTATATACAAATACAAGTCTAAGAGATTATATAAAGAAGAAGTATTTTGTAATTTGTGCCTTTATAATTTTCCTTAACTTGAATGTTATGTCAGATATTGATTTTACAGTTTCGTTGGACAAGAAAATCAAAATAAACCTACCGTTTGCCAAGAGAACGACATACCAAATGATAAAGTAATGAAATGGGCTAAGAAATATTAATCATATGAAACCATCATGGGTCCTAAATTTAAAGTCTCCAACGAGGACAATAATAGCAGCTATAGCCTGTAGGACTGGCGGTGGACCCTTCAACTTGCAGAGGATTGAGATTAAAAAAAGCTACAACAAAATTTTCGTATGGATGAATTGAACTGAATAAGATTCTAAAATTAATTAACCTATAAATTAGAATTATATATTAAAAAATTTATATTTTTTTATATATTACCCCATTGAAATTTTTTCTGATTCCGCCTCTGTGTACTACAGCATAAACAATAGTTCAACAATATGTTGTTTTTGTTTGTCAAACAAGAATGTAACAATATAGCCAAAACTGCAAAACATGATATCTACAGTCTCAACAAATTATGCTAAACATATGAAGTTGATTCTATACTTTCGTTCCTTCCATATAACAAGAGGAAGTGTAATTCTGGGTCCTTGGCAGAAGATCAGTCCGAACTTTAGCTTATATACACAAGATTATACATGATACTTACATGACAATACGAAGACAACTCGGACACGTATCTGCAACAGGCACTTCCCTCCAAGAGTTCTTCAGCTAAGCAAACTAGGGCATGCCATTACCGAAGGAACTAGTTTATCCCAGTAATTTATACCAAAACTTCAAGAGGACTACAGCAGCTCTACCCTTGTTCCAAGGAAGAGCATGAAGCTTCAAAGTAGGTGGGTTTTGGCGTAGATGGGCAACCAAAGGACTGGATTAACTCTGTCACAGCTAGCACCCGAAACCTTGGAGGAGAGTTGATAACAATGTTATCAACCTTGTGCTGATAAATCTTCCCGTTCTTGTCAAGTTTGTACTCAGAGGTGCCATCAAATCTAGCACGACTCTCCCACGGGATTCGCGGGATGCCATGGACCGTCCATCGAATCATTATCACATCCTCCACAGGCTGCCAAATGCTAATAATGTCAATCCACAAGGCCCTAAAAAATATCCTTCCGTGGAATCGCAGTGCCCAGAAGATTGATTTGTAGTTTTCAATGCCACTGAAGGCATTCACCGGATCCTTGAAAATGAAAACAATATCCTCTCTGCAAAATGCAAACCCCATCAGCATATATATTTCATTCCAAAGTAACTCACAGCGATATCTACACTACTAAGCAAATAATTGCCAACTATCTAAGATGCACATGAGCACAGCAGGCCAATAAACACAAACTAATCCAAGTTACTTTCGCTATTAGACCATCTACAAACACTGCCAAAAACAACTACGATACTAAGTCTCTATCCTATATACATATCCACTTGTCACCTCACTGCAAACATCTCCAACATCCGCTGTGCTTCACACCGAAGCCTAGAGACTTCGTCATTTTGCACCATCTAATCAATGATCCATACTAACCATGCCTAGTTTAGCAGCCCCAAAGAACACCACATCATCAATGAGAATTAGCAAACCCTAGTAGCGAATTCAACCCGGGAATCAAATCCGAGCAGAACAGGATCACCTAAATTAACCTCTCTAAGGCTATCTCAGCTAAAGTAAACAGCTCCATCCAACCTCACAGACAAATTCACAAACACTAAAAAGGCGAAAGCAAAGCACCGATCTTTAACCTGTAAATATCGAAACTGAGCTCTTTATTAAACAGGGAGGGGAAATCCTCCCTAAGAGTCCTAATAGCGTATCCCATATTGATGTAATAGTTCTGCTTCTCCTCTCCCTCCTCCTCGTTCTTGCTCTTAACCGGCGCCGAGAACTGCCCGTGTACTCTCACGTTCTCTCCGAACACAGGAACCGCAACTGCCACCTCCGGGGTCTTCACCCCAACGGCTCTAAAGGCCCTAATGGGCCTGGCCCTGTCGTCGCCAAACCTCGGCCCGCTGACCGCAGCGGCTCTCCGACTAGGGTTGAAGAGGACCTTGGTGATGTCCGGAGAATGGGTTAGGAGGGCCATTTCACGAATTAGTGTTTCAGAGAATGGGATTTTTCCTATGGAGAATAATTTATCGCATCTTTTTTTGTTCGTCTTGTCGCTATTTTTCTTCTTTCTGAGGTGACTCGTCTTGGAACTGAGAAACGAGAGACAGGAATTTTTTGGTTAAGCGATAAAATGAGATATGAATTCGCGATTCTGGTTGGATGACGAGGTGTCTGTTTTTTCAAACAAATTGGCTTATGGATAATTCCGGATAATTAATTTTTATTATTTATATCACATGTTATTCAAATGTAGAATGTCAAACTAAATTTGATGAAATATTTAAAAATTGACAAAATTATTTGATATTGTTGTATATATCTTAGTTATCTCATTATACTATCAACAATCTTTTTTTCTTATTATATTTTTTCTCAATAAATTTTATCACATCACCCTTTTAAATAGATTGGATAACTAAATGACAATTTCTTCTTCCAACATTTTTTATCAACAAAATTATACTTCTTAAAAAAGTGCTTTTTAATATTCAAGATATTTGCTTTAGATTTAACTAAGTGGGAATAGGACAAGCACAATAATTGTTGTCATATTATTTTTCCATTTTTTCAGAAGATGAAAAAGAATTGGATTTTCGATAAAGGCATATTCGTTTGGAGTTTCATGACCAAACTTATTGGAGAGCCAGGAGTTTGCGGATATGGATATGCATAGCATAAGCTGACAACTTTGAAATTAAAAAGGCATTAAATATAAAAAGACGTCAAAAAATGTTATAAATAGTATATACTAATTAAGGCATAAGCTTTCCTAAAAAAACGTATGGCATGAGCCAAAATAAATAAGCCAGAATGCCAGATTTGGTTCCTGTCCGAGGAAAACTGTTAGATTTCATTTTTCAGCAATACTGCAGCCCAGATAAGGCCCATCCTTTACCTTGATAATTTCTTTGGGCCCAACACTACACTTCTATTTAATGTTTCAGCGCCAGGCCCATCATAGAACCTGCGTAATATTCCAAAAGACGACGGAGGAACATCAAAATTACAATCCGAGTTACTTTCAATTTAATAAGAAAATTCAACACCGTATGTATGGTCTGATAGAAACAGTATCAATCTTTAACATGAGGTGGGAAAATCTAACCGTCCAAGATCCGGAATTGTGTAAACAATTTACATTCACCGAAAAAAATTAATAAGAGAATCCGTTACCCTATCGAAATCATGGAACACAGGTTGGTGAGACAGAATTCCTTTTTAAAACAAAAATCAGGAGACGGAATTCTGAACTTGATTTCCCACGGACAGCAAAATTGCACCAACTTAATTCAGTAAGTAGATCCAGCTCGATTCCCGCTTCCAGAATTAGATTTCCCCTATGCGCAAATCTTAGCCAAGCACGTAAAATTCGCTTCTACGCTATTATCCACCCGTCAAGAAATGCATACAAACAAACGAAAAAAGGATAAAAGAAACACAAAACAGAGGATTTACTATCATTATCTCGCGTATTTACAGCGAAACCCCGCGGTTAAAAAAATACCACCGTCGAAAAACACGAGGTTGGAATAATATTAATATATAAATAAGAGCCCAAGGTTCGAAACAAAACAAAAAAACCCAAAAAAAAACAAAAAACCAAAATCCTCCCTCTCATCTGGAGTGGGGTTGTTTTTTCCAACCCCATTCATTATTATTAAATAAACTAAAAAAAACTACTTCTCCTCCTCCCGGAGACCAAATACACGATGGCGGTTACGGCCACGACAATGGAGAAGGGAGGAGGCGACGAAGGGACGAAGAAGTACATTACCAGCGAGGAGCTGAGGACGCACAACAAGCCGGGGGACCTTTGGATCTGCATCCAGGGGAAGATCTACGACGTGTCCAAGTGGGCCAAGGTGCATCCCGGCGGCGAGATCGCGCTCCTCAACCTCGCCGGCGAGGACGTCACCGACGCCTTCGTGGCCTACCACCCAGGCACCGCGTGGAGCCTCCTGGACCCGCTCTTCACGGGGTACCACCTCAGGGACTTCAAGGTCTCGGAGGTATCGAAAGACTACCGCCGGCTGGTGACGGAGTTTTCCAAGGCGGGGCTTTTTGATCGGAAGGGACACATCACGATGTACGCCCTATCCGCGGTGGGCCTGCTTTTGGGCCTGGTTTTCTACGGGGTTTTGTTCTGCTCCAGCTTCTGGGCCCACATGGGGGCCGCTGTCATTTTGGGCTTTTTGTGGATGCAGAGCGCGTACGTGGGCCACGACTCGGGCCACTACCAAGTGATGTCGTCACGCGGTTACAACAAGCTGGCCCAGATTCTGTCGGGTAATTTTCAATAAATATTTAATAATTTTTGAGTTTTCAAATATTTAGATTCTAGACCTAATTAAATAAAAACTTAGGTAACTGCCTAACGGGGATAAGCATCGCGTGGTGGAAGTGGACACATAACGCCCACCACCTCGCCGTTAACTCCCTCGACCACGACCCCGACCTCCAGCACATCCCGATCTTCGCCGTCTCGTCGAAGCTGTTCAACTCGATAACGTCCGTCTTCTACGGACGGAAACTCAAATTCGACGCCGTCGCGAGGCTCCTCGTCTCGTACCAGCATTGGACCTTCTACCCCGTGATGGTCTTCGGCCGGATCAACCTCTACGTACAGACGTTCCTCCTCCTCTTCTCGGCCCGGCCCGTCCCGGACCGAGCCCTCAACCTCCTCGGGGTCGCCGTCTTCTGGACGTGGTTCCCACTCCTCGTCGCCTCCCTCCCGAATTGGAACGAGCGGTTACTCTTCGTATTAATCAGCTTCGCGGTCACCTCGGTGCAGCACGTTCAGTTCTGCCTGAATCATTTTCCGGCTAACCACTACCTGGGCCGGCCGAAGGGGAACGACTGGTTCGAGAAGCAGACGGCGGGGACGGTAGACATCTCGTGCTCAAAGTGGATGGACTGGTTCCACGGGGGGTTGCAGTTCCAGCTGGAGCATCACCTCTTCCCTAGGCTGCCACGTGGACAGCTCCGGCGGGTGTCTCCGGTGGTGCAAGACCTCTGCAAGAAGCACGGGCTTCCGTACCGGAGCTTCTCCTTCTGGGAGGCGAACAAAGAGACGATTAGGATCCTACGAGGGGTCGCCCTCCAGGCTCGGAACGCGGCCAACCCTATCCCTAATAATATGGTTTGGGAGGCTCTGCACACCCATGGCTGAGGTTAGGATCGTAATTTACAAGGAAGGGATCGAACAAAGAGGGGAATTTTCCCTGGAAAAAAATAACAAATTATTATACAGTCAGATTGATTCTGTGCAATAAATTGTTCGCAATTCTTTAATTTTTTTTTTCTTTCTCGAAGTTGATTTTTAGGAAAGATTGGATTTTGACATTTTTGTGTGCTTCTTCTGTATAAAGCTCACCCTTTTGATTTACTTTTTCTTCTCACTTATGGGTTTTTTGTTAATATTATCATCGTTAGCCTTCATATCGTCGTTTATTTACAAAATATACGTATATGTCACAGTACATACATACAGTTCCCGGTAAGTGGAAACTAATATTTAACATACAGATAATGGGGTGTAAGTGGCATATTTTAAACATGGCTCTTGATGTACTTGCTGTAGCCGGTCTCATCATCGTAGTACTTGGACCACAACATAACACCACCGTACTTGCTTGATCCTTTAATTGCCGGAAGCACCTCGGATATGAGATCCGATGTCGGGATGAATCCGCTTCCAGCTGCGTCCGAAGCGGCAGGGAGTCCGAGGAAGATCTTCCCGGCGGGAATGCTGGAAGTCCATTGCTTCCATGAATCTTCAAGGTTGGAAATGCTTCCAGGGGAGTACTGGCAAGGTGCGTTGTTGTAGAATTGGACCCAAACGTAGTCGAAAAGCCCTGTCATGAGCGCATTTCCCACCCAAGCATCAGGGAACGGGCACTGGGGAGCTGCGGTCAGGTACACCTTCTTGCCCTGCTTGCTGTAAGCGGAAAGGAACCTGGCGAGGTCGTCGTAGTGCTGGCTCGATCCCCCCTCGATGTCAAAGTCAATTCCATCCAGCGCAGCAGGGCCTAGCGGCCGGGACGAGGAGCTCCCTCCTAAGAAGTTGTTCCAGAGGTAAGTAGCAACTTGCCTGGCATCATCTTTAGAGGTGAGGATATAGCTCCCAGCTCCGCCTCCGATAGAGAGCATCACCTTGATGCCTTTTGCTTGGCAAGAATTAATGTCTGCGGTCAGGTTCGTGCATCCGTTGCTGTATGGATCGCAATGCCCGGCCAGGTTGATTATCGGTGCCTGGCCGTTCCCGAAAGTGGGCAGGAAAGCTATGTTCACGAACTTGTAGTCACCCGAGGCACATGTTTCAGCCAAAGTCCCTTCATTACCGTTCTGGCCCCAGTAGACTGCTATCCCACCAGCTTCAGAACCCACCACCAGTAGGACCAACATTGCTGCTATAGCGAGCGGAACCGCTGTCCTTGACGCCATATGGAGTACTTAAGGAATCTCTATTGATGAGAATACTGAATTATGCTTGAAGCTTCCGTTGCGAGTCTTCGATGGTGCTCTCTTCAAGAAGCAGTGGGATTTTATAGGACCATGCATGGCTGAATGAGCCAAAATAGTAATCTTGTTAGACCAATCTGCATGTGCGTACCTTATAAGGTCAAACTGTGAGCTCCTCTTTCATATTTGGTTTTAGTCGTAAGAGTATCTTCCACGAATATGAAAATGCTTCAATTTTCTGAGAAAAACTGCTGTTTTGTTTCTAGCAGTTGTGCTACATCTGATCCATATATTGCCAACTTCGATTAATCAGCAGCAGATGTCTTTCCCATCTCAGATAAACAACTTCGATACCTACTAAATATACCGGTTTTACTTTTCGACGCGTAAATTTTAGTTCCGTCTTGATTTGAACAACCATGATCTTGCAAAATTGGGCAATGTCAGTCCAATTCAGAACCTGAAATTGGCATCGTTAACCATGGATCAACTAACATCTTACAAAATCTATCCATATGGTAAAAACTAAAAAGAGCCTTTCCTGTCTACAACTCCTGAATTCTCAACTTGGTTTCGTTATGACACGTTATGATTTAAACAAAGAACAAAAATGAAGTTCTTACTTCGTTCTCTTTTAAATAACCACAAGTACAACTTACACATTGTTATTAACTTACAAGCTTCATACATGCCTCTGGTGGCAGAAGACCTACTGAGAATGCATATGGTACATACAAGGTCAAAAGGAAAGTTTTAGATCAGCTTCGTATTGAGTACAGTATGCAGGAGCCGATCCCTGAATCAACCATTGTTAGGGAACTAAGAAGCTCCGAAGCTTTCTAGAAATCTCGACGCATTAACGCGGGAGGTACACATGTAGGAACTGCATCTTGCTTCAATTCAAGCGAGCTGCTTAATTTAGGCATGACTTCAAATCACCAGACGAGGATGACTCGTCCACCAGATATTTGGTTTTTTAGTGTGTAAAACTACGAGATAGTTGTTTTGGGTCTTCCAGAAGGCAACTTGGAGTACATCACCTATTCTCCTGGAGTATCAGACTGGATCCTCTCATATAATCGATACATCAGAGTGGACTTCGACATCTGAGGTTCCCTTTCCAATGCAGCAATAATATCCTTAACAGATATGGTTCGATTGACCTTCGTTTGAGGTATAATTACTTGATTCCTTCCAAATTTCCTGCCAGATTCTGAAAGAAACGGGAAAGCATCTTATATCAGTAACGGGTGCATTTTTAACACGGTAACATACATACCAGTAAGTCTAGCTCTCACCAGAAGCAGTCCCTGAGCTTCTTCTTTCAACTTCACGATTCTCTTTAGTACTTCTTCCTGAAGTTGATACCGACTTGTGGCTCACATCTTTATCCAGCTGAGAACCGGAAGCCACCTCTGAGCCTCCATCGCGTTTCTGGCGGGCTTGTGCCATGAGTTGCCATTTTGATAGCATATCATCTACCCCAGCTGCTTTTCGGGCAGCAACATTAGCAGCATTTGTCCTCATTTTGTCATCCTCTTCCTTGTTTACCTGCAAAATAGAAGAATAACTTCTTGAATTTGACCAGAATATGAACTTCAAAATCTTGACATGAAACTTTGTCGTCATACCTTTATTGATTTTGCACGGCCTTCATCTTTGTCCTTGTCACTTTCTGCTTTGTTCTCACTATCAGGCTGCATTAAGAGGTACCAATAGCACATGTCAACACAACATATGTACACAATGGCGTGGGGTTTGTACCACACAAGTTGGACAAGATCACAAGACCAATGCAACATCATTCATGTGGAACTCAACTGTGTCCATAAGTATCAACAGTGCAGAAAGAAACAAACAGCTGTTGCAAAATGGACAAACAACACTCGCCTCATTAACTTTCCGGAGCTTTTCTGCTTCAGCCTGCTTTCTTTCCCATTCTTCTTTTGCTTTCTGATTCATCATCATTATTTGTTGCCGAACATCAGAAGTTATCAGTGTATGGTGTCTAGCCTTCTCTGCATCAACCCTCTGTAGGGATCCAATGGACCAAGAAGGATAGGGAAAAATGAGAACCAAGTGATTACCTAGAAATGCAACAAAATAACAACAAAAAGGAACATAACATGAAATACTGATAGGCAAACAGAAACCCGACTAACCTGTTTTGAGAGTCTGATCATATTGCATAGTAGTCCTCGCAGTCTCTCCTCTACGCACTAAAGATCCAATTCCATCAGTCATTGTCCAGAAAATAATATATAGCAGAGGGTAAGCAGTTGGCATCTTACCTGTGACAAGCATCGTTCGACATCATTGCTGATGCTTTTCAAACCAAATTTGGCCACTGCAGAATGAAAGCATACAAAAGGGTAACGGATCGCACAGTTGCCTTAGGGTTATGTAAATAGTTTACTCTATTTGATGTCAGTTGACAGAATGGAAGACATCTTAACTGATCTCTGCCAACTTTTTCTGCAATGGAACCCTTTCCAAGATCAGCCTTTCTTCTTCTTCTTGAACCACTTTTCGAGACGCTTCTGAGATCTGACTGTCCTCCTTGGGCACAGAAAATAGCTGCTGCTCCTCTTCCTGTAGTTGAAAGATTCTTAAGACATCCCTCAAAAAGCAGTCTGTAACATCTGGGTACTCATTTGGGTGTAGGTATCAGATTCCTTATACTGGCATATGTATTGGGATTACTTTTATATGTTTACCTCACTCTAAACATTTATCGGAGTACTGAATCACTTTTACCTATAAAAAAACACCCAGGTACTCGATAGAAAAAAACCTACCGACAAATCGACCCCACTGACAGCAGTCACATCATTGAGCTGTTCGATGGTTTGGTCTGAATAAGCTCCAGAAACCTTCTGCTTCTTGCTGCACAGAATTCCCGAACTTATGTTACAATATATCAAAAATTTTACAGCTGACTAACAATTCAAAATGTTCCAGATCCATCATACAGCCTACAAGACAGTTCACCTTGAAGTAGGTGGCGAGCCAAGAGAATCTAATGGCTTTTTCTGTCCAGCAGTAGGCTTCTTGGATGGAGTTTTTCCGGAACCTCCGGCAGAGGGTGGGATTCGAGAACCCTGAGGATGAGAAACCAAAAGGAAAACAGATTATTGGCACCCGACTTATAAACAATTGATTCTCTATAACCCATCGGAAAAAATATAATAAATTAGTGGTTTCAAGTACTTTCACAGGCCTAATTCGAAATATTGATAAGGCAGTGACTTTTTTTAGTGGGGTGATATGGCAGGTGCTATGCAGAAACTAACAAGTACCAATATTAGGTTATACTTTAAGGAAAATAAGGAAGATTGGAGAAGCTCAAGTTCGTGATAAACATAAGTACATGATGGCTCACTATTGTCCCTCGCATATGGGAGGATTGATTAATGCCAAGAGAGAACTTAAATTGACTTGAATACTCCCAGAAGAGCAAAAGGCTCATTTGTCAGACAAGCAAAACAATCTCGACAAAGTGGTGCTCACTCCAACTACAGTATCGACCGTCAGCCAAAATAACTGAAAGACTTTGGAGAAAATTGTAATCACATTGGTACCTGGACATTGGCCTCTGGTAAGGGCGCAGAAGGAGAAACTGAGTTTGCAGGCGTCATGGTGCTTGGTGAGAAACTGACTTTTGAGGATTGCTTATCAGATGCTTCATCCCTTAAATTTCGTGAATATGAGCTACCCTGTTCAATAGATGGAGCAGATGACCCTTGTATATTGGGGATCTGGGTTTTCTTCTTTTGCTCAG
Organism: Hypericum perforatum; assembly: GCA_012979155.1. Classification (NCBI taxonomy): domain Eukaryota; kingdom Viridiplantae; phylum Streptophyta; class Magnoliopsida; order Malpighiales; family Hypericaceae; genus Hypericum; species Hypericum perforatum. The sequence continues at coordinate 66,153 of SOPF01027984.1, forward strand.
TAGGCTGATCTACTGCCTCCTGCTTTACATGGTTGACCAAAGTGAAAGCGGCAGAACTTTGATCTTTGTTAGATGGTGTTTGCCAAGGCCCTGGATTTGGCTGACCTGATGGTTTAGCTGCGTAATAGGAAGCTGAACCACTCTGTACCCTGGCAGGATCATTCACAATATTTTGCCTAACCATGTTCATCGTCTGGGTTGCTCCCCCAGATTGAGACATGCCAATGGTCTGATGGTGCGACATTGGATGAATTGGTAGATCATGAGATTGTGGTCTCGTAGAAGATGCTGAGCTACTACTGACATTAGTTCCGGAGTAAACGTTGTAGTTGGCACTAGTACTTCCATACATCGAGAAGGAAGTCTGAGGATATTGAAAATGCAGCTGTTGCTGCTTGTTTTGTACTTGCATAGGGTTGGAATGGTGCTCCCTCTCTAGTTTGGGCATTACAGCATTTGAGGAAGACATTTGGGTCACCGGATTTCCATGCATATCTGTGGGTTGCTCCAGCTCTACATGTGTCTGAGAATTCGAAGTAGTCTGCCCAGGGATTGCTGAGTGAGGATCGAAAGAACGGGAATCAGTAAACTGAGACATGCTTGCTCCAACAGGCATTCTAACATTCTGTTGGCGTGGCAATGCCAGAGGCTGCGATTGGGGTCGATTTGAACCCTGCTGCCATATCAAGAAGACGAATGAATAAAATTTAAGATCTTGCAACTAAAATAGAACATCATCACACCAGCTATTTGATTACCTGTTGCTGCAGTTGTGTCACCGCCAATCTCAGTACTTGATCCCCTACAACACCTCGCATAAGTCTGACAAATTGATTTTTTGCAATATCATTTCTCTGACAGCAACATCAAGAAATAACATCAGAGTTAATGAAACTTTAATGTCTTTGAGCGTGAAAGGGAACAAGATCATTTAGAAGTTTGAGTCAGGAACCTACTTTCAATTGGTTAAATAGATTCTGAAGCTGAATTTCTCTATCCTTATCCAAATGAGGTCTCAAAGCAGGCAGCAGAGCTACAAAAGGTATTTGCTTGCCCTGATTCTTTAAACTGACCGGTTGCTCAGTACTTGTAGTTACTTGATGAGCAGATTTCTGCAGATTTGAGCTTTGAGAACCACTGGAGGTACTCTCCATTTTATCAGTGCCAGAAACTGGAACAGCACTTCTCTCAGAAATCTGCATTCCACTTGTTTGAGAAACATGAAGAGAATTTTGGCTCAATTGCCCTTGACTAAAACTGTTAAGTGACTCTGTCCGAGATTCGGAAAGATGACTGAGTTCATGCGAAGCATCATTGTGTTGTTCTGCAACTTGGCTTGCAGAGCCATGATCCGAGGAGTGTTGCTCTGGCTGTAGAGGGTTTTGAGCGTTTTCTAAATCTGTTTGGCTTGGACAAACAGTGCTTGAATCTTGCCCACTTGATTGCCAATTCATCAACGACTGATTAGAAGCTCGGTTGCTTTCATGTGCTAGAACTGCCACATTGCCTGGATGCACACGCAAAATAAAAAACCCGGTAAGCTTCTGTAAATAGTATTGACGGAGAGAAGAATTTTCAACATGACCTAATTCCAAATTCAACGAGAAATCTCCCAACGAAAGTTTATAACTGAACTCTCCAAGGAGTTGATTCAAACTGACTGACCAACAACCGCAAATTCCTAAACACGGTGAAGCTCATCGTACATTCTAGGCACCACCCGATTTCAAGCTCACCACTTTCCACAGCTAGGTTCATAAAAGCTACCATATAAAGCTAACTACGATTCTCCGCGGTGCGCAGATTAGGCAATTCTATCCAAAACCCGTACCAGAATCCGACGGATGACCAGCGGATACGTCCCCTCCGATATCCCGATTCAGGGCAGCCTGGAACGCGTCCACGTCAGCTCCGGAATGCATAGTCTCATCCTGCATTTACGAGAATTCAACCGGGAGCTGAAACCCCCAATCCTAAACCCTAGAAATCCAAACCAAAAAGGAGGAAGTTGAATCCAAACCTCGTCTTCTTCGAGGAGCTTCATAATGGAAGGGTCCATGTCGCTACCGTCGAGCCGACCCCCGCCGAGCCGACGTTCTTCTTTCGGCCGCAAACGAAACCGATCGGCGCGTTTCCTATTCGGAGCCAAGCCGACAATCTCCGGAACCCAGACAGGAGAAAAAAGGAATAGACAAAACAGTGTCCGGTTCTGTTCGATCTCGAACGTGCCAAAGCTCTTCCGATGTGTAATTTACAATTTCACCCTTCATAAGTTTTTAAGTCCATGTTCCTAAAAAAACATTATCATCGTCAATTTTAAAAAATAGATTCGATGATTTGTGACGTGATATTATAATGTATATTTTTTAGTAGTTAGATACATATTTTTTTGTGATATTTGTGACATAATATTATAATAGAATTTTTTTTCTTCGTTGATTGAATAATTTTATGTCATAACAAGCTGATAACTTTAAAATACCGTGGTTCGATGAACACAGTTTGTCAAAATGTCGAATATTATATTTTATGCACAAATATATATGATAAAATTTATTATCTGAGTTGATATTCACAGGGTTTTAAAAAACGACCCGGAGGTCGACCCGGATTTTTGTCTGACCTCCGGGTTAGCCGGCCCATTTGACCCACAGCCGGTCAGACCAAAATTTTTTTTTCTTTTATTTTTTGAAATTTTATATGTATATAAGTAAATAATTTATATAATAACCTAATAATAACCTAATATATTAAAAACTAACATCTAAAAATACCAAATTTAAAAAATATACCAAATAAAAGTATTTAAATTAACGGATAATCTCGAATCAAATATAAAATTATGTAAAAATTAGTATTTTCTGGTCAAACCGTCCGGTTTGACCAGATTTTTGGAGCAAAATATCCGGCCAGCCCAGATTCGGTTCGACCTGTGGGCTTTTTTGCATAAACCTGGAACGAGTTTGGGTCCGTTTGGCGGTCCGATCAGCCCGACTGCCGGTCGGACCGCATTTTTTAAAACCCTGGATATTCATAAATGTATTTCGGGCTGGCCCACTGAGTGTTATTTATAAGTATTCCCCGTTTGCGGGCTTTAGTGACTGTGCTATTGGGCCCATTTCCATTTAAGCCAAAAATCACTAATCACTAATTTTTTTTTTTTGGTGATAAAGGTGAGTGTATAACACTCTTGCATTAAATAAGATAGGAATTACAAATTCAGATCATCCCTTAGAAAGGGTATACAAGGGTCAGGAGGGTAAACATAAACATGAAGCCCCTCATCCTCAGAAAGTGCGAGTTTCGCTAGGCTATCGGCTAATTTATTAGCTTCTCTGCTGCAATGGATCACTTCGACTCGGTCTATAAGACGAATCATGTGACGACAATTACTCACGAGCGTGTGTAGGAGGTTACTCCTCGTGACACCCTCGGTTAGGAGATTCACCGCTAGCATCGAGTCGGATTCGATGATTAACTGGTGAAGATTCCTTTCATTGGCAATACATAGGCCATTTCGGATGGCTCTAAGTTCTGCCACCAAAGCTGAGCAGCCGCCTATGGGTTGGCAGAAACCCACAATCCAGTTGCCTCTTTCATCCCGTATTACACCTCCGCACCCTGCACGACTTGGATTCAGCTTAGCACTGCCATCCGTGTTCAGCTTTAGCCAACCCTGTTGCGGTTTCTTCCAACTTCTGATCTGTCCGACAGCCTGATTTGGATTTTTTAGGGAGTAGGACTTCCTTTGGCTTGCCAAAATGAACTCCTTAGTCTGACTGCGGATGAACTCTGTGGGATTAATTCGGACATGGTCTCCATTGAAAACTTCGGCATTCCTCCATTTCCACATCCACCAGCAAGCTGTACTAAACAAGATCTTCCAGTCCGAATTTGTTCCAAAAGGGGATGAGACTTTCAAGTTCTCCTGCAACCAGGATTCTCGGTCTAAAGTGAAGAAAGATCTAAGTGCTTCTGTCGGCACCAACCCTCTCCAAATATTTTGGGCTACTGGACAGTCCCTGAGTAAGTGAACAATGGATTCTTGTCTGTTTCTGCACCTTTGACAATACGGGTTCGGGGTTAACTTTCTTCTAGCTCTTTCCTGGTTTGTCATGATTTTGCCTTTTAGACAACTCCACAAGAAGAGCCTTATTTTTTCCGGAACCTTGACTTGCCAAATAAGCTTCCAGTCGACTGCTTCCGAGCTATCTGATCTCGTCAGAATGGTGTTGTCTGTGTTGGATGCTGCATAGGCAGAGGATGTGGTAAATTCCCCAGAGTTAGAGTATCTCCATGCTAAGAAGTCTGTCGTAAGGTTTCCCTCATCTACGAATATGTCAGCAATCTTCGGCAGCCATGTTGAGGGGATGATTGACGTGAGTGAACTCCACCTCCATCCATTTGTTGAGTCCCAATACTCCGATACTAATCACTAATACGGTAATACCAAATGTGCACTCATCTTCCAGCTGGCAAATATACTTGATTTATGCAAATAATGAAATAAAAAACACATAAATGATATTTTTGCACCAAACTATATCAGGCTTCCCGGAAGCGTAGAATGAGGACAAGATTACGCCGATGTCATAGATAATAATAATGTAATGCATCCCAGAATTTTTTAGTTCCACAAAATTTCTCCCTTATTCGATTAATTCGTTTTAACAAAGACCCAGTTCCAGAAACTTGATTATAACAAAAGCAGCAAAATGATATTAGGCAACTTGCTTTTTTTATTTAAAAAACAGATGTTGTCCACTGAAGTCTTGAAGAGCATCAAGCCGCACACTTGTTATTATATAAAAATGGCATGTCTCCTATTAGATAATCATTCCTAAATGAAAATCTAATTATTTGAAAAAGAAAAAATTTACAACTCGAAAATTTCAAATTAGCAGCATTTTCTTCACCAAATTAATTGCCCAGTTAAAAAGGTTCTTCCTGTCTCACTTGTCGTCTGATTACTCTCCTGGAGCATCGTTGATGACTAGTAACAAAACGCAGACAATTTAGACTCGCCTACAATTACTTACATCGAATTTCCGAATATTTAAATCATTTTTGTTTTTTTCCGACACATTGACAAATAAAAATATTACTTCGATAATAGACTGATGCATGAATGATAACAACATCATCATCTCTTTAATTGACTAGGCTATTTTTTTATTCTTAGCTCTGTGTCCCTTCGAAGTGTCGCTTGTAACATTCTCATTCAGATCTTATCAGTAGACCAATTAATTATGTGGAGTTTTATAGTTTAACAAAATGGCGAGCAAAAGTCCTATAAACGTGAATTTAGTACAACTGAGACATCGTAAACCACATGGTCAATCTAATAAACTCATAAATAATTGGACAATCATAGCACATAATCAGGGAGGACCTCAGGAAAGCTTGTGATAGCCGCACATAACATAATATATAGTATCATCGAGTCGTGACAGCTGAAATAATGCACAAACCAAAAAAAAAACAAAGATTCAAAGAACATAAAGGATGCTCAAGTGACGAATCAGATAAATGAAAAGACGAGGTCATATCAACCCCTTCGTATTCTGTTTCTCTAGTTCTATTTGTCTACGACGAATTGACCATTAAGATACCCAAAAAAATCATGCCTTGGGCCACCATAATTTTTTATACCAGATTATTCCAGTCACTAACATATTTAGAAATAACGACAATATTTTTATAAATAATGACATAAGACAAGACGGTTAGATATTATAAAGATGTATTATTAGTTTCTCATTAACATAAAGATTGAATTCGATTATTATAAATTTCTTTTAATACATATCATCTATACATTTTTTTACCTAAAAAAAAAAATTGAACCCAAAAATTAGAAGAACAAAACAAAGGAACCCAAAAATAGAATTCCAACCTAAGTCATCAATAAACAAATATAAAAAAAAAATCGACCTTCTCCACTATAGGTGGCTCACACAACTAAGCATATCATCTATAAATTATACTCTTTTCTTAATAAAATAATAATAAAGTTTCATTCACGTAACAATAAGTTCAGTCTTAACAATATAACAGGCATAAACCAACAAGAAGCACTTGAGTTGAGCGGTGAAGATATCATCCCAGCTTAACCAAGGTCTCGAGTTCGAGCCTTGGGAACGCAGCAGTGTTAAAAATCTTATTGGGAGAGTTTTGCCACCCGTAGGAGTCCCACCCGGCTCGAATTTGAATTAGTCGGTCCAGTGAAGTTAGATCACCTCATGGTTTATACCAAAAAATTATAACAGGCATAATCCAAATAATAGAGATAAAAAAATACACTCTTCTTACTTAGCGAAATATACTCCAACAACCCCACTTGACCCCCTCCAAGATTATATATAACCTCTTAACTAATCTTCATATCCTTCCAACCATCCAAAAGGTCAGTCACCTCGAGAGCTTATGGAATCGGAATACCAAATCGGAAAAGGCCACCGCCTGCCCATTTCCGACAATCCAAAAACGGAATCGTCATCGGAATCCTCCCCTCTCGCCATCGAGAGCTTCTCAGACAGTTGGCTCACTAGCAATTACCAAGGGAAATCCATATCCACCCTTGTCATAAAAACACAAGAACACATCCCCACCAACTTCTATTTCGACGTTCCCATCTCCAAGTCTTCCGACGACGAAGACGTCCTCGTCGACGCCGACAAAATATTCTCCAACGGCTTGATGAAGCCCGTCTTTCAAGGTCACGGTCACGATCTCTACGACGAATGTTATTATTTTTATTCTTCTTCTTCAAGTCCAGGTCCTGCCGTTTATTCTCCTTCGCCGGCCGGGGCTCCTGTTGCCGACGTTCGTTACAAGAACGTTGGCCTTGTGCGGTGGAGGAAGTCGTCGGAGAAGGTGGTTAGGAGGTGTATAGGGTACTTCAGGCTACTCTTCACGTCGAAGAGAAGCGGAAGAGTCGATGATATCGATCGGAGGTCGTTGGAGGTTAAGAGTCGGACCAGCTCGGCTCTGTCAACGCCGAGCCGGACCCGGCCGGAATGTGGTCGGAGTGATTCCGAGAATTCCATCTACGAGGCTGTTCTTCATTGCAAAAGATCGATTAATCGGTACGTTTTTTGTTTATTCATTTTTTTAGATTATTGATAAAATCAGCCTATTTATCCAAAACAATAATTGAAAAGATGCAGGAGGTCCAAATTATCCTAACAACTATAACTGAATGGTGGAAAAAATTCTGTACCAATATATTAATATTAATCGTTGAAACAAGTTATCGGTATTTAAAGATATCGTGTGGGATTTTTTTTTCTTTTTATTGTTTACAATGTATTTTTATACAAAATTTAAAGCTAAGGATTGAACAAAATCTCCTTAAAAGAATTATAATTTTTTAGCACTTGGGAATCATTGATAGTTTGGTTTTATATTTTCAAATTACCATTTTGTATGCTAAATATGGTTGTTTCTTTTTTTTTTCTTGTCCTAGATAAATGCTACTCCTAAAGGCGAGCGGGAGAGCCGGTTGATTACATTAATTTAGCGAATAAATAATTAGATCTGCTTCTAGAAGTTAAGATAGCTACAACAGGTACACTTAATTTTATGTTTCCTTTGTCCCATCGACCTGTCGTTCATCTCTTGTTGCTGTTCCATGAATTGACATGAAGCAACGGAGAATAAAATCAGTGTATCTTGCAATTAAGGGTTAACTTTCGTTACTGGATATCTATAATAATCAAAATTTCAATCAGGAAAGAGAATATTCTCCTATTTTGTGTCTATCATGAATTTTTTTTTTCTTCTAACTCTGATAATTTTATTATGGGAAAATTACCCTCAGGCCCCTCGGGTTTGCGAAAATTCGTGTTTTAGCCCCCCTATTTTTTTTATTATCATTCAACCCTTGAATCTTATCAAAAGTGTATAATTTAGCCCCTGTTGCCGGAATCCGGCGATTTCTCCGGCGAAATGGCACCTAAGATTACTAAAATACCCTTTTCCTTTAAAAAGTAAAACAATAAATTGAAACATAATAATAATTCGTATTGAGCTGAAATTTTTCATGACGCATCCTAAAAATATACATGATTTACGTAAAATATTTCAGAAATTTTGGAGATACATAAGTATTTTTTTTTATTTTCCAACGTGCCAAAATATTGTAAAATCATATAAAATAGAAAATTTGTTTAATTGGACTGAAACTTGTCACATGTGTTCTTAAGCATATTTAGTGAATTTAGGACCTAAAACTTGTTCTATGTGTCCTTTAGCATCTTTACTAAAGACTCCATCTTTAGTAAAAAAATAAATTAAAACTCTATATTTTTGGTATCTGCAGACTTTTTCAAAATTGGCTCATGAGAATCCAGACTTTTTGATTCCTAAATTCATTAAATATGCTAAAAGACACATGGGACAAGTTTCAGCCCAATTAAACAAATTTGCTATTTTACATGATTTTACAAAATTTTAGCACGTTGGAAAATAAAAAAAATACTTTTGTACCTCAAAAATTTCTGAAATATTTTAAGTAAATCATGTATATTTTTAGGATGCACCATGAAAAATTTCAGCTCAATACGATTTACGATTGTGTTTCAATTTATTTTTTTACTTTTTAAAGGAAAAGGGTATTTTAGTAATCTTAGGTGCCATTTCGCCGGAGAAATCGCCGGATTCCGGCGACAGGGGCTAAATTATACACTTTTGATAAGATTCAAGGGTTGAATGATAATAAAAAAAATAAGGGGGCTAAAACACGAATTTTCGCAAACCCGAGGGGCCTGAGGGTAATTTTCCCTTTTATTATTAGCTCCGCACAGACAACAGAAGTACAAAATAACGTGCCTCCCATGAAGTTTTTGTACCTACGTAAATCATAACACTCGGCAACCAACAAAGGAGCAATGTGATTAGATTTAATCAGATATTCATTTTCTCAATAACGAGAATTTCAAGAGTTTTGGAAGGCAGAGGAAAACCGACAGCCAAATATTACTCTTTCCGGTGCTTCGTGATTTCCTAATTACATCATTTTATCTAAAATTTGAATTATGACACTCAAAATTTAATTGAATATAATATTGAGAGTAGTCGGGGGGCTGGCTTAACGGTTGGTGTCAAGGAGAACATACTTTTGTTCTCTTCAACGAGATATTTTTATGTTCCGGCAAGAAGCCAACAACCTTATCTTTAGTGTTCTTGTGAATTGTGGGTCTGGTGTCATATTGTATCGAGAATTGTTAATTAGTGTTGGGAACTCCCAGTATATGTCCAGCATGGTTATGCCGTTCTCCGAAAAATACTTCGCATTATTGGAAAGCTATCCGAGTTAGGGTATAGAGATTAATTAAGCTTTACCTCAGCTTGTTCCAAGTTTATGATAACTATATGAAAAAAATTCATAACTCAGAAGGAATTATTTGTTTGTGGAACTGCATTCCTAGTTCCTACGAAAATTAATATGCACAAATCATTTTTTTGTATAACGCTGATTAATTGCTTCATCTCCATAAGAAAAAAAATGTTAGTTCCTTATAAACAGCAAAACAATACTACTCCTATAAGAAAACGAATTGAGAACTTTCAGAAATTGAGACCCAAATTATAGGGCCATACTAAGCAAGAAGTAGAGACACACAAAAAAAAGCATCATTGAGGACATCATGTATTCATGTATATACAAAATATAATATAATAGTGTTAGACTATATATCGAAAAAATTCGTCAAAAGAAAAAAGGAAAAAATGGAGATTGCCATCACAATAGATGACCTTTTTGATACTCATACACTTCCAACCATATAGATTGAAAAAAGGAAAAAATGGAGATTGCCATCACAATAGATGACCTTTTTGATACTCATACACTTCCACTTCTTTCCGTCGTCATCGGCTGGCCACCATTGAAACTTTGTACAACACTAAAAAAGTTGGGGACCCAAGACACAGAAACCAACTTATGTCCAAAATTGCTATGTAAAGGACCCAATATATGCCTCGCTGTCGATACCCAAGGGGGCACTAGCGTCCCTCGTTTTGTTGTATGTTTCAATATTGGTCGGATACTAGGGAATATCCCAACTCATTCTCGATCGTGAATTTTCCATATTCAAAAATCAAAGTATTTACCAACATTAATGTTTTGTGACATTATATAAAAATAAAACTACTGCGCTCATTCCATAATATTAATAGAATTGGTTAGTACATTTAGTAAATATATACTATGACTGGCAGAACTGAATTAATTCGCAATCTATATTAGAAAAAATAACAGTATATTTTAAATTTGTATTAATAGGATCTAGCACGTTAACCCAAGCCCATATATATATACCAATAAGGCAATAACGACCCAACCATAGAACCCAACCCAAGACATGCAAATAAATAATATCATTATAAAAATGTCAGAAGTGGGATTTGAACCCACGCCCTCTCTCGAAGACCAGAACTTGAGTCTGGCGCCTTAGACCACTCGGCCATCCTGACAATTGTTAATTGAAAACATAATATTATATATAATAACAGTATTATTACAAATTTACATTCACCAAGTGTATTCCAGTTTGAGCTCTCCTCCCTCTTCTGTTTCTCGTCAATTGAGATCATGAATTCCCCTCCATTCCCTTTTCCTCCGCCGCGCGCGGCGCCCTGGCTCCCGCCTAATGCGCCTCCGTCCAGCGCCTTTTGGGAGACGACGAACCTTCTTAACCGCCTCACGGACTTCCAGAAGACTCTTAACCTAGCAAAAGCAATGTAACTTCCTCCCCTCCCTCGCTTTATTTTCATCTCACAAAACTAAAATCGCCAATGACTTTTAATCAATTTTTAATAGGCAAAAAGAACTTGAAATATTAATCTCACTTAAAGATGATGAGAGGCGACCAGAGGATGAGTCTAGTTTAGGTTTTGCCAGATGCTTAGAGAACAAGGGAATTGATATGGAGACGCAGGAACGCGCTTCTGTTAGTGCTGCGAGTGCTTTGATGTCGAGGTTGCGTGCGCAGCTGGAGCCGTTTAGGCGTGTTTTTTCGGACGAGAATGTCCCCTGGGAGGAGAAGTCCGCGGTGGTTAGGTTGGCGGAGAGGAGGCTCAAGTCGAAGAGGAATAAGCTGTGGAGGAAGAGGAAGAGGCAGCGTGTGGCCGAATGGAGATCCGAGGTCAGGACTCTGTTACCCTTCGTTTAATTGCTTCTACGTTGTTGTGTGTTTGTTTTGTAATGGTTTGTGATTTGCGGGAATCAGGAGCGCCAACGGTTTGAGAAAGCTGATCGAGAAGCGGACGAGTGGCGGGCTAGAGAGATTGCCAAGGATGTTGCGCAGCAGAAGGTAACGAGATTGACACTGCTTTGTTGGCCCTTTATATGAACTAACTGTGTTTGGTACTTGAGATGATGTTGAACGATGCAAGGTTATCCTACCATGAGTCTGTTGTGCCTGGGTATTGAACAAGATCTTCACCGCAACACGTAATTGTCCTTTGATGCAGGTTGAGAAGATGAAGGAAATTGCGAAGCTCAAAGTGAAAGAGGAGAGAAAGAGACTAGAATCGGAGGTAAGTGACTTGTGGTGTGATGGTCATTTGAGTTTATGATTGCATAGATGTTCAAACAACACTATTCCCGTACTTCTTCTCTCCCCAAGCTTTGGCACTCGCATGCTTTCTCACTCTTGTTCGTTTAATCACACCAACACCAGATGGTTGGCCTGTTTCGGCTTTTTTGATTTTAGTGGATCGCTGGTGGCATTTTGCCTCTAGCTGATAACTTGATTTAAAGAAATTCAGATGCCACTGTTTTAACGTCGTGTTTTTCTTTCTGCATCATGTGATGTCTTCAACTACTGTGTAATTTCAGCTTGAGCTAGTTATGATCGTGGAGAGGTTACGAGAGCTGCGTTCCATCAGGATTGAAAAGATGAAAAAACAAGGTGCTTATTGTTTTTGCTCTCTTGGGGTCTTTCTCTTACTGTGATGCTGACACCTTATTAAGCTAGCTCTATAATATTGTCTGGGCACAATAAATCTTGTTTCTGACCTGAACGGAATATGCAGGGCATTTTCTCCCCGAGGAGGATGACAAGTTTCTCGACAATGTTCGGGCTGCGGTCGAAGAGGAGGAGCGCCTAGCAATTGCTGCAGCTGACACTGAAGCTGCAAGAGGTGCCATTGCAACTGCAGAGGAATTTCGGCAGACTAATCAAACTCCAGAACTCATCTCCAAAAAGTCGGGTGGAAATGAGGTTGCGACAGAACAAATCAGGGAGAACATGGATGGGGGCTCCTCTGAGGCTGTTACTAGATTGACTGAGGAAAAACAATCTCAAGATCTTGATTATGGGAGAGCATATGAGACGCTTTCCAGTTTGCCGATGGAATTCTACCACTACTATCATGGCAGCAATAATGACATGGGCACACTCATTGAGGTAGATTTACCCAATTTTTGCTTCTCTTGTGTGGTGATAATGCATGATCGTAGAAATTGGAACCGCTACGGTTGGCCTACAAAAGTTCTTCGCATTGTAAGAGATGAGATTACGACCCGCCGCCTATCTTATCTGTTTATCTTGCATTTTCCGAAGTCCTTTTTCATTCTTGTCTTCATACAATCATGCCGTCAACCTTACCCTTTTCATTCACGATTGCAGGTTCGAAGAACTTGGGATGCATATATGAGACCTGGTGGAAGGTAAGGCACCATGCACCAGTTATATTTGCCATTAATCATACTGCAGTTGCTGAGTTGCATATATACATACTCTGTTTCTCATCTTTTAACTTATATAAGCATGAAGTGAAAATTTAATTTCGGTGTCATGGGTTTCCACTTTTATTGCTGTGGCTAATAGTTTTCCGGTGAACTTGTGCGCAGCCGGATTCCAGGGCATTGGGTTCAACCACCACCTCCAGCCAACGATGTGTGGGCGTCATACCTCGTTGGGCCTAAAAGATAAATCTTTTGACAAACTTGAACTTTTCGTTGGCTCAAATAATTTGGAACCAGAACTGCCAGACTGCGTTTTTCGCTTCTTTCGCTGTATGCTTGAAGTTATGGATCAACATTTCCGAGTTGTCGAGCTGTGGATCAGTGTGGTTGGGATGTTCTGAAGCCAGCCTGGTGATCCCATTCGCACAGTTATGATTAAATATCCACTGATATTGGAAGCAGCTTCTCCACTTTCTTCAGTATCATAGTATACGAATTGGCCATCGCGAGGCAGGCGAGGCTGTACTTTCATTCGGGCCAAACATAACCTGATTGATCAATCCATGGAGCAAAAGGCCTGTTTTTTGGGTTCATGCAAATCCATCTTTTGATTTTTGTTGAGCTGCTTGAGCATCAACTTAAAATGTTTTCTATTTATTTGTTTTTTTATTCTGTTCGCAATAGTAGAAGTAATATTATGGCTATTCGTTATCAACCCTGATATTCCTTATTCAATTTTGTTAATGTATTAAAATAATATTTTTAAATTGATAATCTTTCAAAATTGATAAAAAGTTCTGAGTTGTCTCCATCATCATTCACCTTTTCAATCGATTGTAATCGTCTTAATGCTACTTGAAATAGTTGATACTTGAAAACTGATAACGCCCATTGGTAGATTTTTTTAATAGTAATTACATTAATATTTTATTAGTCATTATTTCTCTCATCAAAGATCGTTCCATTTGTGATATTTTCCTCGAAATAGTTGATATATCGACCAACCATGTTAAAGTTTAGCCAACAATTCTCCGTTGACTTTGATACTAGTTGATACATAGTTAACGATGGCAATTTCCAGTTCCGATTTGAACCGATGTAAATATACTTAGTAGGTATATGCAGGAAGAAGGTACAGGAGTCAAAATTTTCAGAAGTAGCACAAAATATGAATCAGAAGTAGCACAACTACTAGAAACAAAAGAGCAGTTTTCCTCAGAACTTGAAGCATTTTCATATAAGTGGAAGATACTCTACGGCGAAGACAAAATATTAAAGAGGAGCTACACAGTTTGAACTGTAAGGTACGCACCTGCAGATTGATCTCTCTAACAAGATTACTATTTTGGCTCATTAAGCCATGCATGGTCCTATAAAATCTCACTGCTTCTTGAAGAGAGAACATCATCGAAAACTCGCAACGGAAACTTCGAGCATAATTCAGTAGTCTGATCGATACATTTTCAATTGGTACTCCACCAGATGGCGTCAAGGACAGCGGTTCAGCTCGCTATAGCAGCAATGTTGGTACTACTGGTGGTGGGTTCTGAAGCTGGTGGGATAGCGATCTACTGGGGCCAGAATGGAAATGAAGGGACTTTGGCGGAAACATGTGACTCGGGTGATTACAAGTTTGTGAACATAGCTTTCCTGGCCACTTTCGGGAACGGCCAGGCACCAATGATCAACCTGGCCGGTCATTGCGATCCGTACAGCAACGGATGCACGAACCTGAGTGCAGACATTAATTCCTGCCAAGCCAAAGGAATCAAGGTGATACTCTCCATTGGAGGCGGAGCTGGGAGCTATATCCTTACCTCTAAGGACGATGCCAGGCAAGTTGCTACTTATCTCTGGAACAACTTCTTAGGAGGGAGCTCCTCGTCCCGCCCGCTAGGCCCCGCTGCGCTGGATGGAATTGACTTTGACATCGAGGGGGGATCAAGCCAGCATTATGACGACCTCGCCAGATTCCTTTCCGCTTACAGCAAGCAGGGCAAGAAGGTGTACCTGACCGCAGCTCCCCAGTGCCCGTTCCCTGATGCTTGGGTGGGAAATGCGCTCATGACAGGGCTTTTCGACTACGTTTGGGTCCAATTCTACAACAACGCGCCTTGCCAATACTCCCCTGGAAGCATTTCCAACCTTGAAGATTCATGGAAGCAATGGACTTCCAGCATCCCCGCGGGGAAGATCTTCCTCGGACTCCCTGCCGCTTCGGACGCAGCTGGAAGCGGATTCATCCCGACATCGGATCTCATATCCGAGGTGCTTCCGGCAATTAAAGGATCAAGCAAGTACGGTGGTGTTATGTTGTGGTCCAAGTACTACGATGATGAGACCGGCTACAGCAAGTCCATCAAGAGCCATGTGTAGAATATGCCACTTACGGACTTACCCCACTCTCCGGAAACTGTATGATTGTGCTGTCACATATACGTATGAATGTAAATAAACGACGATTGAGTCTTTTCTGAGCGTTGCTTTCTACTTGTGATGAAAGAAAAATTGGTGTATTGTTCTATTTAAAACGAGTCGCAATTCAATTGACAATTTCATTTATCGTCCTTGTTATAAAAAATTAACTTACTCCTAAACTAAGGGTCATCCCAATTGAGCAAAATGTAAACCGTTGATACAGTCCACCGCAATCTTGGAGTCGGGAGTGAACTTGCACATCATTCACAAGCTTTGCATCCAACAAAATGGCTCAGATGATAAAATCTCCATTATATTCATTACACCATTTTGTTTTTTACCATTTTGTTTTTTACCATTTTGTTTATTCTATTAATCCAATAAAACCCATCCATGATATTCATTATCCCATTTGTTAATATATCGTCCTATCATAGTTTTCAACATTCTATTAATCCAATTGTGAAAATTCTCCACCAAATAGTTGTTAAGTATCCGAAGTCCAGAGAGCGAAATGTGGCCGAGGGTTCAGGACGACACCAGGTCAAAAGCCGATGGCGTCCTACGATTCGGCGGAAATTTAATCTACGAAGGGTTTATTGAATGTTAGAAAGGCCTCAATTTAAAGAGTCTATCGCCTCTCCGCTGGGCCCTTCGCCAAACTAACTACTTTAAAAAAATCAACTACAAGTAATATGTGCGAAATCAAAGATCTGACGAACCCTAAAACCAAAATCTAAGGTTCGACAAAATAATCGATTCTGAAAACAAATTACTTTCCGAAGGCAAACTTGGCCGAGAATGCACCCACACAGCAATCCCTCCATAGGTCCCTCGGTAAAAATATTAAGTAAAAAACAAAAAAACAAAACAGATGCTCAGTGAATACGAACCATAATATGGAAAATAAACTCACTTTGCGAGGTTATCGCAATCGAATAAAAATACTCGTCATCGCATCAACCTGACAACAAAAACAGAAAAACAAGGACAATAACAGACAAAGAGGAGCTGGGAGAGAGATAAGAGTAGCGATGGTGGAAGAAACCCTAGCTTTGTTTTGGTTTAAATAGGGGGAAACCCTAGTCTTGTTTTGGGCTCTTGAAACTGGTTGATATAATGGGCCGTTAAATTAAAATACACTCGCTTTATCTTCGAATTGGGCCGGATATTGACCAAACTTAAAAGGTAAACAGTTATTTACCATATTTTTATTTTTTCCTACTTTATTATATTCCATAATCGATTATTTAGGAAGTAGATATATTAACATTAAGAAACATAGCCTTGACTTCCCAAAGGCGGTAAAAATTTGATTCTGTTCTCTGACACGTCAAACTTAAAAACGACCGGCCGACACCCTCCCCTCCTCTACCTCCGTAACGTAGCTTCTCCTTCTTCTTTCCAAATCTTTTTTTTAACGATCTTTGAATAATCAAGATAATTAATTAATTGCGCTATTTATTTCAGATCTATCTTTCTTATTATTTACACATATACCACCGCCACCTTAGCGATTCTCGCGCGTTATTCGACCGGCGGTTGGTTGGCGGCGCGTGGGAGGGTTAACGATGTGGAACTCCATCGAGAATCTGAAACAGAATCTCGACAAGATCGCGCTCGACGTTCACGAGAGCGACGAAGAAGATGACCTCCCGATCTATGGCAACAACCGGCAGAGTAATGGCTTCGACTCGCCGGTCCCATCCTCGTCGTCTTCCGCGGCCGCTGTCTCCGGCAGGAGGAGCTCGAATAGATTCGCGCATTCGAACTCCTCGGTTTCCCCCTTGCCCAACGGCGCGGGCTCCCCGATTAATTTCGATGTACTCGACCCAGCTGTTCTTTTTAATCTTTCGGTTGTTGATTGATTAGTGTAGGTTATGGCGTGTGTGGCTACAGAGTTTGGTGCTAGTGTAGGCGAGGAGTTCGAGTCTTGGGAGACTTGGAGCTCTATCCTAGTGATTTGGATTATGGAGTTCTTGGTTAATGTGATTTGGAGTTTCCGATCTTATTGAATTCGATTCTTGTAGATTGAACAGTACAAGGCCGAGATTAGGAAGCTTAAGGAATCGGAGTCGGAACTGAAAGCGTTATCTGTTAACTATGCAGCTCTGATGAAGGACAAGGAGGTAAGAGCAGCGGACTTGTGCACCCACACTTGTTTGCCAGTTTTAAATAATAATTATAGACCATTTTACACCCCCTAGTACTATCCTCTAGAGACTAGAATTCAATGCCTATGTTATATGTAATTTTATACATTCCAATTGGGAAGACCTCAAACCGCTGATAGACTGTGTCGTTGTCTCTTTGTCTATGCAAGAGCCCCAAGAACCTCTTAAGATTCATTTTAGTGGCATACATTAGTTGTCTTAGGCCATAGGACATTTGTAGATGGTAAGATCTCTTGTACGAGAAACACTTCTTTTCAGTGTTTAAGATGTGTAATTATCATGCAAAAAAGCCTTTAGTTTTGAAATTTATTTGGCTTGCTCATTATTGATAGATTTATATAGCAGATGTATTTTGTCGTTGAACAAGTATTTGTCTACTTGATATTAGTCCAGAAATAATTGTCAAATGACATGCTTGATATGTGCCTTTTTTCATAGGTCAGATCTCTGTTTTGATTTGAATTTCTATTATTTCTCTTAGTAGTTGGCAGGTTTCTATATCTTATTGGTTGTATTTTTTGAAAAGCCTATTGGAGTTGAAACTTTTGTTGCCCCTAATTTGACAGGATCAAATTTCCAGATTGAACCAAGATAATGGGTCATTGAAGCAAAACTTGGACAATACAAAAGAGGCATTAACTAGAGCATTAGCAAACAGTGGCGCTGTTCTCAAAGTAATTATTCAATTCGGTTTCCACTTAAGCTTGATCGTTTAGTTTGATTGCCGATGGTCATTGAGGACTGAATATTTTCAAATGCGTCCACTGGAAAGTTTGATCATATTTTCATCTTGCAGAATTCTTTGCTTTTTTTCACTTAAGTCAGGTTCTGCATCTATTTCGTTTGCTATTCCTAGAATCCAGAATTTATCCGGAATAATTATGTAGCATGCATGCATTTAATCCTTTTCTGAACTTGTGTTCAGTTTTCCATCTTCCTTCATAGTAGTAGATCATTCGCCTAAAAAATAGTTCATTGGCTTTCTGAGATATGTGCAGGGACCCAGAGATCAATCTCCAGGACAGCAGAGATCTGGAGCTCAATTTAAAGGTCGTTATGCTGGACAGCTTGCCTCCAATGGTTTCTCTTCGAAAAAGGATGTTGCTAATGGGATTTCTCATTTCTCTGAATCTGTTAGTCCTCAGAGGAAGGAGCAGGTAACTATATAATTTTCTTTTGCCAACTTTTTTCTCTTGCACATGAAATAATTTAGGCTCTATGCGGGTGGAGTACTAGATGAGCTACGAGGAACATAAAGTAGCAATATCATATGAAGGATTATGTGATTGCTGCTTATTGATTCAGTTGCCAAAAGGGCCATGAGCATGTATTGTCCTGCTGGTGATCCTGGTTTTTTTTCATTATGATATTTCTGCGACAACTTATTGTCTTGATAACATGTGTCTGAATGCATTCTAGGAGCTTGCAGATTTGATGGAGGAGAAAGACAGGTTCCTCTCTACAATGCAAGCGACTCATGAGCAACAACTGAACAATCTTAGAGCAGAACTTGAAAAAGAACGTGATCAGATAGCAAATCTTCAATTAAAACTGAAAGGTAATTTCGTGACTTCAAAATTCTGCTGGGATTTTCTCAATTTATGGGGTTTTTGATTCATGGAGTTTTTGTTCTTCTCCTTCTCCGGGTTGTTTCTGCTGTTTACAGAAGAACAACAGCTGAATGTTTCTATCCACGATGAACTCCGCACAGTGGAAACGGAGAAAAAGAAAGTAAGTTTGTGTTGGGGACGACAGATTTGCTTCAACCCTTCAGTTTGCATTTGCTTTCCTTTAACATTTGTTGCTTCCATCTCTTGACATGTATTTTGAGGTACGCTCTGCCTCAGGTAAACGTTGGATCATTCAGAGGTTTTATGTGATCAGAACTTAACCCTGTGGTTGCTAGTAAAACAGCATCATTGTCATACTTCAAGGGTAAATTACTAGGTGTAATTATACCCCACTGTTGATATTCTACAAGAATAAAGATTTATTTCATTTACTTGATCAATCACTTTCTTCTGTCACTTTGCTGATACCTGAATTATGTTCACTTCTCGTTCCTCTTGTTTGCATGGTTTGTTGTATTTATCCATCTTTCTGATTCATTCCAAAAGTGGTTTCAAGATTTGATCTATGTTATTTATGCAGTAACAATCAATTAGCATTGCTTATTTGTTCTGGGTTTATCTTTTAAGAAAAATCTATTGCATATCATCTTCTCTTAGCTCATCTTATTGTGTGTTATTATCGTCAAATGTTAGGCCTCTGTGGAGATGAGCAAAATGCATGCTGAACTTGATCAGAAGATATCTGAGATAAAACGCCTGCAATCTGAGTTGAGCAGACAGGGTGGTGAAGAGGCTGATGCCTCGGAGAGGAGAATGAAAAGGGTAGTTGCTCTGCTAGAAACAGAAAATACAAACCTTAAGGTGAATAATTTGGTGCATTTTGTAAAGCGTTATATGCCAGAATTTGTCATTCAAATGTTTGACACCAGTGGTAATATTAGAATTTTGGGCTCTTTAATAATTTTAGATGGCAAACAGCGAACTTGAGGCTGCTTTGAAGAATAACAAAAATTTGCCATCCACGGATCTTGTTATGGTGGAGCTCTCTACCAATACTACCATTTTCGCACCAATATTTCTTTGTATTTCAATTGTGTTATTGATCCAGTCACTCTTAACTTCTCCAGGAGATAAATTCATTAGAAAGTTCTTCTAGAATGCAAGAGATGGAGTTAAAGTTGCAAAATCTAGAGAAGGATGTGAAGCAAACATCTCGAGAAAGGGACAAAGCATTGCAAGAATTGAAGCGTCTCAAGCAGCATCTTTTAGAAAAGGTTTTCCCATTTACTTCTTCCCAATAAATACAGTTTGCCTCGCTAGTTACTTCAGCATTTGTCATATTTACATCGAGTTCTCCTCATTTACTGCTTTGTGCTATCATTATGTTAAAGAAATTGCAATGATACACACTCAAGAATCTTAAAATGGTTGTATATCAAAACTGATAAATGTGGTTTTTGCTGCAATTAACTTCTTTGGCATTAGAACTAATTGTTTGCTGCAATTAACTTTTTACTTTGGCATTAGAACTAATTGTTTGCTGCAATTAACTTCTTACTTTGGCATTAGAACTAATTGTTTGCTGCAATATTATACAGGCATCTGAAGAAGCAGAAAAAATGGATGAAGACAGTAAAATCATTGAAGAACTTCGCCAAACTAATGAATATCAAAAGGCTCAATTACTACAAATGCAGAAAGCTCTTAAGCAGAAGGAGGAATGGAGTATGGCTGACAAGAACGAAATTCAGAAGTCAAAGAAAATGATTGAAAATTTAAATAAACAACTTGCTGACTGTATAAGCACGATAGAGTCAAAAGATGTTGAGCTTCAAAATCTCCAAACAGCTCTTGGTCAGTACTTTGCTGAAGTTGAAGCCAAGGTGAGCGGTTCTCACTTTATGGCTTCTTTCTTCTATGTTTTACTTCTTGAAGTTCATGTTTCATGCTTGTTATATTACTGGAACTTAGGAACATCTGGAGCGTCAGCTGGCTTTGACAAGAGAAGAACTGTCTAAGCGTTCTGTGCTCTTGAAGGTATATAACTGTCTCATCCCGAATCTCAAATCTGTCACTTCTATGTACGCCCAATTATTGAATGCTGACAAGGCTGGCTTGTTAGAATGCTACCTTGAACAAATTGGCTTTGAATTGCCGTCTTTGTTGTGAAGAGCCTAATACATCGTCTCTTTCAGAATGTAGAACAAGAAACAGAAGCTTCAAGGAAGGAGAGGGATGAAGTTATATCCAAGCTCTCGCATGCGGAAAAAATGCTAGCTGAATGGAAAAACAGAGTAAATAAACTTGAGGACGACAATACAAAGCTACGCCGTGCTGTTGAGCATAGCATGACCAGGCTAAATAGAATGTCTGTGGACTCCGATTTTCTAGTTGACCGGTTAGTCACTTGATTCTTCTCAAAAACTACCCGAAAAAAAAATCCTTTCATGACATCATCGTCTTCTCAATGGGAATGTGTCTTTTCTTGCCAGGCGCATAGTGATCAAACTTTTGGTGACCTATTTCCAAAGAAATCACAGCAAAGAGGTATGGATCTCAGTGCCTGCTGGCAAGGAAAAGTAATAAAATGGAAGGGCAGAATACCACATTCCTCTTGTATCATTAAATAGTAAAGCGGGAAAGCTCATGTGTAGGATGTCTCCGTGACTTTGCAATGTTTATCTTGTTATGTAGTGCAATTCGACTTGTAATAATAGTCGGCGAAGATGGCAGCATCATGGGTGTGGGGGTACTACAGCCTTTGGGATAGATTAGACCTGGAGTGGTTTATATTCTGAAATGAGTAAATGAATTAGAGTGGCAGGCTATTGGGTTCTGCTTCTTGTGCCAATCTAGTGTATGCAACATCTAATCGCTGGATTTGACAGATGTAACCAATTTTATGGTTTCATGTGTCTAATGTAGTGTTACTAACACTCCTATGCTAATTTTCAGGTTCTGGATCTTATGGTGCGGATGCTAGGGTTCTCAAATGAAGACAAGCAGAGAATAGGTGTTGCCCAGCAAGGTGGCAAGGGTGTTGTCCGAGGTGTTCTTGGACTCCCTGGCCGCTTGGTTGGCGGAATTTTGGGTGGAAGTTCAGGTGATGTCAATACAAATGCGTCTTCTGAAGATCAGGTATCTTCTTTTCAATAACTGATCACATGCAAATAAATAAGAGTTCATGTCGAGGTTTCAGAATTATCAATGTCCTTAAAACTGTCCTCGCCTCTTCTTTTTTCCATGGTCCTGAAATTTTGTTTTTGGCTTGCTGTAGTCATTTGCAGATCTTTGGGTTGATTTTCTTCTCAAGGAGACCGAAGAAAGGGAGAAGAGAGAATCCATGGATGAGACGCTCAGACAGAAGGAAGATTCAGGTGGAAGAGGTTCAAATGCTGCAGGGGTCGCCTCGCCACAGCTTAGTTATGGAATCAGCTCAGCATCTGGTATCCCCAGACAGTCTGGTTCGTCGACAACGAATGCTAGTCCTCCGACAGGAACTGGAGGATACCCAAAGCCATTTGAGCATTCAGATTCAGAGTTCTCAACCGTTCCTTTAACATCCTTGAACAATGGTTCTCGGTTTTCTAGACTTCTTGAGAAACATTGACAATTTTCTACATGTAAATAATCAGAACTACAGTTTTGTTGATTAATGTCGTAGCCATTAGTCTATTCTTTCATATAAAATGAAAATATGTTCTTTTGTTCGTGTTTTGTGCAAAATCAATGAGTTGTATAAACTGGTTGTGTTGATCCATGGATCCCGACTCCTGCATCCATGTTCTACTCCCATCAGCTCTGCCTCACCTCACCATAGGCGGCGGAAACTCAGTTCGAGGGTAATTAGCTAATAAGCCAATGGCTGCAACTGTGGCCAGGAACACCGAAACAACTTACGGTTAGTTTTTATATCATATTCTCTTGGGCCTTCATGGCAATTAGGCTAATAAGCCAATTGTTTTGTTGATCCATGGCCTACTCTCGTTCAGCTCCAACTCACTTCACCAAAGTCGATCATCTAATCTATCATCACATCAAGTATTCTTTGATACGTAGTTCACCAAAAAAAAAAAAAGTATTCTTTGATACGCCTAACCATCGACCTGATCCCATAATACCTATAACCATAGGTAACCGGTCAGAATAGTGTGAACCCTGAACCTCTCATGGCAATTTCTCTATGAAAGCACATCTCAGTACCAAGACTAGATAGTTACGACTTGGGTTGATCCCATTCCTCTATTGCCATTTGAAAGTACATGTCACCTCATCTGTAGACAGGGTAGGCAAACTTGGAACGCGCCTCCTATTCTTGCCTCTGCAGTCGAACTAAAGGAACAACACCACCAGAGATCAACCACCACCACACACCAACCACGATCAAAATATATGTCAACGGCAGATACTCCCGAGTAAAGAATGCTAGTTCATATTAGCCAATAACCACACTAGATGAATGAATGGAGCTCATGCAACCATAAAGCGAGGGACCCTTCCTCCCCTGGCATCGATGCGATCAAGATGTGCTAACTAATTTTCAGGTGCCAACCAAATTAAAGCAAAGACTCCAAGCAACCATCAGCGAAATACAAAACAAGTGGGTGTAGTACACCTTATAAGAACTGGTATATAGAACTTGCAAAACTTAGCCCAGTGTAAAGTTGATAATGCCATCTGATCATGAAAGCTTACAAACTAGGCCTAAAACTTGAGGTCAACCCCATTGCACAAAATTTGTTCTAAATTCCAATCCAGTACAATTAAAAATATCGGAGGGGTTAAAAGGAGACAGAAGAGCTCTAACAAAATAAGGATAGAGCAACCACAACCGGCAAACCAGGACATCCAAAAGTCCCCAGGCAACAAACCAACAACCTTTCTAAAACTTCTTGGCTTTCAGTGCAGCCACAGGGATCTTGCTGATAACTTTCTCGTCAAACACGGAGTAATGCTTTTTCATTTCAATTGTAGCCTTCTCTGCAAGTGGGTCAATCTTGTGATCATACTTCTCATATATAACTGGTACGGTGTGCAGCAGGACAAACACTGTTTCAAAATCAAAGCAACAAAAGAAATCAAATGGTAATCCCCAAGCTCCAAATTAAATGAAATGCCAATATAATAGATGCAAGCACGAGAGCAAAAGGCGATGTCCTTACAAATATAGAACAAGGTCAAGAAATTGCACCAACTCCCAACAATTGAAAGGATCCACAAGCCAGCAATGATCTGTCACCAGCCATTGCAATTTTCAGACACCATATGATATACTGGAAATCACTAATTGAATAGCTGATTGAAATCAAAAGCTTCAAAAGATTGCAATACAACAAAGTGATATAACCTAAAGAAAGACATTCATGATTCTTAGCAAAAGCACAAACAGTCTCATTTATAATTAAGTAATATAACCTTCCATAAAAGTAAGCCCAACGAGGGTGAACAACTAATGATGCGCACATACCATAAGAAACTTCTTCAACTCTTTTCCAGTCGCTATATCATGCAACAGTGCAAATCCCTTGTTGATCTCACTAGTGAACTGAGATGCAACCATCAGGAATGGTTCCTCCGGGATCCTGACTTCGGGGATGTGGGGCTGAGATCTGAAAAGGAGAAGTCGGTAAATCATCGAGTGGATGCCAACAGTTGCTTATCACAAATAACGAAAACGGAGGATCCGGAAATTTACTTGTTGATAAACATATGAGCATTGGACCACAGGAAAGAGAGCGCAAGGGAAAGTATCAGAATGTGACAAGCAAGCGTAATCAGGTGGTACTCAATCAACTCAAAGAGCACCCATATAGCGGTAGCAGTGCCGAGGACGACACCCGATATCTTCTTGTTCCTCCACAAGAACACATCAGCCGCTGCAACATACAATCGCCACACAAAAAAAGTACAGATAAAGCAAATGAATAACAAAGCTAAGCGATTGAGAAATGCTCCAAATAAACATAAAAACGGAAACTTTTCACCTATGTTCAAACTATTTTCTACATATGTTACACAAAAAACAAGTTTTTCGCCAGATCAGACACCGATTCAAATAGATACCGTTAGCTTCCTCGAATCTAAACCCAGATCCAAAGCGCGAGAACGGACGGATCCATAAACGAGGGAAACGAGCACATCGGACCAAATCGAAGCTTAAAATGTTCTAGAAACACGTTAAGGAAGCGATTAAGGAAAGCTCCATACGCTTTCCGCCACCAAGGACGTTGTGGACGGGACGCTCCCTCCCGAACAGGCGAAAAGCCTTGGGCGGAGGGGGCGCAACAGGCGATGGAGCAGCCGCCGGAGCGGAAGGCTTCTGGACGACCTCCGGCTCATCGTCCGACGAGGACGAATCGTGGGAGTGGATCTTCTCCGATATCTTCTCGATCAAGCTCTCTCTCTCTTCCGCCATCTCCTAAAACCCTAGCTCTCTTCTAATTTTTTTTACGGAAAAAAATTAAATCTTCTTTAGTTTTAAGATCCCCTTTGTGTTTTTTTAAGCGCTAAGGAAAGAATCCAAGCGAGAGGTAGAGAGGGAGGGAGAGAAATAGGCGAGAAAGGGAGTGGTTAAAAAGAGTGGGGCCCAGTTTATAGGTTCGGATCCGGGGGACTACCGAACCTGGAGGTTCGGAGTAAATGTGGGGCCCGCCCACGAATTCGAAAAAGTTGACGGCGTTTAGATTTGAGACGCTTGAGGTGTGACGGTGTTAGGACGGTACGTAACGATGGATCGACGGTGGATTGGGTGTCTGGAAAAGCGCCGACCGCGGAAAAGGTGGTAGCGCCAAGTGGAGCGGATGTAGCCGTTGGATTGATTGGAGAGGGCGAGATGGACGGTTCCTAATTTTCGGTGGTTTTGATCCGCTGGATGGGAGATTACTGATTATAAGTGGGCTCCACGTTGGATGGGGTTACGTATTACTGTGAGTATCTTTACTGTCAATATTCTGATATTTTATCGTTTGGACTTTTGGTGCTATTTTTTTTATCTTTGGCACCTGACATTTTGGCCCTTTGCTTTTATTTTGAAACGAAATTTTGGGCCTTTGCTTCGTGTCGTGTCGTGACTTTTTCTTTTAGCTTCAAAAATAAATTAAATTCAAATCGATTTCTGGAGAAACCAGAATCAAGACTATAATCCCTCGTCAGTTCACTAACTAAAAGTTTAATAATTGGCTTGATTTTTGGGTTTTATATTAAATGCAAGCGTAACTCTTATTACTTAATTTTGGTATTGTTTTATTTCTTAAACTCGATTTTGCTAATTAAACTATGATAATCATAGTCATTTGGGAAAAATGGCGGAGGAAAAGATACAAGATATTTATGTGGACATGTTTTTCTCATAACGAGAGGCTGGAGATGGATGCATAATAAAAATAGTTTAATTTATTGTGAGAGATAATCGAAGTATTTTTATTTTTTTTTATAGTTTTTAGTGGGAATCTCGTTCTATTATCCTCTGGTATCGCACGGCCAATATTTTATTGGATGCCAAATCGCGATCGCATTAAAAAGATACAATGGGCCAACATGATGGAACTACGAAAGAGTCTAAAGTGAAAACAACATTCCATTTGGCCCCGCGAATACGACGTCGTGGGGTCTTTGATTTTTTTTTCCCATAGGGGAAATCTCCAGCGAATTGCAATCGATACTTGTTATTAAATATCCAAAATAAAGCAAATACTCCTTTCAGAAAAAAAGGCAAAATTTTAAAAAATGAATGCACCTTTAATGTTACCACTATCAGATATTAAATTGGTTGTTAGTTAATGGATATAACAAAGAAAACAAGTCATACGCTAATAATAGAAGAAAGAATTTACCAAAAAAAATAATAGAAGTAAGAGAGTATTCGCTTAAAAAGTGATAGTCACTCCGTTTGATATTTTTATATTAGATTGTCTATTTAACTTTCAAATTTTCTAACGGCTCTGAACTACAATAGTATGTAAAAGGAGTGTCCGGAAACCAATTCGATATAAACCAAAAGATATACTATTTGTGGGCCCCAATTGGAATCTACATTCGGAAAAGCCTGGCCCATTTTACAAGCCAATATCGGCCCATTCAGCTACGGCAACTCAGTTAACCATCGTTACGCAGCTGTCTTACATTTCTTGCTCTGGCCAGTAGCTCCTAGGATAAGATCCAATCACACAGAGCATCCATAAAGCTTTTTGTTAAATAAAATCATATATTATCTAGATACCTAGTGATAACAATTAGTTTAAATTCAAATCGGGAAATTTTTTAAATAGTGACAAAATTGTTAACGAATTTTGTAAAAGTTTTACTCACTTAACTCAAACAAATGAACAAACTAGAGACTCATTTAGGCTATGATGCAGAAATGAAATGAGAAAAACCTCGGGTATATATGCGAGTAACCATAACATTAAAAGATTGATGGCTTGGTGAGGTAAAAGCTTGTTGTCTCATAAAATGAACATACTACACTTGCTGCACAGCACATGGCCAACTCGAGGAACTATCTAACAAAATTACCAATACGTCACAGCCAGCCAGCCACCGTAAAATGATTGTCAAATGAGTCTAAACATTAAGCTAACCACAGTCTATCCCCGAGTTAAGACAACCACCAATCAGTTCAAGTACCAGGTAGCGAGTCTCCGAGCCAGGGATGTTGCCTCATTTCCTCCTGGAGGACCTCCTTAAAAGCATTCCTGCAGGATCCGTATGAGGTATGGACTCGACCGGTTGTGGAGATGAGCTTTTAGCTTTGGCCGACCTCCAGTTGTTGCGAATTGTAGCATTTGTCTCTGCATCGCCTTCGGCTATCTCTGCATCTGTTAACGGTTGCTGGCCCTTCTGAGCATTATCATTGGCATTTTGGTCCATGAATGTGACTCGCTTCGTTGTTTTCACTTTTCTCTTTGAATTTGATTTAGCCTCATTCATGGATTCTGTCTTTCCACCATTAGAAGCTCCTCTTTTCGAAGTTGCTCCTTTTTCTGTTACTCTAAAAGCATACACCTGCAGCAACAATGACAATCATTTGGACCTCCAAGTGCAAAATGTGAAATTGGCAAATCTTGTTCAAATTGAACGCAACAAAGGTATGTACGCTCACATCAGTTTCAAAAGAAAAGGCAACTTGTCAAAGGAAAAAAAGGAGAATAAGTTTAGAAGCAACCAAATGAAAAGCTAGTTACTTAAATTCTCTTTCAGGCCGCTTCATCCAGAAGTAGCAGGAGGAGTACCGAGTTGTAAGAACAGGAAAAAAAACCGAGCAAGCAGATTATTTATATGTTCTAAACCTTCAAGTTCTAAAGTGTTCAGTACAGTGTTGCTGCATCCAATCCCATTGACTTTCTTTCATAAAATTTCCATTTTCTACATCAAGTGATCAATTAGCAATTTCATGTTTGGAGAGACGATTGATGCTTTTAGCTATCCTAGAATTGATTGGAAATGAGCCACAGTCTCTTCTTTCACGTCCAGTCCTGAAAGTTTCCGGCCTATGAACTAGCTGTTCCATATACATGAAGATGGCAGCTAAACTAAGGGTAACAGAGAGCTAGAATTGCAGATTACCTTGAATCTATCAGGTTCTACTAACTCGAACACAGTTGCATCACCATCATCCAGCTTATGATCCAAAGCAAACAGTCTCCACCCTCCACTTAGCCCTGCTCTTCTGCCAATGTACTTAGCGTCATACTCAACACCATTTTCATCCTCTAGTGTCATATCCAAGTCACCTTTTGGAAGATGATCTTTGCAAAACTGCGATGGGAGCCCCTAGAATAGGAAATAAAGAGAGTCATCTAAACAATAATTGTCTCTAGATTCAGATTATTAGTACATAAAGAAAATTGCACAATCATCTGTATTTCTAGCAGCACTTACCAACCAGAAGCAGCTATAAACATGAGACCGAACCATCGATTTGACAAAAGATGGATTGCCAGACTTTAGCTTACTCTCAAATTCCTCCGCCACTCCTAGAGCATGCCTCCTCTCTTCGATAGAGGCGAGCTTTACTTCCTCCAAAGGCCTTGAAATATAACTGAAACATCACGAGACACTATGATCAACGAACTCCACCATCTATTTCACCAAAGGCGGACAAGCCGGGTTTACCTTGTCCATGAAGAGTTTTTCCTCGGCCTTTTCCTGGAATTCAGAGGCTCTATATCCACCTGGAACATGGAAAAAGAAGGTTCCCTCTTTAAAAACACTAGAAGCACACAGCCTACGGGACATTTTTCACGGAACAACAAAAAATGTACCCACATCGTTGTGATAGGAAACAACAGTTTTTCGCTCTCGAGTGGAACGTCTGGGCTCTGCGAGCCCAAATAGGCTCTCCGGCTTTGGCTTTGGAAGCCTTTGCTGGGTCTACAAAAACAGAAAAATGTAAACTTCTTCACGGAACATTGGTTCCTTTAATGCACTAAGATCGAGCCTTATACTAAACTATCTGGCTCGAACCCGGATTAATCTCCGGATTTAGGTGATTTTAAGAAAATGTAGGGACGAAAGGGGAACCCATTACCTTGGACTTCTTCTCAGTGTGAGCAAGCTCCTTCAA
Organism: Hypericum perforatum; assembly: GCA_012979155.1. Classification (NCBI taxonomy): domain Eukaryota; kingdom Viridiplantae; phylum Streptophyta; class Magnoliopsida; order Malpighiales; family Hypericaceae; genus Hypericum; species Hypericum perforatum. The sequence goes on from SOPF01027984.1 coordinate 95,577, forward strand.
ACTTTGAGAAATGTTCAAAATGCCAAGTTCCTACAACCAAACAGAAGAACAACAACAACAAGAAGACGGGAAAAAGGTCACATCTTTAAGTAATTTTGGAGCAACAAGGGAAAGGGTTTTTAATTTTTAGTAATTTTTGACAAGTTAACTTAAATTTTGCAATTTTATACTTTGTTCTCTTTTCTAGCAAAGTTATTCCACTTTCGCAAGTGATATAAATTATCCCCAACTCTTTAGAAACGAGATAATATATGTTGTCATCCTACTCGATCGAAGATTATAGTCGATAGATATACCTGGAAGCGTTTCTTGTTCTCCTGGAGGCGTTGCTTGCGAGCCTCCTCGTATGTGTTGGTGGTTTCGTCGTCCACCGCCATGGTGGTTTTCTAGTAAAGGTTTGAGCTTGGAAGGTGGAAGGGTGGGAATGACCAAAAGACAACAATCCCTCGTTTTTTTTTTGGTAGTGAAAAGGCAATGTCTTGTTTACCGGGGGTTTCTGCCATGGGCGCCTTATTTGAATTTCAAAAATACGATGAATGTCTTAAGGAGTCCACTCAGAATAATTTATTCCCAACAATTTTACAATAGTCTTTTCATGAATAAATATGAAGATGTATTAATTATTGTAAATGGGTGAATGAAGGTCATGAGTCCAAGTGAGGCCCAAACCCAAAATTCCAAAAAATAGATATCACATTGAAAAGTACAAAGAAAATTTTTAAGCAAATAAGTAATTTACTTCCTTGTATTTTCCAATGTGGTACACACTTCAGTAAGAAAATTCTAATTATGATACTTAGCTACTAGAATTTTTTTTATGTAACTCGAGTAATACTCAAATTATAATTTAGGATACGGTTATTCCAATGACATATTTTACATTATTGAAACTGAAACTCAAGTCTTTTCTTAAATAAATTCATTAATACACTTTCATTCATTTATCCACATTACATTTTACTATCTACAATGTATAATAAGCAATCATATATAATATATAACTACACATTTTCGACAACAACAACAAAAAACATACAACAACACACATGGACGAGCAGTCAACTCACATATCACTGAGGTAACTGAGGATAAGAAATTAAGAATGGGATAGAAATGATAGAATAAAATCTAGACAAAGTGACGGTATAAACGAGAAAAAAATTAAGATGACAAAAAAATGATCGGCTATTGAATTTCACGACCCCGTCATCAAACTGTACTAAAATTCTGGGTCTTCGCATTTGCCCCATAAAGACCTATAAATTCAAAAGATATCCAATCGCGTTAGTTCTTGACTAGGATTGATGGTTTCATAATCATAATTTTATGTAGTTAAGGGTTGTGAAGTATTTTAACCAAGAATCTCCAAATAGAATTACCAAAATCACATTAATGTTAAATGCTCGTTGGGATATTAAAACAAACTGAGAGGGGCATATCAAAATCATAATCTTAAAAAATGGCATCACCGAAGCTTCACTAAGCAAGTCAAAGTCAAAGTCAAACAAGAAATTCAGCACGAATTGGAAAGTTCAGCAACTCCTCCAATCAGGATACATTACAGAATTATAGGTCAAGCAACCAAATAGCAAATGCTTCTTACTTCTCTAAACTGAATTCTAATATGCCATTTAATCTTCTAAAAATTAAAAAAATTCTTATCAAATTGAATCCGAAATTTGTATTATAAAATTTGCCAGGCCTTCTGTTGAATCAAAGAGACCGGTGGAGGGAGAGACCAAAGTCCAATAATAATAAGATCAAATAAAAATCCGTTATTTACACCTTCGAATCTGATATGACACACAAAACCGCATAAGAACTGAAGAAGAGACCAAAATATCAATCCACTAAGATAAAACAAAAGAGAAAAAAAAACACCTCCAATAAAATCTGACTTGCAAGCCAAGGAAGAAACCCTAATTTTACAAACTTCGGCGGCGATCGGCGGCGTAGAGAGAGATGGGAACGAGCTCGGACAATGGGGTGGAGAGCGGAGTGGAAACCGGCGTCGGGAGCGGCGAGTTCCGGCAGACGGGGCAGGAGGCGTTGAGCTTGAGCCACGCGTCAACACACGATAGGTGGAAGTAGTGCCGACACTCGGGCATCATCCTCCCCATCTCCCCTTCCTTGTACTCACAAAGACAAATAGCGCACGTGCCGTTATTCTCGTCCGCCGCCCCGCCGAGGCCAACCAGTACGGCGCCGTTGCGGGAGAATTGGAACCTCGGGTACGAATTAATAACCGCCTGGTCGATCCCGACCTGGGCCCCACCGCCTCCTCCGGTCTCCTCGTCATCCGCAACGAACATGATCCGAGGGAGGATGATCCCCTCCGCGGCGGCGGTACGGGGGTGGGCGTGACGGGAGGTGCGGAGGCAGATGTAGGAGGCGAGGAGGACAGTGATGAGGAGGACGAGGAAGCCGAGGGTTATGGCTATGGAGTAGCCAAGCCCGAGGGCGGTTAGGTAGTTGTGAGGCGGCGGTGGGGAGGTGGAGTTGAACATTTGGAGATGGGAAGAGAGGGGTATTTTAAGGGTGGGCGATCCATTTAGTGAGGGGTAAGGGTTTAGGGTTATTTTGGGGATTATTTTTTTTGGGTGGGTGGGTGGAAATTTCAGCTGCTCATTTAATGACGGGAGAGGAAGAGAGGGGCGCTGGGCATTTAATATTGGAATTGAGCTCTGAAGTGGAAAGATCATGGAGGGAAAATTCGATCGAGAGAGAGAGAGAGAGAGAGAGAGAGAGAGATATATATATATATATATATATGGATGTTGGGCTTGGGCTTGTCGTTGGGTTAAGAAGGTGGGCGGGCTTGAAATTAATTCGCAGATTTCATGATGAGCGATCTTATAAATTTTTTATGTATTACTTAAAAAAAGTTTGTGTTGTTGTGATCAAATGACATTGCACTTTTTGAATCTTATAGAACGTGAACTAAGTCATGTTAGTCATTCTATAATTTACGAGCTTTGAGATTTATACTAGGAGATTACAACCATGGATGTTACAACTAAGAAAAATTATTGGGTTATAAACAATGATAAAATCTCTTTGCTGAAAAATTCATTTGGATATGATCATGATTCTTTGATATCTTTATACAATTAAAATATATTTTTTATTAATAGCGAATTCTAAACCCATTGGTAAAAAAATCCGGAACGAATAAAAAATTCTAGGGAAAGAATAGGTTTTGGAGGTATATACAATTTTTTCTTTGATATTCAAACTCTCGTTTTTAGACATTTGGCATATAAGGAAATGGGAAACGTTGTCTTGGTCAATATTCCGCAAGATAATGCTCCACCTCTCCCGTGATAACGACAAGCAATCAATTCTTCAATAACTCTTGTCACGCCGCAGAAATAACGTCTCTAAGATTTCGATTTTTGAGTTTTCCCACTATTCACAATACACGGTTTTGGTCGAATTCCAACAAACAAACATGTTCACCAGTATCACGGGATGGCCGATATGTATCTATTGCCAATTCGTTGCCACGAACTTTGGCTAATTCGCTTTCATACTAGACGTACTAGATTATATAAGGCATAAAGGTGGCATAGATATTTATACATGTTTGAGAAGTTCAATTAAACTCCTTTTTACTTAAATTTGGATCATTTAGTATGCTTTATTTTTAATAATGGATGACGTATCACCATCCATCTCCACGTCCAAGTTATGAAAAAATAGACACATCATACTTGCATTAATGGAGTGGAAAAAAATGAAGAATGAGTGTCAACACCATCTTCGTCATTACAACTACAGAAAAAAAAACTAAAAATGTTCAACTTTAAAATCCCATCTTCCACTTTCAAAGTAAAAAAGATCTCCAATTGGATTTACAACCTTCAAAAAGAATATCTTCTTCCTCCTACATATTTTTTAATAAAATAATTGATATATTCTAAAGCGAATCGAGTCAGCTATCAAGCATCAGAAGAGCTTGTAGACAAAGTCTCTTTGATCGTTTGTCGCGCGAACAACCATAACAAAGTAGTTTTTTTGACGAGAGGGGAGAAAGACAGAGCGTGGGTCAATTTTTTAGGTTTAATGTCAATTGGTGGCTGCCACGAGATGAAGGGAATTTAGTTTAATCTAATTATTTATGTTGTTGCCACAAGATTTGGTTTTAATGGGTTCAGAAAGATTTGATATAAGACATTTGTTTAGGTTCATTTTATAAATTTTGAAGGTGAAACAAAAGGACAGAGATGGTGTTGAATGACGAGATAGAGTCGTAAGAATTATTCTGCAATTTTTGTAATATTTCAATAATAATATAACCTGGTGTGTTACTTTTTGCACAATACAAGGTGTTGTATATGCCCATTATGCCATTATACTATAATGTAAAATCTGATACACAAGAAATTTAAGTAATCGTAAACAAAATTTAAAGTCCAAAAAATGTTGTAATAATAATAAAATAATCATAAAATAATTAAGGCATTCATAGTTCTCTCATATATGGCAGGCAGGTCGCTCTTTTTTATATTGCCGGTGCTTGAAGTCAGGGAAACTATGTTGTGTATAGAATTGATATTGGATTAATTAGATCTCGGTCATTTAACTGTTGACCAGTAGGTGAAAGTACTCTTTATCATATGGGGCATCCACATTGCGATGGCGCCTCACGACCCAAAAATACAAATTGTGGTAGCGCCTAACTGGTTTAGATCCAATTTTGGAGTCTCAAAACAGAAAATTTTACGACGATTTTTTTCCATTTATGATCTCTCCGCATTTAAAAATGAAAAGAAGACCTAAAAGAAATTACCAAAACATACGTATAATATATTATGTATATGTAGAAATACAACCAACAAACTCAACATAGTCTATAGTCTACACTAGCTAACCTTCAGAGGTCAACTTTTCTCTTGCAGTTTAGTGATTGAAATTGCTGGCTAGTTATATTGACCGTCATACTACAATTCATCTTCACAGTAACATGCCTCTGTATGATCTTCAATATCTTGAACCTTCCTGGAATCCTCGAGTAGCTATCCATCGTCAAAAGCCCCGAAGCTGCATCGGAAGTAAGATTCGGGCTTGCGAGGAGCTGATCCGTTATAATATCTACCGTCAAATTCATTCGCATAGTCCTCCGGGCCTTCGCACGGCCCGGAGGACCCTGTGCCTCTCCCACCACCATCCCATGGTAGTAAAGGGTAGTTGTTGTGTTGGCATACTTGAATGATTCAACATTCGGATTCTTCACTGAGATATCCGCGATCAAGGATATGTTGACTCCAGGCTTAGGGATTTTAGTACCGTTGACCAACTCGAGCTTGGTAATTGTTGCACCATTCAATTTAATGACTGGATTTTTAACACGGAAAACCGTGAAAATTAAGATCACAATTACGATAACGTCTATGAGCAAAATTGCTGTGACGACTCCACAACACCTAATGCAACATCTTCTACGCTTGATCTTCTCCGTGACCACGACGGCTTGATCTTCGTCACTGCTCGGCCGGTCGGACACCGGGGCTAGTGGCCGCACCTGATCTTGCTCCACCATGGCTACTACTAATGGTGATTAGGGAAGGAGTTAGGGAGAAGGTGTTCACAGTAATGTAGGAGATGGAATTATTGGTTTATTAGTGCCTAGTGTTGTGTGGTCTTTATAGAGTAGGTGGGAGCAACAATGTGGGTTTAATTTTCTTCGAGTAGTTGACTTGGTGTGTCACATTTTTTTTATTAATTTTTGTTTAACCAAAGTTCAAGCTGCTGATTATTGACTTATTGGTTGCTTTGTCACGTTTCCACACACGCAACCTAAGAGTAAGTAAAGACATTGCCTTCTGGTCACGTTCAATTCCGTAAATTATTCTATAATATTTTATCTGGTCTTTCTCCACTAGATATTTTTCAAAATTCTAGTAATTACATGGTAGAATTCAGTTAAAGAGTCAAATAATAGACCATGTACAAGTGATTTTTAAGCATTCTGGAAGCCTAACATTGACTTGGTAGGAATTCCAAGTCTTCGTGATCGTGGTTTCTGGCCAGATATTTGTTTGCCTCGCCCAGTGGAGGAATATGAGTGGAGGCTGCCCCAGTAAATTGAAAAATAGTCATTCAAGGTTTGTAAAAAAAAAAAAAAAAAGGTTGCGAGAAACAAAATTAAAATGGAGATGCGGGGTATCGATCCCCGTACCTCTCGCATGCTAAGCGAGCGCTCTACCATCTGAGCTACATCCCCAACTTGATTCTTGGTCAAATATAAACATTCTTAAAAATATTTTTGTGGTAATTGTTAGATCCGATTGGGCCTGCAACGTTCACCCTGGACCGTAACCCAGGCTCGGTACAAGATTATGTACAGAACAGGAACCTTCCTTTCCGGCATTAAGAAATCAGAGTTATTAAAAACGCTCGAAGGTTGACCTGGATTTGGGTCCGACCCTGGGTCAACCGTTCTAGTCGTTCCAATCAGCAGTTGGACCAAATTTTGTTTTCTTATGTTTATTTGTATTTTTTGAAATATATACAGGTATACAAATAAATAATTTGTGTAATAAACTAATAATAACATACAAACATACCAATTTTTATAAAATATACTAAATAAGGTATACATATAAATGGATAATCTTGAATAAAAAATAAAACTATTGAAAAATACATATTTTCTAGTCGAACTGTCTGACCAGACCAGATTTTCTGGTCAAACTGCTCGGTTTAACCAGAAATTGAGCGGTTCGCAGGGTTATCGTCTTTCCATGTAAATCCGGGACGTTCTGGGTCATGATTCATGGTCTGACTAGTTGAACTACCGGTCGGACCGGGCGTTTTTTAAAACCTTGTAAGAAATTACATTGGAATTTGGATTGGTGTAGTCGGACTTCATCCGGCCCAATTTTTTGCTCACTTGTGCTGTTGTGCATGGACTTTTCACAGTTTAAGATCACACCCCGGTCCCCATCTTAGATTTGTTAAGAGTCCAAAGTTGGGGTAAATGTGATATTAATTTGGGATCATGCATGAGAGGATACAGCTGCACAAGTTTCAAAAAACTAAACAAATATCACATTTGTTTCGCTTGAGAATTGAGGGAGATTTAATGTTATCGTTGTTGTATAAATTATCAAATTATAACTAAATAATATTTTATTATGTTATGATATTGATTATTAATATTTTTTAAGTAGGCCTTCTCGCCATCTTTATCCTGTCGGATGTGCTTCCTTGTCGTGGATGGAATTAGTGCAATGACTAAATATTGGCGAGGACAAGCAAGCTTCAACCCAGGAGAAGATTAGTGCTCCAATAAATTATTTTTTAAATCTCGTGGATGGATATCTACTGAAAGGTACAAGTGCCACGTTTGCCATTACATACATAGTCTTGATCTCCTTGCTCATTAAAGTCATCACGAAGACATATTAGAGATACCGTAGACGACGACAAGACACGTAACGGAGAAGTCTATTATTATCCTTTACATTGACAATAAAACACTTTAATTTTTGCATTTACACTAAGTTGAACGACGGAAAATTAGAAACTATTCATTAGTTTTTTTTTTCTTCTTATAAGTGATATTAATACACACTTATACCAAATATGATATCCATGCACTCACCATACTAGTCGACTAATTCAAGTTTGAAAAATTTCGCGCTTGATTTGCTCTTGAGATCGGACTGGAAGTTGGAGAGAGAGGATATCAGAAGTAACTTAGAACCTGGCGAGGAATTGCATCTGCTTGAGAAGAGGAGTTAGGGTTTCCATAAGCTTCTCGCA
>SOPF01027985.1:0-99350 GCA_012979155.1 Hypericum perforatum
TTGTTGGATAACAAATTTCTTCTTTAAAATAGATAAGTTGAATAACAAATTTCTTCTTTAAGAAAAAAGTGGGAATTCATTTTGCAAGAAAATATTTTCACAAACAAAACCTAATAAGCTAATGATTGTATTCAATAGTAGAACACAAGAAACAGAGAACATTTAACAAAAAACAATTACTTAATTAGCTTAATTATTGAAATAAATTGTAAACTTTTTAGGTTTATACTACCCGAGGTTCAATCACCGATCGAGCTAATAAAAGTTCCAGCTAAGAATAAATACCTGAATAGGGCTAAGCTTCCTCTGATAAAACATCTCAGCAGTCTCAGGGACGCCATTATAGCTCCTCCTCAGCTTCCCACAAACCTTGGAATCCCTAACACATGAGCTGATCTTCCCCCAGTACCCATCGCTGGCGACCCTCTCCTCCAGCCACCCGGAGTAGTCCTGCAGGTAGTAGTCCAGGTACGCCCTGTTCGCCACCGGCCGGCCGGAGCCCTTGTCGGTGACGGCGTACGCGAAGATGATGAACCCGATGAGGACTGCGATGATGAAGAACATGACGAAGAGGTAGAACCACATCAGGTGCGTGTTCCGGTAACACGCGCCGGCGAAGCCGGCGAGGGAGATGATCATGATGGAGACGCCGATGACGATGAGCGGCCACTGGAGGAACCGGAGACAGTCGGTGGTGTTTGCCTTGCTGGCTAGCCATATCCCGCCGCCGAGGATTGGTATGGAGAGGAGGAAGGTAAGGAAGTTCACTAGCCCTATTAAGTGGTTGGTTCCTCTCATTTTTTCTATCTTTTTTTTCTCTGAGGTTTTTTTGGTGATGGGTTCTTGGTGGGTTTTTAGGGTTTAATTGATGGAGGAGGAGAGGAAGAATGGCAGGGAAATAGCTTGAGAAGTTGCTAAGAAGTGATGGTTTATAGTTTATAGCATTGATGGAAGTGGTAGTGATGTCTATATTATTATATGGAAGAAGGTCAAAGAAATGAAATGAGACTTGCAAGTGCATGAATGTTTTGTGCTAAATGGACATGTGGCATTTTATTTGGATTCTTCAATATAAATAATAATATTTATTAATTTGAGAGAAATTTTGTATTAAGTCAACATGTATAAGTTTGAGAAGTTGCACAAATTTTGGTTTCGTTAACATACAATGGAAATGAAATCATATAAATACTATGAATTTATCATGATGTTAAAATTTTTATATTTAATATAAAATGAAAAAATATTATCATGTCCTGGTTGGATATCAGATGATAACCCTATGTATTACGGAAATCAGTATTCTGCATGTGTAATCAAATCATTGTCGCACTCTCGATACAATCAAACACGAAATTTTTATCTTTTATAAGTGTTAGGAAATTCAACAGGCCTATTATTTCTTTGTTGATTTTTTTTCTCTACAGTCAAAGCATGCCGGATTTTAGTTTTGATGGTGTTATTTTTGGATTGGAATTGTTGGGTTATTGTTGGGAATTTAAGGTTTAATAATTTAAATTTCTTTGGGTAAGGGGGACGATACGGAGAAGTGGAAGATGAGAACTGAAGAAGCTGCCGTAATAATGATTAATATATTTATGTCTTAGGACAGATCATCGATTGAAGTGCTGATGGTGTTTTAGATTATCTTATATAGCAGAATTCTAAGAAATGAGGCTCCGAATAAAGGGAGGGAATTTTGTATGGAGATCATCCATGGATTATCAAATTTTATTTTTTTAACAAAAAAAAAAATCAGATTTGATGATTCAAAAATTATCATGGATATTTAAAAATTTTGTAAATTATATTCATAAAAAAGGTAAATTTATGATCTTGTTCCTTATTTAATCAATTTGAAATCTGATTTTTCTCTAAACAAAAATTTCGGTATCTCTCTCTAATTTTTTTTCTCAAAAAATCGTATAATCTCTCGAAACTCAAACCATTACCTCTCTCTCCAAACCTACCATCGTCCAAATCGATCCGTTGATCCATTGATAACTGTCCATCGAGAAGGAGGTTTGCAAGGCCAAGTCCATTTTGATTCTGCTCTGTGCTCTGAACAGCATGCTCTTGGTCCTCGACCTCGTACCTGTCGCCACTGAGTTTACATGGTCCACTGCGTCATCTTCTGGTTCTTAGCCTCGTCCCTTTCATCTTCAGTCTCTCTCAAGATTATTCTTGTCCATTGCTGTCGATCGACCTAACGTATTTATCGACCAGCAGCCATTGACTAGCCACCGCATCCATGGGGCCACCATCGTTGACGCTACGACTCACAAGGCCATTGTCGTCCCACGAGACCTACCATCGTAGGACTCAGTCTGTCGCCCTGCTGACAATCGTCTATTGAGAAGGAGACTCACAAGACCGAGCCTATTAGTGTTCATCCATATGCTCCGAACAACGGGCTCCTCATCCCCGACCTCATTTCCATCACTAGTTAAAAGTTTGTTATTTTAATACTATAACAATGGTTTTAGTACTTTACAACATATATTTTGGGATGTGTCGATAGTTATATATGTTATAAGGAGGCTAGTTTTTGCATTTCTTAACACTGCTTTTTAAATTTGATGCTATTGGTTGACATGTGATGCAACTAGTTATTTTGACTTATATTTTTAAATGTATTCTGCAAAAAATATGTTAGAACGTCGAAAACGATCTAAATACAGATTCAGAGTGATCATCCCAAGAGTGGTCCGAACGAATAGGCAAAGATGGAAGAAATATGGGGAAAACAAAGAGAAGATATGTAGATCTGACTTGGTAAATAAGAAAAGAATTGGTGGAAGAGTAAGAACTTTATTAAAAATATAGGGGAAGAGGACAAGATGAAAGCATAAACAATAAAAGCTATATCTACTCTACGCTATGATGAAAGTCGAAGGTATGATAAGAGATTTGATGTGTTGTGTTGTGTTGTGGGAGCCTTCTTCTATGCCAAATCTGTCATTATATAGAAAAAACTAACCATAGCCTAATATGAAACCCTAGCTCGTTCAATATAAAAAACCTAAATTATTCCCAGTCTCAGATATGAAAAACAAAACTGCCCGACACTTCTAAGCTGATTATGATCTCTTTCTGCACCGAATCTAGATAAATGATAAACTACAAAATTGTAGATTTATCTCTTATCTTTATATAGCTTTGGAAATTACCCTAATCAGATATTTGAACAGTTAGTTACAGATTTTTTATTAAAATTGGTCAAAAATAAGCGAATTAATTTTCTGCTACAACATAATGAACATTTTGTTCGTATATTGTACAATGATTGATTAAATTTGATTTGCGGATATGACGATGTTGAGTTACTCAACACTAATTTTGATTTGTTATCATACTAGTTTCCAGTGTCAATATATTAGTTTTATATGTTAAGAAAATGATTTTTTTGTGTGATGGTATTAGTTTTCATTTATTACAATATTGGTGTCCATGTCAAAAGTTAATGTATTCACCCAAACTTAAAATGTGTGTCTCGAATTTATATGATTTAATACTCAACAAAAGTTAATTTTAGAATTAGTGATTGATTATTATGGCCAATGTGTTTAATTGCAAGACTAGTGTTACCACGATTATAACTAGAATTATGTAATTGCAAAATCCAAACTAGTGTCATGTAGAATTCTAACTCGTATCTCATACAACATCAACAAATGTCAGTTACAATATAAATTAGTACCACATACAACACAAACTAAGATCATGCACAAATACAAACTAATGTCACTTATAATAAAAAACTATTGTCACTTATAACTCAAACTAGTGTCACGTACAATCAAAACTAGTGTCAATAATAACCTAAATCAGTGTCAATAATACAAACTAATGCCACCAACAACTCTAATTAATATCTCATATAATACAAACCAATATCACTTATATCTCCAATCATTATTGCATACAATAAACCAAAGTCACGCACAATCTAAACTAGTATCACTTACAACTAAAACTCATGTCACTAAGAACCTAAATCAGAGTTACTTAGAAGTCAAACTAGTGTCTCAAATAACTCAAACTGACATCTCGTAGCCGATTGACCATTTGGTCCAGTGGCATTGTTCCTACTCATGTGGGGTGAAGTCCAGGGTTCGACTCCTGGCATGAGCATTTCTGATGTAATAGAATAGAATTTAGAATAGGATCTCAAAAAAACTGACATCTTGTAATAAAAATCAGTGTCACTTATAACCAAAATAAGTATCATGTATAACCAAAATTAATGTCACTAACAACCCAAATCAATATTCACTTATAATCTAAATTAGTGTCACTTATAACCTAAATAAGTATCACTAACAACATAAATTATATCTTAATAAATACAAACTAATGTTATACACAATTCAAACTAGTATCACTTATAACCAAAATCAGTGTCACTAACAACTCAAACTAAAATCATTTACAAAGCATACTAGTATCATTTACAACCAAAACTAGTGTCACTTACAATCAAACTAATACCGCTTATAACCCAAAATAATATTACTTATTATCCAAACTAGTACCACTAATTAATCTAAAATGATATCTCATATAAAACAAACTAATGCATCATCTCTGAGAAATGGCTTAAATTAGTACCACTGACAACCTAAAGCAGCATCACTTACATCCTAACTGGAATCTCGTACAAAACAAACTTGTGCCTTGCCGCTGAGCAGGGGCGTAGTTACATGCATAGGAGTGGGGGCAATTGCCCCCACTTAAAAAAAATCGTTTAATAATTTGTTATATTTTTAATGTATGACCCTATTAAAATTAGAAATTGTCCCCATAAAAAAATTAATCAAACTAGAAATTGAAATTAAATTTTTAAAAAATTAAAAATTGACTCCACTCATTAAATTTTCTGGCTACGCCCCTGCCGCTGAGGGATGACCCTGGTTAGGAGGAGGTAAAAAAGGACAAATGAAGATGGAGGATAGAGGTCAGAGACAAGGTTGGCTGAAAAGAGGAAGGAGAAGGAGGTTGGAGATACGGCTAACTAAGAAGAGGAAGAAGGAAGAGGTTAAAGGTGGAGGTAGAATTGGAAAAGATTAGAATTTACAAGGTAGAGAAAGTGATAGATGAGAGGTTTTGGAGATAAAATCTTTATAGAGAACTTGTTTTTTCAATCGTCAAATTTTTAGAGATTTTAATTATGTTGAATAAGATAAGATTATTAATCGTTAGTTCTTTTATCAATATATTTTTATTAAGATTTGATCTCTTTAATTTTTATACGGAGACTAAATGTTAATTTCCACCAAATTCACGCCCTGTGTTTACGTGGCATTTAGGTTGTTTAAGAGTGTGACAATGATTCTTTTAATTGGCAGCTGGTGGGGTGACTCTCCGTGGAAATTGCCTTTGTGTGTGAGAGCGACTAATTAATTGTTAATTACTTGGCTTGCAGGATGAGTAAAAATTGACAACGATGTGGTTGAACAGATACTAAATGGTGTAAACGGAAAAGGATTTGTATTCTTACAAATATTTCGATTTCAGCACTCGCAAACATAACTACAATACTAAAAATGGCATTAATAAATACTGTGTAATTAGTTTTCGACTACAATAATAACAACATTTTAAATATATAGGTAATTGATGTTGCTAGGTCAATCAGCGGCAACGAAGATCGGCTTTATTTTATGTCTGTTTATACGTGTTGATATCGGAAGAGACGTTGAATATCTCATAATAAAGAAATAAGATGTATTTGTAGTGTTCTTTCGGTTGGATAAAGATGAGAGTTTTTAAAATTGGATTTTTTTTTCTTCATGTTATGTCTGTATCTTAATATTATTTACCTTACAAATTTAGTTATTTGTTTGGTCTAATTTTTAAATGTCCAGCTCAACAACTTTAATAGACAGGCAACCTTCTTTCCCTTTCTTTTCAATGCATTAATCATCAATTCTTCTTTCCTGGACACTGAAAATATCATTGGTTTCGTGTGAATCTTCATTGATGCAATAAAGAAGCAAGCGTTGAGCAATTTCCAATTTTTGGGAAACAAAAAATGCTTGGGAATGGGCCAATTGTGCTGCCATCATCAAGTAACGATAAGAAGGTAACGAAATCCAAAATCTGACCATGGAATCAATGAAGATGTACTACGCATGCGTCGGAAATTTATTGCTCTCCATTTATTTTTCTTCTAAAATTCTACAAATACTATATAAGGTCTATTTTAAGAACAGGACGAAATGGGAATAGGATTGGGCAGGGACAAATATTTTAGTCACTATTTAGGGACAAAGATAATTTGGTAAAACAACTTTTATTTCTTTTTCTCTCTATTAATTCTCTATAACCAACCACCCAATTTTGAATTAACCAGTTTCTCTTTCTACTTAATACTACTTTTTTTCCCAAAACCCTAATATTAGCTATCATTAGTTCTAATCACTAAAACTGATTTTATATGTTTCTCTCTTCTCAAATACACCAAGACGAGACCGTACTCCGACGACCTTCTCCGACCGTTCCACCACCGACGTCCTCCAGAATCTCGTCCTCCTTTGTCCCACTGGTGGCATTGCTGGTTTTTTTGTCCACTGGCGGCATTGCTGCTTATTCGTACTTGCTAGTATTTTGTTGTTTTTTGTTCAGTGTTACTGTTTTTTGTTCGGACTTACTAGTTTGTTGTTCGGACTTCCTGGTTTGTTGTTCGGACTTGCTAGTTAGTTATTCGGACTTGTTGGTTTGTTGTTCGGACTTGCTGGTTTGTTGTTCGATGTTACTGGTTTCTGGTTCGGACTTGCTAGTTTGTTGTTCGGACTTGCTGGTTTGTTGTTTGGACTTGCTGGTTTGTTGTTCAGACTTACTGGTTTGTATATTCTTTATTACTAGTTTTTTTTTTATTTATTGTTGTTTTCTTATTTACTATTGTTATTTCTTATTTATTGCCACAAACTAGCAACGTATCATTTTGAACTAGCGATGTCAAACATGCAAACCCGTAATTAAGTAAAACAAACCAGTAACGCAGCAGAATAAACTAATAATGCAGTACAACAAACTAGTAACGCAACAAAACAATCCAGTAACACAGCATAACAAACCAGTAATGCAGTATAACGAACCAATAACACCGCACAACAAAGCAGTAATATCGCACAACAAATCAATAACACAGAACAACAAACTAGTAACAAAGTAAAATAAACCAGTAACGTAGAACAACAAATCAGTATCGTAGCACAACAAACCAGTAACGCAGCACAACAAACTAGTAACGCAAAGTAAGAAACCAGTAACACAACACAATAACCAGTTTCGCGAAGGGTGCGACGGAAAGATCGTGAAGGGTTGAACATGGGAAGGGTTTGAATTTTAATTTTTTTTTGTTAATTGTTTTTCGATAATAGGAAATTGTAGGTAATCAATTAACATAAATTATGAGTTCAAATTTTAAATTTTTCTATCAAAACGGGATATTAAATGATAATTCTCTTAAAAAGAAGGAAGCTATTAATTGTGGGGTGATAGAAAGCTATTAATTGCGGGGTTTATTAGTTTTGGATAAAAGTCAAAAATGTCCTTGGATGGTTTAAGCTATTGGATCTAATTTTTTTTTATAAATAAATTTAGATCCAATGGTTGAGATGCTTGTCCCTATTTAGGGAAAAAAAAAACTTGTCCCCACCCAAGCCAATTCGGACGAACTGTGATGCTATCATCAAGTAAATTCAAATATATTATTAATTCTATCAACTTTTATTTGGCTTTCGAGTGAAAACGGATTTATTATGAGCTTATCTTAATTACATGGGCTAAAATGCTGGGACCCAAACAAAAAAGGAAGGGTTCTATAGTCTTAGGGTAGTTACTTCCATGCACCGCCTGCATAGTCAAAGAAAAGCTCACCGTCCCACGAGGATAAGGGAATGGATAATTCATTTTTTATAATATGAATATCTGAAATTTGACAGACTAATTAACTATAAATCATTAAAAAAAACATTCCAGTAAATTTTTGCTATAATTATTACCATTTGGTTGCGAAGTAGTATATGTGTTTATAAGTGTGAAAAATTCGTATCTCATCCTAATTTTTTTAAATTAAATATTAAAAATTAATATTAAACTAGAACAGATTAATCGTGCAATCCGTTATTACTAAAATAACAATTACATCGGTAAAATTCGTACAAATTTTGGAATCATTCAGCCCACCTTTCACTAACTCAAATGGCCCATCGAATATGGCCTCACTGCAGGGCCCAAAAAGGTTGGTCGCCCATATTTTCATTAACGCAACAAGTTTTTTATGTTGATGTAGCTGTTGTATATCGGAAGCTTTAGACAGAAACTCATCTAGTTAGTTGATATTCATAAAATTATTTGATGGAAATGGACTAATATCTATGACTTACGAATTTAGATTGAAGCCTAAAAAGACTACAAATTACTATTAAACTCTTTCCTGGTACATACATATATTTTGTTTGGCTTAAATTCATTCATTGGGCCTTTGTCAGACGTCAGTAGATGTGTAAACTTTGTCCTAATATGTTTTTGGGCTTTGCTTGGGAATTACGTAAAAAATCAACATTAAAAGTAGAGAGTACTTATTTTCAATATATAAATGAAAAGAACTCAAATTCAATTATAATAAAATTTTGAGTAAATTATGAAAATTTGTTCATATTAATATTTCTATCTTCAGATCTTGTGGAAATGGTATCTAGTTTTTAAGGTCTCTGCTGAAAATTACTAATTGTCCACGCGCATGATCAGATGAAAAAAAAGAGCAGTGTTATCGTGGATGGATCGTACTTGAGAAATGGTATGCCTTTTATTAATTATAAGCTAATGTATTATCAATAAACTAAGTAAATTATATAGGGTAACCACATTACCGTTGTACCGTGATGTTGCTTCTCCTGTGCAACTCACCAGTGTTAATATTGTAAATGTTGAGTTATTTTCTTTGGAATTAAAATTATACTGTTCCAAAAAAAATTATATCGGAAGGGTGAGGAAGGGTGAGCGGGACTTATTTTGATGGCTGAGTTAAAGTGGGGAGGGGTATTTGGGTAATATCATGGAATAACTTAAATATAGTTTAGACAAAATTTTGATAATAGGGACTAAAATGTTTTTGATTTATCAAAATTCAAAGACTATTTACCAGGGATTAGATCTTTTAATACATCATACCAAAATTCAACAACTTCTTATTATGTTCATCATACCAAAATTCAACAACTTCTTATTATGTTCTTTCTCTATTTAAAATCGAGCAATGCCCTACATGCAATCTTTTTTGTGACGAGGCTTTGGTTGAATTTTCCATACAGAAAATGTGACAGTTGAGGGAGGGAGCTTTGAATTTAAAGCTAGCTGCACACTCCAAAATGCACAAAAACTCAGGAATTGAATTTTCCGTGATCAATATAATTGCAATAGTCGTTGGAAGGTAAGATGAAGCTCACTGTTATTTGGCACCGGACGAAGAAACTGGATTGTTTAGTATATTTTATTCATAAAAAAATATACTTATAAAGAAAGTACAAAAAACATTTAAATTGCATAAATATATTTATAAAATGAAATTGGCATTATGCAGTTTATAATTTGAAGAATGTCGATATTCAAATCGAAAATCAAAAATATTTTTTTAATATATAAATAACTATACTTACTTGTTAGTGCTACATCCTCTCCAACAAATTTTATTAAACCGAAATTTGCAGGAAAGTTATTTCGCTAACATGTGCAAATGTAATGTCACCCGGAAACAAACGAGTGCACCATGAAAAACAGGGAGACTAAGGTCGAATTTTTAAGAACTTAAAAGAAAAACTTTACCCTCGTATGAAATAACTCGAGCGTCAGAAAATAATGAGCTTCATTAAAAACAAAAAATAAATTTTTCTAATTTTGTAAAGCACTTAAAATTTGAATTCTCAAAACATGAATATTAATACTTATTGTAAGAATTTGAAAAATTTCATGATATTAAAAATTTCGTTTAATTGAAAAAAAATCGCGACAACTTTTCCTCTTGTTTCATTGATTCTGGAACTAATTTTTTCATCCTGGCTATTCCATATTTTTGGGAAAAATGTTTACTTATCAATTTTATTTAGTTTTTGTGCTAGAATTTTTTCAAATTCATAATTTAAGTGATGACAAATATATTTTTGTAAATTTGGGAAAATTCCGTCATAAATAAAATAATACAAAACCACATATTACTTCGTCAAATTTTTATTTACGAGATTCAGAATTTATGGCATAAGCCACTATTTCTATTGAATTTTGCATCTGATCCTATCATACAATAAACGGCTTCACCAACCAATCTTATGCAAGTTGAAGAAAACTTCAATATCTCATATTCAATCTAGTCTCATTCAACCAAACAGCTCACTTATCAAACTTTCGCCTTATGGTAAAAATTCTATAATTTAATAACTTTGCGACCGTAAACTGTTGTTAATTTAGAGAATTATTAACTATCTGATGATATTAGTGATAACTTTTTACGTTTTTGTTCTAGTTCGAGAAGACAACGCCTGAGCATTTGAATGCTATTTAGATATAAAAGCCCAAAAATAGTTCAGTTTCAAGTAACAATAGATTTATTTTTTATAAACTGTCCTAGTTATGTTTGTAACATTGAAAAACATTGATGAGAGTATAATAGAGTATATAAATGTCTTAAATGAAATTATATTTTATCTAAATTGCCATTTTTTTCAAACTGACTGAAGTTTTGATAAAAATGTTATTTTAGAAATATTATTAATATAGTGAGGTTTTAATGTACTTTATTATTGTCTCTAAAAAAATTCAATTTCAAACACTAATAAAATTTGAAATCTGGCGGAAATCCAAGAAACGACAAAAACTGGAGCCTCAAGTCTGGGGTGTCGTCTGCTGTTTTCCAAGTTGACGTCGTCTTCTATATTGTCCAAAGAACAAACAAACCCCAAAAGCAGTACATAGAAGAAATTGTGCCCCTCGATAACCGCACTTCTCTCTTACTTTCACCCAAATTTCACTCTTAAATACAACAAAAGATAATAATAATAAGAAGAAAAAAAACCCATTTTCCCCAACCAGCAAGAGGAGAAGAAGAGGCACTGTACTGAGGTATACATTCATTTTTAGCTTCTGGGTATTTGTTTCCAATATACTAAGTTTGGTGCTTTACCCATTTCCCCCTTTATTCACACTTTTAGGCTTTGGTCAAATGGGGAAGATGCTTGCTTGCTTATTTGAAGCTTCACTCTTATATTATTGACCACCATTATTTGATTTAACAAGCTACTTTGTTAGTTGGTTTTATGGTCACTCTTCTAATAATAAATTCTTAGTTTTTTGTAAAAATGTTTATGAAATACCTTTAGAAGTAATTGTCATTTTCTCTGCATTTGCATATATTCTGGGTTAGTCTCTCTCTTTCTAGTACAATGAATAATGATGCTTCCTTTGAACATCCTTTTGACATTATTGTGTTTGGAAGGAAAAGCTTAAAGCTTTAAACTTGTAACTGGGCTCTTTCTACTTTCTAGTGTAGCAAGAGAAGCCTTGTCACTTCAAAGGAAAAAAAATTAAAGTAGGAATCTTTTTGGAGCAGAAAAATAATAAAGCATATTAAAATGTGATATAGATGGACATGGTAAGCCCATTTAGTTTTCCAAGTTTAATGCATATTTTATTTTCCTGATTTATGCTGTTAGTGTCAGTGTTATTGTAAGTGTAGTGAGGTTATTGAAAATAAACTAACTCATTATCTTAAATTGAATGTTGTCATCACAAGTTTTAACATACTATGGGGGCATCTTAATCTCTAGTATGTTGTTATAATTAGAAACCTTGTTTAAAGTGTTTATATGTGTTAAATATTTACGAGCCATTAACTTAAAAGTTATATACCAAGATTCCAACATTTTTAGTTCATTTAGATTTAGACCTCTGTCTGGGTTCATGGTTTCTAAACGACTGATTTTAAAGTTCAACTTCCCTCTTTTCCCAGACAATTATCTTCTCTAAATGCAGTTTCCCTAGAACCAAAGGGGGTTGGTTCCCTTTCTCGTTAACGTATGTCCACTTTTAATTACCTGTAGATTAGGACCCGCAACACAATTAGTGTTCAGTTGATTACATTTTGACTTTTCCCTCTCCAAGACAATAAATAACTAGGTAGGTTGCAAGGATTTGAGGAGTTGTTGAAATGAGAAATAAAAAATTAACATATTCTATGTCTCCTGACCAAAATTTAAAAAATCCAGCGGAGCCCCACGAATTATGGCCCCTAGGATTACGGCTATGATGGTGGAGGGATGGTCCATAATAGAAAAGAATATTATTTATATTTTTGAAAAAAAAATACCTCTACTAGGGGCATTTTGGTACTTCAAAGTTTTTTTTGACAACTATGCAACAATTGTATCTGATTTGAAATCAATTATAATCTGTTGATATTGATCGTCGTATTTTCAGGCATGGTCTAATCTAAGGTAAGATATTCTTGTGGGAATTAAAATATTTATTTTTTCATGTAATTAAATTTGATTTTCATTCGGATAAACTCTTGTTTGTTTTGACTAATACAGATTTAATTTGATAGAACTTTTGGATAATGAAAAATATTTTCTAACAAATGTATTTAAAATCATTTTTCCAAAAAAATTGAATTCTAAATGTTGGATTTGGCTAATCAGCTGAAGTAAACCCATTTATACTTACTGACTGTTTTTCACGGTTGTTATTGGTACAATTTGGACCCATCTATGTTAAAACTACCAGTAGTAGTGTAGTAACACCTTTTGCCTTAAATTGCAGGGAAAGTGTGTTTTTTTGCCCCCTCCATAATCCCATCATTTCCTCTTTTCACATTGGATTCTCCTCCTCTCCTCACTTACCCTTGTGATTCCATCAGCTCTTTGATATTATTTATTTATTTTTTCTCTTGGTGTAGGGGGCCTAGTGGGTCAGGGAGCATTTAAGCAGCAGCAGTCAAAAGCTCCATTCTTTTCCCCCTACATTGTGCCATTAGGCTGTTTGGACCATGCAGACTCCTAAAGGAAGGTAAATTTCTTATGCTTTTCATTGGATATTACTCCCCTTCCCTTGCTAACTGCATCACTGTTGCAAATTGTAGTCTCAAGATGCAAGTTTGAGACTGTGAGTGAGAAATTGAAGTTCTTGCTCTCTCTCTCTCTCTCTCTCTCTCTCTCTCTCTCTTGGTTAGTTTCTTGTTGGTTTTGCATTTGTCATTCTGAATCTCGTCGAGATTACCACGTCGCTAGTTGCAAGAGTCGAAATATAGAGATTCTAGCATGGTATCATAGTCAGAATAACAATCCCCATTTCATCCTTAAGGATTTAAGTCGGATATGGAGATTCTATCAAACTTCTCTCTATCTCCATTCCTTCTTGTGTCCTCCTATTGTGGGTTGTGTACTTTTTTCTCCCCACAACATTTATTTTTTAGACATAAACTTATACCCACCTCTGATGTTAGGTGTCTGCGAGTAATGTCTCCAATGCCACAGAAAATAACATTCAGTTGAGTTGTCCTTGTCTCTGAATAAATTTTGAATCCTGATGGGGTCTCTATGTGGGGCTCAGAGTAACAAATTTGGTATCTCAATATTATTTCTGTTAATACACTGAACATGGCAGTGGTATTTTTGTCCTCCTTCACCAAATTCTTGTTGGTTCTGATGCTTGTTGTTCATTAGGATTTAGAGAGATTAAATATTTTATTTCACATTAACAAGACTAAGATAAGATTACTAAGAGATCATAAGATTCAGTAACATTATACTCTTGTTGTATTCTATGTGTTGCTTTTCTTACTCTCAGTATTCTTGGATTTTTCCAATACTAAACCATCAATTTATCTCGCTAGGGTTCCTAACTGAACGGTGATTCCAAGCTACCAGTTTATTGCTGGTGCATTGGTCACTTTGTCGAATTATATATTTGTCGGAGTCTTAATTAGTTGCTATGTGTCTGTATATGTCGTTACTTCTCAAATCCACCCTTCCTAAAGCTGCCTAACTGTCAATGTTTGCTAGAATTGCTTCGTCTGAAGTGCCTCAAAAGGTGTCTCCTCGAGCCATCCGCCAACTCAAGACGACTGGCCTTGACTCGGACTCTGCATCAAGCCAGGGTAGAACTCACCCGAAAGATAAGAGCCCGAAAGTTGGGGAGCGCAGATCACCAAGAAGTCCAGTGACTGAGGTATTTGATATAATAGCAACCTTGACCAATTCTGGTTCAAAGTTTACATGAAGCCAACTTTGAAGGTGACTGAAGTTAAGATTTATTGCTAGTACAGTATATATGATGGTTGCTTTCTGGAGGTAGCAAAACTTAAAATATATTGATGTTGCACTGCGCTAATTTATCTTTTTCCTTTTGACAATCTTTTTTAAAACGCTATCGTGACATAGTGATCTTACGATTGAATATATGTTGTTTGTGCTTGAATGTCACGAAGCTAGCTGAATTTTTTCGTTTGTTGCAGAAGAAACGTCCGAGCAAGATATCAGAGTTGGAAAGTCAGGTTTCTGCGCTTCAAGAGGAGTTGAGGGCAGCAAAAGACCAGTTGAGTGCATCGGAATCATGGAAGAAGCAAGCTCTAGAAGATGCGGAAGAGTCGAAGAAGCAGTTGTCGGCCATGTCTTCGGAGCTGGAAGAGTCACAGAAGCAACTTCTGCAAATATTTGTTGGTGAGGAAGAAAGTTCCGGTCTGAACGAATCTGCCTCGGAAGAGAAAGATAAAGCCTGGCAGTCTCAGCTTGACGCTGCCTACCAACAGCAGTTGGTCGATAAAGTCGCCCTATCTTCTGCCCTGAGCGATATCCAGAGGCTGAAAGTTCAACTCGAAGCAACAACCGGTTCGAAGAAGCTCGATTCTTCAACTGATGTGGAGCTTCAAACCCTGAAAGGAAACCTGATGCATGCTGTTTCTCTAGTGGAGAACATGAAAAGCCAGTTGGGAGATAGCAAAGGATCTGAAGTTGAGGCCCGAGCTTTGGCTAGTGAAGCTCTTATGCAGCTTGAGACTGCTAAGAAGTCGGTGGAGGCCCTCCGATCCGATGGGATTAAATCCATTGAAGCATACAACAGCCTTGTTGCAGAGCTCGAGCAGTCAAGAGTCCGTGTCAACTCGCTGGAAGAGCTCGTGAGCAAACTCAGGGACGATCATCTCGGCAGCAATAAGTCTCACGTGTCTGTTGAATCTGAAAGGCCCGAGGAAGCGGACCTTAGGGTGGAGATCTGTTCTCTCAAAGCCGAGGTGGGACGGTTACGATCTGCTTTGGAAGTATCTGAGGCAAAGTCTGAATTAGAGGCAGAACTGAAGGAAGCAAAAGCCTTGGTCGAAGAATTGAAGGCGGAGCTCATGGACAAAGAAACGGAATTGCAGGGAATCTCGGAGGAGAACGAGGGGCTGAACCTGAAGCTCGACAAGAACTTGTCGAGCCAAAGAGAAGCCGAGCTCGAAAACGAACTCAAGAAACTCAAGGAATCAGTTACCAACTTGCGAACAGGCCTAATCGATAAGGAGACCGAGCTGCAGGGCATTCTGGAAGAGAATGACACGTTGAAATCTCAATTCAGAAAGATGGAATCTGAACGGGGCAGGCTGAAGGACAACGTGGCTGTAGAACTCGAGCAAACACGAACATCCGAGAAGGAAGCTCTTCTGAAGCTAGGACTGGTTATGGAGGAGGCTAACAAAAGTTCGAAAAAAGTGGCTAGGGTGACCGAGCAGCTCGAGGCTGCACAGGCTGCAAACTCCGAGATGGAGGCGGAGTTGAGGAGGCTGAAAGTGCAGTCTGATCAGTGGAGGAAAGCCGCAGAGGCGGCTGCGGCGATGCTCTCGGTAGGTAACAATGGGAAGTTCATGGACCGAACAACTTCGTTGGATGGGCACTACAGTCCTGTTGGTGGGAAGCTCTCTCCGTTCAACGACGATATGGATGACGACATGAAGAAGAGAAACGGAAGCATGCTGAAGAAAATCGGTGGTCTTTGGAAGAAGCCACAGAAATGAAACAATATGCCTTTGTTTCACATCTATCTTTTCGCATTCTCGCAATGCGTCTCATCTCATGTTGCCTCGACTTCTTTAATGACAGTTGCACGGATAGAGTAACTTAGCAGCCGGATCGTTCCACGAAGTGCAGTTTTAGCAGTTTGTTAGCCCTTGTATGAATTAGCCAAGTATGCTACATGGTTAAACATTCCAACTGTTCGCGGGCACGGTGTGTGCAAGGCCCGGGAACGGATTTACTGCTTTAGTAATGGTTAAACTTGTAACCATAGAATCGACTTAGATGTTTTGGGTGGCTACGAGCAGAGCGTCGTTTGTTAACCTTAAGAGCAGGAGCAGCATATTGGTGAAACTGTGTTAAACGTTTCTGAAACAAAACGACCGGTTGTACTTTTCCTGGGCGCTCCTGCAGCTGCCCTTTTGTACGTCACTTGCTGTGACATGATCATACCCACCTAGAATCTTTTGTTGTTAACTGAATGACTGTCCTTTCCTACTTAAGAGTCATTTTTTCGTGTGTGTGCGCGTGTGCGCGATTCGAAATTAGGGTTTAGGGTTTTGTTCATGGGTTGGTGTTGAAATGAATTCGAATTGCCAGGCGGATCGAAGACCGTGAAACTAGAAACAGGTGCAATGTGCCTCTATGCGTACGTGCTGGAGACGACTTATTGGCTGACCCAAGAACCGGGAAATACATGAACATAGCCTGAAACTTTGAGTGCTTGAATTTTTTGCTCATCGTATTTGCGAAGTACCGAAATATGATATGGTACAAGGGAGTGGATTTGGTTCCGAATAGATAGAATGATCATTAGATTGAATTTTTTAATTATAAACATGTGATGACCCAAATATTGGGTCTATTTTGGTTATTAAATAATTTTATTCTAATGAACTCTTTTATTCTATCTAAAACAAACAAAAACCCTAATTCACAATCTTTCTCAACCGTCTCTCGAACTCTTTCATTCTCTCCAAAACAAACAAAACCTCTAATTTTCAATTTCTCTCAACTGCCGTCCTTTGCGAGTTCAGCAACATTGTCGTTGATGACCTTTGACGATGCTTGTGGATTGCGTCGTTAGCGATTGCTCATCGTTGTTTGTGAGTAGAGTTCAACAATCGTCGCGATATTGTGACCGTTCACATTGTTTGTGTTCATGTTTTCCTCTCAGAATCAAAATTTTTTTTATTGAAATTCCTAGTTGCAGTGCGATGTTGGGATTGGGTCAGTCATGTTCCTCTTTTTTCTTATTACGGTGGTATGTTATTTTAGTTCCATGTAATAGCTCTTCTGCTGGGGGTTATGTATTCTTTGTTTTGTTACAGTTTGCTTATTGTGATTTGGTGACGTTTTGTTTGATTCTCATGTAATCCATGATTTTGTAACTCTAGAAAATGTGATTTGTTGGAGTTGGTTATGTGGATTAAATTATTAATTAAATAGTTTGGTCATGTATGTTCAAATAGTTTGACCATGTATGTTCAAATAGTTTGTCCATGTATGTTCGAATGGTTTCTTCTGATATGTTCGAATGGTTTCTTCCGATATGTTCGAATGGTTTCTTCCGATATGTTCGAATTGTTTGATCATGTACATTCAAATAGTTTGATTAACTGTGTTCAAATGGTTTGGCCATGTACGTTCAAATGGTTGACCGTGTATGTTCAAATGGTTTGTCCATATATGTTCGAATGGTTTCTTCTGATATGTTCGAATGGTTTCTTCCGATATGTTCGAATGGTTTCTTCCGATATGTTCGAATGGTTCGTTGTGATATGTTCGAAAGGTTTACTCTGATATGTTCGCAGAGTTTGCTCTCGAATAGTTTGCTCTGATATGTTCGAATGGTTCGCTCTGATATAACAATTACAACATTTAAATAATATTTGATTTAATACATTTTAGAAAATCATAATTGATAATAAATTAATTATTTAACATGATATACAAGATAAATTAGTTGATATGACATAGTAAATCATTTAATATAAAAATGTGTGAGCACTTCCTAAAAAACGTACAAGGAAAAAAATCAAACATAAATACTCTAAAAATTAAATTGATCATTAAATTACAATTGGAACCAAGATATGACACTCATGTTAAAAATTTCTTGGTCTCCTTTCCCTTTGCCCACGCACGCACTATTCTACTATTTTAATTTTCCCTTTTGACAATATTACCCCTCTCCGTTAAACAGCAGGATCATCTTGGACATGACTCCATAGGATGAAATCCGCTCCCATGGTATAAATATCTTTTTGCTTGCCTAGTTTTTGTAATATATAAAGTGATGTGCTACTTTATGTTTAGATATACAGATGACTGGTTCTTAGTAGACCCTCTTTTTCTGCTTAATGTCATGTTGCAAGTGAGTCTTGTGCCATCGACGCGCTTTCACCTTCGTAGTTTGTCCTTGCACCCAGTTTTTTACCTGTATTTATGTCAATGCTACAATTCTCTCCCTTGTGTCTATGATAGTTCCACGTCAACTTTGCTTATTTTTTAGGGAAAATTAGGCTAAAGTCCCTGCCCTTTGGTCATTCAACCATTTTTGCCCCTGCTGTTTGAAAACTACCCTTTTAGTCCCTACTGTACAAAATAACGCAGATGTTTAGTCCCTAAAAATCAACTTAATTTTTTTTGTATGACCATTTTACCCTTCGTTTGAAAATTTAAACCAAACTCAAAATCAAAACCAAACCAAAATCAAACCAAATCAAACCTTTCTTCTTCAAACCCAAACCAAATGGATCTCCAATACAGAAACCAATCTGTGAAACACTCCCCGGATGCCAACCTATACATACACAAAAAAACAGATCAAAACCTAAACCAAAAAGATCTCCGATCCATAAACCAAACGAAGAGGGAGAGAGGGAAAGTGATGATCAACCTTAAGGAGGGAGATAAAGTGTTGGAGGAGATCGGGATCAGACAAGTGGGAGGCGAAGCGAGAGAGGGAGAGGACGGCCTTGTCGCGAACGATGGTCTCCTCGATAGAGCAGAGAGATTCGAGAGGGGGGAGGAGGGAGGGGGCATGGTCGGGGCTGCCGACGAGGGGGACGAAGCTACCGAGCTCATTGACCATGGCAAGGAGGACCCCATCGTCATCATCATTGTTGTCAGAGAGGAAGGGGAGGAGCTCGCAGCAGGTGCGGTCCTCGTCGAAGGCGTAGGCGATAGTGGAGAGCTTGCAGATCGAGTTGAGTCAGAGTTGGATGTCGTTGTTCTTTAGCTCATCGATTAGGATGACGATCGGGTACATTAGCTCCTCCATCTTCTTCTTCATCGTCGCCGTGTCGGGGAAGAGAAGGCGGTTGAGTTTGGCTAGGTCCCACTCGTCGTGTGGGGCCTTGAGGAGGTCTACCAGGATGTGGCAAGGGAGTCCACGGCGGTCCATAGCTTGGAGAAGGTAAGGAGGCAGGTAGTGGCATGTCAATGAGGGCGGTGTGGCCGCAATGGGTTGGGTTTGGTTTCTATTATTTGGATTGGTTGGGTTCAAAATAATTTGGTTGAATTAGATTTGGTTCATGTTAGTTTTTCGGGACAAGGGCAAAATGGTCATACAAAAAAATTAAGTTGATTTTTAGGGACTAAACATCTGCGTTATTTTGTACAGTAGGGACTAAAAGGGTAGTTTTCAAACAGCAGGGGCAAAAATGGTTGAATGACCAAAGGACAGGGACTTTAGCCTAATTTTCCCTATTTTTTAAGATAGCTAATTATATTAAATTTGAATATAATTTGAAGGAATTCAAAAACATTAAAATTAATTTGAAGTAAAAATAGTAATTTTAAAAAATACAAAAATAATTATAAAAAATTGCAAATTATATAAATTACCTACAAATTCCAAATTTTTGCCCAAATACTCAATCAATTTTTTTAGAGTGATATGAACTTCTTTATGCAAATTTATGTGTCAATAGTCTTAAAGTTTGCTACTGATCTGATTGATGAGTGTCAAAAACACTCATTATTTATGTACATTTTAGTGTAGTTTAGCGTTTGTTACATATCATTTTTACGAGTTTTCTATGTCTTATCTCGTTTTTGTACATTTTGTTCTTTTGTCATGTTTGTTCATTTTTCTTATGTTTTCTTGTGTTTTAGGAGCTTTACGAACAATA
Organism: Hypericum perforatum; assembly: GCA_012979155.1. Taxonomy (NCBI): domain Eukaryota; kingdom Viridiplantae; phylum Streptophyta; class Magnoliopsida; order Malpighiales; family Hypericaceae; genus Hypericum; species Hypericum perforatum. The sequence goes on from SOPF01027985.1 coordinate 20,180, forward strand.
ATCTACGGAGGCACGACCAAGACCTCAAGGATACGAGCAAAATGGACTCGACAAGGCAAAATGGCTAAAAAATTGGTTGAAACCGTAGCTACCATTGGAGGGCGCCAGCCTTGACCTCTTCCGACTTAAAAAATCATAACTTCCTCATACAAAGTCGGATTGAGGTGCTGTCAGTGGCATTGGAAAGAAGACATCCTTAGCTACAATGTATGTAAAGAGATTCTTCCAATTCGTCGTCTAATTGGGGAAAACGCTTGATCCAATGTTATAGGCCAGTTCTGTCCGAGTGGGCAGAACCTGATGGTTTATTTGGGCAACTTTAGGCTTTTTGGCCCAAACCTGTGGCTGTCAATTTGAGAAGATAAGATAACTCAATTAGGCCATTAATTGAAGGGAACAAGGATGGCTACACTTCTTTTAACTTGTTGTTGCTAAGTCCTAAAGCTAGAAACATGGATGGAAGAGTTGGTTAGATATTATGTAAATAAGTAATTAGTTATGTTAGCTTTTGATGTCATTTGGATTGTAATATGACTTAGGATTATTATGTTAGTTAAGTAAACAAAGTGTGGCAGCCAAGAAGGAGGAGAAAAAACGTACCAAAGAAGGAGAGAAAGAAAGAAAGAAAGAAAGAAAGAAGAAAAAGTAGAAGGAAGGAAGGAGAAAACCCAAAGGCAAAACCAAGCCTTGGCTTGTACTTGTAAAACCTTCTACTCTTTTACTTATTGCTCTCTTGCTTTGATAATGTAAGATAATATGTATGTTGATGTTGTTTATGTAATATATATGTTTGTTTGTATGTTTATGTTAAGCATGTGTGAGTAGTTATCTTAGTGGTATGATGTCTTGAAAGCTTAAGCTTGTTTATGGTTTTGATTGGTTAAAATAAAATGGTTCATGTACTTGTTAAAAAACTTAAAGCTTGGTCTAATTTGATGACCTAGAACCAAAGTTAATAATCGAGTCTTGAGACTGAGAGGAGATAGACTCGATCGAAATATTAACTTGTTGATTCTTTGACTCGTGAGATGAGAATTTCACTTGTCGATGAATTATCCAAAGGGTGTTACTTATAGTTGTTGCTTAATTAGGATTAAGTGACTCGTGGGGGCGAGATCATATCGAGCTCACTTAATCCTAGGTAAGGATTGACTTAGACTAATCTAGTGTGAGAGCATAGATTAGTTGCCTTGAAACACCCGGATTGTGACACAAACTTAAAAATCTTTCAAACCATAAGCTTGTTTAAGTGATCTTTGGTTTCATGCCACTTTTGTTAAATTTGCTTGTTAATTATTGTTTGTTGTTACTGTTATAAGTTATATGCATGATTTAGATTACCTTATGTTATTGTTTTAAGCATGCTAGTTTGTTAAGCTACCTAAACCAAACCAAAGAAACAAAAGTCCTAAAGTTCCTAAAACATAGTAAATAAGCCGAGTAAGGCGCAACCTCAATCCTCATGGAATCGACAACCTTACTTCATAAACTATATTGCTATAGGTGTGTCAAAACACCTAACTATCAATTGGCGCCGTTGCTGGGGAACAAACGCAGGTCATAAATAATGAGTGTTTTTGACACGCATCACACTCCCACACTTGAATCTTTGCTTGTCCCCAAGCAAAACTCAAATGCGGACACAAACTACGTAAAAGAAAAATATACAACAAGGAAAAGATAGGCATAAAAAATTCGTAAAATGACTCCCCTAAAAAACATCAGCTCAAGTCAAAAGACTATCCCTACATAGCTAGATTAATAACTTGATCACAAAACGAATGAATAGTTAGACTCTTCTACACTTAGTTGTTTAAACTAATATTAACACTATGTAAAAGACACTAGAACGTTAACCTCTCAATGATAATAAATTTTTCTCACTTATTATACAAGTAGGAAACTACCTATCACTCGTATACTTAGTCAATATATTTCTAGGCATCCTACATCCTACTTAGCAATATCTTTGATCGTACGGTTGTTAATGATCAGGGGGTCTTTATATCGGGTTGTAATGGGGCTTAGGTAAACCACATATTGTGATGAAATTGTGCATTTGGAAGTCTTCTTTCATTTCCCATTGATTTCACCCAAATTGGAGTTCAGACGAAAATGTTATCGCATTTGCAAGACACGAAGGTCATTTCACGCAAATCTTGCGAAAATCTTGCTCGGAAAATTCGGCCAGAAAATTAGGTTCGCATTTTATTTTTTTTACGTCTTAGATTCCGAACTGGAAAAATTTATGCTGTAACAAAATTAAAGATTTTGAAGTCTTCTTTCTAACCACATTGGTTTCGTGTGAATTGGAGTTCGGATGAAAAAGATATCGCAATTCTAAGACAAGTTCTCAAAACTTGATTTTTGACTTGTCTTGCAAAATCACAAGAACATTGTGCCTCGGATTTTAATTTTTTTGGACAAATAAATTCCGAACTAAAAAAATCTTCCTTGGAAAAAAATTTAAGATTTTAAGTCTTCTTTCACACCCCACTAATTTCACCTCAATTGGAGTTAGGACGAAAAAGATATCGTATTTTGAAGTTGTACGCAAAAATACAATTTTTGACGAGTCTTGCCAAAAATACTGAATATGATTAGCCTCGTATTTTCACTATTTGAATAACTTAAGTCTAATCTGGGAAAAATTTCCTTAGACAAATTTGTAGCATTGGAAGTCTTTTTTCATTTACCGCTGACCTTGTCTAAAAAGGAGATTGGACAAAAATGTTATAAAATTTCTAAGTCGCATGCCCAAAACATGCTCAACCATCAATTTCCCTTTGGAAAATGAAGTGGACATAACACACTTGGAACGGACATTGTGACAAGAAAAACTTTGACAAGAGAGGCTAAATCAATAAAGACTTTGACAAGAGAGGATGAATCAACAAGAAGAACACCAAGGGGAGGCACAAGGAGCTGGTGGTGCTCAAGCAGCTGGAGGTGCCCAACCACTGCAACAACCTTTAATGGACTACGGTAAACCAACCTTAGGTGGGGCGTTTACTGGAGTGCAAAGACAAGAAGTGGAAGCTAATGAATTTGAACTTAAGCCAGCCGTCATACAAATGTTACAAAATTCTTCTCAATTTTATGGTTTACCCAATGAAGATCCTAATGACCACCTTGGGGACTTCATGGAGATAGTCGATAACTTCAAGTATAGAGGAATTTCTGATGATGCTTTAAAGTTAAGGATGTTTCCTTTTACTTTAAGGGATAAGGTGAAGCTTTGGTATAAGCAATTAAAGGAAACTCTCATAACTACTTGGGAGGACTTAGCTAATGCTTTCTTGGAGAGTATTTCCCATACTCAAAGACTAACAAACTCGTAAAGGAAATTCTTAATTTCCAACAATTTGAAGGCGAGTCTTTGAGTGAAACTTGGGGAAGGTTCAAGGAATTACAACGAAGTTGCCCACACCACAACTTTACAGAAGAATGTTTGCTAAAAACTTTCTACTTTAGCCTAGGGCCATCAACAATGGGAACTGTTGATGCTGCCTCAAATGGAAATTTCTTGAGGAAAGGTAGGGAAGAAGCCCTATTTATCTTAGAGGAAGAAGCAACCTATGAGGGAGAGAAAGAAGCAACCTATGAGGGAGGTTAGAGAGCTTAGAGAATCACAAGAGCATAGAGGGATGCTTGAGCTTGATACTCAATCATCTTTTTAAGCTCAGTTGGATTTAATGGCAAAACAATCGCGTGAAATGAACTTAAACAAAGTTGATGCCATGGCAATACAACAAAGCTGTGAAGCTTGTGGAAATATTGGCCATGAGTATAGTCAATGTGCAATGCTAAATCAACCTAGGGAGCAAGCTAATTTTGTCAGTGAGCAAGGCAAGGAGCAAACCGGATGGGTAACAACCCATATTCTTCAATATATAATCCTGGGTTGAGGAATCACCCTAACTTCTCATGGAAAAGAGAAAACAATGACAACAACTTAGCCATTATTGCTGACAAAGGACTTCTTTTAAGGGCCCACAACAAGGACCACCTCCTGGTTTTCAACCACGAGGCTACTTAGGGGAAAGATTGGGAGCGATTGAAGAGAGGTTTACCAAAATTGAGAAATTCATTCAGGAAAGTAGAGGATCTTCAATCCACCAAAGTCAAATTTTGGCAGCCTTAGCTAGTCAAGAAGCTAGGCAAAACAACTTAGAGTAATTCCTAAAAGGACAAGCTACTGCAATGCGCAACGTAGAAGTACAATTGGGAGAACTTACAAAAGCAAATGCTATTAGAGCATCAGGCTCTCTTCCCAGTTCTACAGAGGAAAACCCTAGAGGCAATGTAAATGCTATCTTCATGAGGAGTGGCAAGGAATTGACTTCTAAAGTTGTTAAAAATACAGCTAAGAAAAATGAGAAGGTGATCCCACCCAATAACAAGGAAAATGTAGTTGAGAAAGAAAAGAGTCTGTACATTGAAATAGACATGGCGGAAGATGAAGTTTATGTACCACCACCACCAATGATTCCTGTTCTTCCTTTTCCAAATAGGGTAAAGAAGAAATCGGGGATGGATGAAAAATTTCTCCATTTCATGGAGAAAATGAAGAACGTTCAGATTAGTGTCTCTTTTCTCGAGATGCTAGACCAAGTGTCACACTATACTAAGTTTCTATAGGAACTTGTCACTAAGAAGAGAAAGTGGGATAATGGAGAGGCTGTTGTCCTCACAGCCAATTGTAGCTCCCTACTCTCTAAAAATCTTCTAACAAAACTTAAAGATCCTAGGAGTTTTACTATTCCCAACTTCATTGGTGACATTGAGTTTCCTAGCTGTTTATGTGATTTAGGCACAAGTATCAACTTGATGCCTTTATCTGTATTTAGGGAACTTAGTTTGTGTGAAGTTAAACCAACCTCTATGCTTCTGCAGTTGGCAGACAAAACAATCAAGAAACCTTTTGGTGTAATTGAGGATGTCTTGGTTAAGATTGACAAGTTCATCTTTCCAGTTGACTTTATTGTGCTTGATTTTCCAGAGGACAAGAAATGTCCACTGATTTTAGGCAGACCCTTCCTCAACACAGCATATGTATTGGTAGACGTGCATAATGGTAGATTGGTTCTAAGAATTAGAGAGGATGAGGTTGAGTTTAAAATGAGCAATTTGATGCATCATCCTCAAGAGGAAGGGACTTGCATGAAGATTGACATCATCAAAGATTATGTTCTCGAGTTCTGTAAGGAAAACATCTCAAAAATCAAGGATACAGAGGAAATAGAGCTAGAAGATGAGGAAATTAAGGAAGTTAAGGAGGATGAAGTTGACAAGAACTGTCTACATGAGGAGTTGGAAATACATTTGAAATATCGAACTCTACCCTCAATAGTGAAAGCTCCATCCTTGGAGTTGAAAGAGTTGCCCTTGCATCTAAGATACACTTTCTTAATAGATGGAGGGAGGTTACCGATCATAATCTCAAACAAGCTCTCCAAGGATGAAGAGGATAAAGTACTCGCAATAGTAAATAGACAGATAAAAGCCATTGGTTGGCAAATATCTGACATTAAGGGTATAAGCCCTGAAATTATGATACATCACATCCACATGGAGGAAGGAGCGAGGCCGAGGGTACACTGACAAAGAAGACTAAATCCTAACATGAAGGAGGTTATAAAGAAGGAGGTGATCTGATGCGTCCCAAATGTGGATCTAAATTACGTGCAAGAATTACATGATCGCACAAATAATATTATGATAAGTAGGATTGTCTCCACAGGGAATTGAGATGGAAAATTGTTCGTCAAGTACTGGTTTATGTGTTCCTAGATCTTAAGCTAAGCGAATGGATCGTTGGGTTGATGATCTAATACTATTACTACTAATAATATCACAAAAAATCTCAAGGTTATCAATCTCAATCTTTTAACGATACTTCTATACTACAAACTCAATATCGTTATGAGCCTAAGTTTGTCAGGCCTAGATTCAATAACAATATCCAAATGAAATCGATAAACATATGAAAGCTATGATCTAAACCAAGTTGTCATCCTTGATCATCGAATAAGCATTCAATGGATCTAGCATAAATAACAACTTCAAGAATGGAAATAACTTATAATCAAAGGAAGTGAAAGTACCTTGATGATATCAAATCGAAATGTTGTTTTCAGTATTCTCAAGAACAATATCCAAAAAACACAAAATAAAGTCTAACAAATCCAATCTAGAACTTGGAGGTTTCTTAGTCTTCTCTTCTTTGATCTTCCTCTCCTCCCCTCCAAGTTGTGTCTATTGCCTTCCTACTCCCCTCTTTGTCCTTTGCCAAAAGTTGTGGTCCAACATGCTTTAGACCAAGCTAAATGGGAAGTTAGGTGAACAATTCTTCTTGTCCTCTGCCAAAGGCCAACGTACGCTGCGGTTACATTCTGCTCTTTTCTTCTCTTTCTCTTCTTCTAGCTCGAACAAGGCCAGCGTATGTTGGGAAGCCAGCATACGCTAGGGTCAGCTACTACCCCTTTTCTTCTCTTCGTCACTTCTCCTCCTCAAACTAACCCAGCGAACGCTGGGTGGCCAGCGTCCGTTGGCCTTGCATTCTGTCCTTTTCTCTTGTCTTGTCTTCAAGCTTCTACTTGTTACCCAACTCATCGCACATGACCTCCGATCTTTGCTCTAACTCCTCGAATGCTCCTAAACACCTACAAACAACACAAAAATAGCAGATAATCTTCTTCTTGACCAAACAAACAAAATGAAATAAAAGAAAGACAAAACTTGACTTAACATTTCTTAAAACATAACGAAAATATGACAAACTAAAGCTAAACAAATGCATGTTAACACATGCATCATGATCAAACTCGTAGAAGCCAGAATAATTTATCTTATCTCAGATAGTGAGTGGGTAAGCCCAATTCATTGTGTCCCCAAGAAAGGGGGAATGATAATGATAATCAATCATGAGGGTGCCCACACGGACTATAACCGGTTGGAGGGTGTGTATTGATTATCGAAAATTGAATGACGCTACTAGGAAAGATCATTTTCCTCCTTCTTTCATTGATCAAATATTAGAGAGGATAGCTGGGTATTCATATTATTGCTTTCTGGATGGGTACTCAGGGTACAACTAGATTGTAATTTATCCCAGAGACTAAGAGAAAACATCGTTCACTTGCCCTTTTGGTATTTTTGCATATTGCAGAATGCCTTTTGGATTATGTTGTGCACCAACAACGTTTCAACGTTGCATGAAAGCTATCTTTTGGGAAATGAATGAGAAAATCATGGAGATGTTCATGGATGACTTGTCTGTTTTTGGAAACTCATTTGATCAGTGTTTAGACAACCTTGACAAGGTTTTGGAGAGGTGCAAAGAAAAAAATCTTATGCTTAATTAGGAGAAATGTCATTTTATGGTAGATGAAGGAATAGTTCTTGGGTACAAGATTTATAAAGTTGGTATGGAAGTGGATAGAGCCAAGATAGAGGCGATAGAGAAAATAGCAGCACCAATCACAGTGAGAGGAATTAGAGCCTTTCTGGGTCATGCTGGATTTTATCGAAGATTCATCAAGAATTTTTCTCTAATTGCAAAGCCTTTGACTAACTTGTTAATAAAGGACATGCCCTTCAACTTTGATAAGCAATGCCTTCAAGCATTCAATGCTCTCAAAAAGGCTCTTATCACTGCTCCAGTAATTTCATCACCAGATTGGAAGTTTCCATTTGAATTGATGTACAATGCAAGTGATCTAGCTCTAGGTTGTGTTCTGTGATAGAAAAAAGAAGGAAAACTACATGTCATCTACTATGCTAGTATATTATTGGCAGGGGCTCAACTCAATTATACAACCACAGAGAAAGAGATGCTTGCAGTCATATATGTGTATGACAAATTCAGACCATACTTGCTAGGGTCAAAAGTGATAGTGTATACTGACCATGCTACTTTGAAGTATTTGTTCTCAAAGCAAGATACAAGACCACGCTTGATGCGCTGGATTTTGTTACTCCAGGAATTCAATTTGTCCATCAAGGATAAAAAAGGTGCGGAGAATGTAGTAGCTGACCATCTTTCTCGTTTAGAGAAAAGTGATGGTATGGAAGTAAATGGAAAGATTCAAGAAGAATTTCCAGATGAAACTCTAATGACACTGAGTAGAGTGCACGAACCTTGGTCGCAGATTTTGCCAACTTTTTAGTTGGAGGAATCATCCCCAAAGACTTGAGTTATCCCTAAAGAAAGAAATTTCTAAGGAATGTTCGGATGTTTATTTGGGATGATCTATATCTATTTAAGAGGTGTAGTGATGGGGTGCTAAGGCGTTGTATTGCAGAATGGGAAATAATAAGCATTTTAGAGCAATGCCACAATACTCCATACTTGGGTCATTATGGAGCATCTAGGACTGCTTCAAGGGTTTTTGAGTGCGGATTTTATTGGCCTTACATTTTTAAGGATGCACGTATGTATGTTGAGCAGTGTTATCACTGCTAGAGAATGGGTAACATCTCAAAGAGGAACGAGATGCCTTTATCTGGAATTTTAGAGATCAAACTCTTTGATGTGTGGGGTTTGGATTTTATGGGACCTTTTCCCACATCTTATGGTAACAAGTATATCTTGGTTGGAGTGGACTATGTTTCCAGTGGGTAGAAGCTCTAGCATCACCAACAAATGATGCAAGAGTAGTAATCCGCTTTCTAAAGAAACTCTTCTCAAGATTTGGAGTACCAAGAGCAATTATCAGCAATGGAGGATCACACTTCTGCAACAAACCATTTGAGATTTTGCTAAAGAGCTATGGGGTGATGTACAAGGTAGCAACACCTTATCATCCTCAAACAAGCGGACAAGTTGAGCTCACCAATCGAGATCTAAAAAAATCTTGGAAAAGACAGTCAGAACTACAAGAAAGGATGTTCGAACAAGCTAAATGATGCCCTCTGAGCATATCATACGACATTTTGAACTCTAATAAGAATGTCACTTTATAGGCTTGTTTATGGCAAAGCGTGCCATCTTCTTGTGGAACTTGAACATCGTGCATTTTGGGCCATCGAAGCCCTGAACTACGATTATAAAAGGCAGGTGAACGGAGAATTCTCCAACTCTCTTAGTTGGATGAAATTCGGGACCTTGCATTCGAAAGCTCAAGACTTTACAAGGAAAAGACCAAAAAGAGACATGATGCCCACATTATCAGAAAAGATTTTAAGGAGGGTCAACATGTTCTTCTTTTTAATTCTAGATTTAAACTCTTCCCTGGGAAGCTCAGATCTAAGTGGAGTGGACCTTATCAGATTGTAAAGGTGTTCCCTTTCGGGGCACTGGATTTACAAAACACCAAGGAGGAAGTTTTTAGAGTTAACGAACAAAGATGCAAAATCTATCTTGGTGGAGGCATAATTAACCAACTTGTGGAACATTGAAAAAGTCAAGCTGATGACTTTAAAATTAGCATGTTAGGTTTAGTTTAGTTTTTTAGGTTAGTTTTTGTCCTCTTTTACCTGCAGAGAATAAAGAGCAAGATGTTTTGCTCAAAGTACATTTGCTTAGGGAGCTCAAAGTACATTTGCTTAGGGAGTGTTTTAGTCAAGAAAAAGATTCCGATAGACATTTGCCTCATCATTCTTCATACGGCAAAAGAAACATTAAGACTTGAGTGATGTGATCTTAATCATATGCAACACTCAAGGGAGACTTCAAAAAGTGCTTATAAGAGAAGGATGAGTTGATTTGGATATTGTGCGAAATGTGGAAAATGCGAACATGAGGGTGGCTGTAGCAAAAATACCACATCTCACAAGATGAGCGTACTGTGATACTACGTAGTGACCCGATTAGACTTAAAGCTGAAAAGGCCGCAAGAAGAGGTAGTTCGTCATGGTATGCCATTAAGGAGTTGTGTGATTTGCAAAGGTCAAAATTGCACGAGTGACCCATCAGAATGGGGCGTCTGGTTTTCAAGCTTTCCAGGAATGCAGCGTAAATAAAAGCCAAAAAAATTAGAATAGATTTCATTTTGTAGTGTGTTTATTTGAATGAGTTTTTATTTTAGTGTGTTTATTTTAGGTTAGTTTCTTTTGTACATAAGTAGAGTAATGCCCTACTTACTGTACTCCTTGAATCATTTAAGCAAGAAGATGATGACATGTGTCATGAAGATCACATTCCCTGCCTCTCATATAATTTTTATTTGTGTGTGTTTGTTTTGGTTTAATATCTTTTGTATATAAGTTTAGCAAGACACGGCACACTCCATCCACATATGACATTCACCATGGCAAGACAACAAGCTTAGCTCGAAGAATACAAGTGCACAGAAGATGATTGACCAGGGAGCTCCTTTTTTCTTTTACTTTTTATTTTATTTTCTTTATTTAGTTGTGTGCATATAAGTGAAATAATATGTTTGCGTAATTTTGTTTTTATTTATATGCTTGTGAATTAATATTTATGTGATATATGTGTGTTTATTTGTTTTGTTAGTATGCATGTTTTGAGATAGTTTATTCGTATCTTTGATGATCCGGTATGGAAGTGTTCCGATTTGAGCTCTGCAGGGTTCGATCTCCTTGCTGCTTCTTAACGTACTAGATCATCGAGATAAAACTGTCTCGAATTTGTTTTATTTTTGTAATTAAGTGTTTATTAGTATCTTAGACACCTTGATGACAATGTGTCGTTCAAGTGTGGGAGAGGGTTCCCTTTAAGAATCTTCCTTGTATATACCAAGAACATTAAAAATTGGTCACAAATTTACTTCATAAATATTAAATTATGTTTGAGGCATTTTTCTGGCATATTGTATGTAGTTTGTACAAGTAGATTGAGGAGAAAACAAAATTTCACTAGACGATGAATTATGTTCCGACTGGCTACGCAAAACCCTGTAACCGGAAATATAAGTCGGAAGACGGAAGTGGCAGTAAATTTTTTCTGTACATACTATATATTATTGCAAATATTTATTAATCAACTAATAAAAATATTTAGTATTTTTTTTACTGTTGATATTTAATCTTGTTGCAGATTGCAACACTTAAAGAAATCGGAAACGGACAAAAAAGAGAAGATTGAGGTGGCGGGGGTCCCATTCTGCACTGTAGTAATCGGTCGGTGGCAGGTAGTGCCTAGTTGGAAGATGCTTTTCAGACCATCTGAATTGGTGCCCTCGCTACAGTGCGCGTCCTGGGCGCTACATCAGTCGCGTCCCTCCTCTCAATTTTCAGCCCATGGTGCCCCTGCTATTGTGTCACGCCCTGGGCGCCACGTCAGCTTTTTTCTCAGCTCAGGTTTTTTAAAACTCTTCTAACTGTATCAGAATCGAATATTTTTTTCGCGTAACTTCGAAAATACGAAAAAAAAATTGGAACACTAAATTCATGAAATTAAAATTTCATTAAAAATTAAAAATTACAAAAGACACTACGAAATTGAAGAAATAACTTAGATTTGCAAATTACATAACTAAATACCACCACCAAATTTAGCCCAAACGTGCTCAATTAAGTCTTTACGGAGAGTGATATGGGCTTCTCTATTCCGAATTTGAGAATCAGCGGTCATGAAGCTTGATAGAGATCCAATGCGTTGAGTAGAGTATTCATAGTTTGTGGATGTGCTGCTGCTTGGTTTGTCATTGAAGAATCAGAACTTAATTGGAAGTCCGAACTAGAATCGGAACTATCAGAACTCGATGATATCGGATCTATGACTATTTTTTTTTCTAAATAAAGGAGAGAAGAAGAGATGTTTTGGTGTGAAAAATTATGAAGAAGGTTGTATCTATTTATAGAATTTTCAAATGAATTTGGACCACAAAGTTTTTACATCAAATTTGGACAACACATTTTTTTATCATCTGAAAAGTCTTGTTATTTGGATTCAAAAACTTTTATAAAATTAACAAAAATTATAAAAAAAATTTAATTGCACAAAAAAGTCAAAAAAAAATAAAAGGAATTTTTAGGAATTTTTCCCGGATTTTTCCGATATTTATTATTTTTTTTGATTTAAAAAAAATTAATATAATATTACCCCGGGCGACGTGGCCCAATCAGAAGGGGCCACGTTGGCCGGGGTGAGACACCCCTGTCGGGGCGAGGCGCGCCCCGACTGACACCTGGGGCATGGCGAGGTTTTTCTCGCACCCAATCCCGGGCCGCCACGTGGCACGCCCGGCACAGGACCACCCTGCAGCGGGCGGTCTCAAGATGTCTGATCCGAACTGACCATGTGGCACTTGGAATGTGGCTACGGGACGAATATTTCGGGTTACGAGGAAAGCAAAAGCAAAAGCAAAAGCAGGAATTTGATGATATCTACGCTAGCGAGTACCTAAATTAAATTTATAGTATCTCACCATTTTACTTTGGTCAACAAAATTTTGAACCTGATCAATAAAAATCAAAATTAATTTTAAAAAATCTTTATTTGAGATACTTTGTTAATTTCGTCAAATTTCGAAAATCTCATTCAATTGTTACGTTAATGCGGAGATACTGGGTAATTTTTCTGAGGGGGGTCAATTAAAAATGTTTTGCCAAAATGGGTCCTCGGGAAATCAATTATCTGTTTGGGGTCGGTACAAAACCGCAAAACAAATTGCGGGATCAAAATGCACAAACCCACATTTTTTCCTGCAGTTTTGTGCCAAACCCGCAAAAAAAATTGCGATTTTGGACATGATACGACGCTGTCGGCTCGAGGGATTTTTGTTCGCCTTTAATTGATCCCGCAGTATTATTTGCGGTTTTGGGCATGGTAATTCATGATTAATTTTCTGTAATAATTATGATAACAAGCATTAATTATCCATAATAATTGTGAAATCTTTCGAAGCATTTAAATGCATATAACAGCAAGCCATTAACTGTCCATAATAATTGTGATAATAAGCATTAATTGTCCTTAAAAATTGTGAAATAAGCAATTTAACTCAAAACCGCAACAATTATTGCAGCTTTAGTTTTGTCAAATTTGATTTTAATTGAATTGACAGGGAGAGGGATAAATTAATTGATTTTAACTCAATTAATGGGATGGAGGGATTTAATTGATTTACCGGAAATTAATTGAATTTAATGGGAGGAGAAATTAATTGTTTCGTTAATTTGTAAAAATAATTAAAATAACAAAGTATAAAAAGAAAATTTAATTCGTAAAAAATCGACTCAAATAAAATAACAAAGCTATTTATATAAAGCGATATGAGTTTATCTCCTATTTATATAGAGCTATTTATATCTCCTAAATGAGAGTTTGTTTTGGAACGTCGTTATATAAATAGGAGATAAATTCATTTAGCTTTATATAAATAGCTTTGTTATTTTATTTGATTCGATTATTTACGAAGTAAATTTTCTTTTTACACTTTTTATTTTAATTATTTTTACAAATTAACGAAACAATTAAATTCTCCTCCCATTAAATTCAATTAATTTTCGGTAAATCAATTAAATCCTTCCCTCCCGTTAATTGAGTTAAAATCAATTAATTTATCCCTCTCCCCGTCAATTCAATTAAAATCAAATTTGACAAAACCAAAACCGCAATAATTGTCGCAGTTTTGAGTTAAATTGCTGATTTCACAATTTTTAAGGACAATTATTGCTTATTATCACAATTATTACGGACAGTTAATGGCTTGCTGTTATATGCATTTAAATGCTTCCAAAGATTTCATAATTATTATGGATAATTAATGCTTGTTATCACAATTATTACAGAAAATTAATCATGAACTACCATGCCCAAAATCGCATATAATACTGCGGGATTAATTGAAGCCGAACAAAAATCCCTAGAGCCGACATAGCCGTATCATGTCTAAAACCGCAATTGTTTTTGTGGGTTCGACACAAAATTGCAGAAAAAATGCATGTTTGTGCATTTCGATCCCGCAATTCTTTTTGCAGTTTTGTACCGTGTCACGACCCAAAACTGAGTTGTTGACCAGCGTTGGATCACGCTCTTCAAACCAAAGAGCCGTGGTCCAACCAACCTTGAACATACATAATACAAATCATAATCGCGGAACCGTAAAACATATATGTATACATACACTTACAATATTCATATTCTAAGTACTAGAGTTCGTACACAAGATCCCACTAACTGTACAATGGAGCGACTACTAAGATCACAAAATAGTAACATCCGAAGACTTTGAGACCCGAGAAGAAGACGACGGGTTCACAGTCGAACAGACAAAATCTTCGATGATAAACGAATCCTAACTTTCGTCACCTGTGAAGGGCGGGGGTAAGTACTTGGAAGTACTTAGCAGGAGATATTAAAACTAACCTATAATTAACTAACCAATCACAAGCATTGACTCAAATCATGCATAGACAATTGGTGCGAAATTAACATCTAGCACATCACAAGTAATTCAAATTAAATAATGACAAAATCATATTCATACACATAGACACGTTCTGACCCAAAAGTGGCATCGCAAGAGCTAAAACATGGATGGACTTCGGATAGGTCTAGATCGTGTCACTCCTTCTCACAACACTGGGATACCATATCTTATAGCTCTTTTCATATTCAAACTCCGTCGACCATATCATAATCATAACATATCCAATGTATCCTAAAAAACATGTGCACATGTGCCAACATCCTCGGTTGGTCACGGGTAGACCTCATCGTCCGCCATCTCACAAATTGACTCACACATATCATACGCATATTCATAAATAACCAAACCAAATCCTCATAATCCACAATACTCATATTTGTCAAAACCATACATTAACCGAAAATCATCAAGCGTACACAAATCAAAGACTCATATTCATAATCCATCATATAACCACATAATCATCATATCAATAAATAATAACAATTTGATAACAACCAAAGTTAGGTAACACAAAGGTTATGGATAATATCACCCTACCTTACACCAAAATGAGCAAAAGCTCCTAAAAGTTCTCTGCTTGTCGTTTCACGTCCCTCGGTGCTCGGACTGCTCAAGGCGATCAACTAAATCAAAAGAGACAACTCCTTTATCAATAACATCTTCCAAACACAAAGAAAGGGAAAGATCTACACTAAAGTCCCAAATATGGTTTTCTACACAAAGTTCCTAAAATAAGCACAATAGTTCTCTAGTCTAAACCTCAAGCATAACTCATCAACCTATACCTTCATAACTCCAACCAAACCTCCTCAAGTTCCACAACATGAGAAAAATCTCAACTAAGTCCTTAATATCAACCTCTCTCACTAGTTTCTCAAAATATGCATAACATTCCTCTAAACCATCATCAAAGCATAGATCAACAACTTATATCATCATAACCCCTCGTATCATCATCCAAACCTCAAAAATCCAACATGCTCTTCACCTAGGTCAAGCCAAAAGTTCTCCAAAATCATCAAACTTAACATCAACTTAAAGGTAATCAAAAGATCTATACTAATTTCTATTAAAACTTAATCCAAAACTCACTTACCAAACTCCAAATCCAAGATCTTTTTCCTTTTCTCTTCTTCTCTTCTTTTTCTCCCTTTTCCTCTCCTCCAAAGCTAGATATTTTGAGTGGAATAAAATGGATGAGACTTTCTCTTTTTGGAAGGAGGTTTATATAGGTTTTACCAAGCGGGAAGGGTAAAAATGTCTAATATTGACATTTCTCGGGTGGCCCAGTGTACACTGGGGTAACAATCTGTACCCCCAGCGTCTCTTGGGAAAACTACCCGAACCTCCCCTAGCGTATGCTGGGTAAACGACCTATACCGGCCCTCAAAATTCCGAGTTTCGCAAACCTCAAATCAACAAAGTTATAGATCTAGGTCTTATGGTTCTACTTGTTTTCGAATCGATCGATTTGGAGTTTGTATGAGGAAGTTATGATGTTTCTACCAAAATGCGATAAACTAAGCCTACCATTCGTGAACTCCACCGAAATTAGCTCGTAACTCAAAGACGAAAGGCTCAAACCACAAAACTGAAAACACGATAGTCGTAGACTAACGTGTTACAAATTTAGCCGACTTAGAATCATCCAAATTGGAGTTCACCGTCAAAGTTATGCCTAATCCTCCAAAGGTTGACGAGTTAAGCCACACGGTTCGAGAATCGATCGACACAAAGACAACCAACGGTCGAACCTAATGGTCACGACCAAGACAAATTTAATGAGGGTCGTAACAGTCTCCCCTCCTTATAAAATTCAGTCCCCGAATTTAAATAATGAAGAGTGACTTACTTGTCATTCGAAGAGGTGAGGAAACTTGCTCTTCATCTCCTCCTCCACCTCCCAAGTCGCTTCAGCTAAAGTGCGATTAGCCCATGCAATTTGATCATCAGAATTTCCTGGTTCCGAAGCTTCTTGACCTCACGATCCAAAATCTTGACTGGATCCTCCTAATACGTTAAATCTCCACTAACCTCCACCGCTTGCAGTTCCAACACGTGCATCGAATCATGCAAATACCATCTAAGTATGGAAACATGGAAAACTAGATGCACATGCGACAATGATGGTGGCAATGCCAACCGATAAGCAACTGGCCCAACTCTTTCCAAAATCTCGAACGGACTGACATATCGTGGACTTAGCTTCCCTCTTCTTCCGAATCTCATCGTCCTCTTCATGGGCGACACCTTGAGAAAGACAAGAAGTCCTACGTCAAACTCGTTGTTCTTTTGCCTCTTATCTACATAAGACTTTTGCCGACTCTGAGCAGTTTCTAGATGCTGTCGAATCAACTTAATCTTCTCATTTGTCTCTTTTACCAAATCGTTTTCTGAAAGCTGTTTCTCACCGACCTCATTCCAGCATAACGGAGATCTGCACTTCCTCCCGTACAGAGCTTCATACGGAGCCATTTTGATGCTTGACTGATAGCTATTATTGTACGCAAACTCCATCAATGGCAGATACTGATCCCAACTCCCTCCAAAATTGATTGTGCAAGTTCGCATCATGTCCTCCAAAATCTGAATAACCCATTCCGACTGACCATCCGTCTGAAGATGAAAGGCCGTACTCAAATCCAATCGAGTCCCCATAGCTTCTTGAAATTTCCTCCAAAATTGCGATGTGAAGTGCGTTCCACAATTGGAGACGATCGAAATTGGTGCGCCATATAACCGAACGATCTCATCGATAAAGATCTGAGCAAACCTATTAGCATCATAGGTAATCTTGATCGGTAGAAAGTGTGCTGACTTGGTTAATCTGTCAACGATGACCCACACTGAATCATAACCACGAGACATTGTCGGAAGTCCAACTAATAAGTCCATCGTGATCCGCTCCCACTTCCACATCAGAATCTCCAAAGGTTGTAACAATCCCAAAGGTCTCTCATGCTCCGCTTTTACCTGCTGGCAGGTCAAACACTTGGATATGAAAGTTGCAATGTCTCGCTCCATGCCTTTCCACCAATAGTTCCCTCTCAAATCGTGATACATTTTCGTAGATCCCGAATGCATACTGTACACAGCTTGGCGTGCTTAAGCCAATAACTCTTTTCTCAAATCCCCGACATCCGGAACAACTATTCGGAGTCCATAATACAACACACCATCATCAAGTTGAAACTTAGGCATCATACCTAGTTCAACCTTTCTTATCATTTTGATCACCTCCGGATCTTCCTTTTGCAAACTCACAACTCGCCCTCGCAAGACGGGTCTCATATGCATCTCAGCCAAAAACATCGGCTGAACTACCAATTTTTGACTCAAAGCATCGGCTACCACATTAGCTTTTCCCAGATGATAACTAATGGTGCAATCGTAATCCTTGAGTAACTCCATCCACCTTCTCTGTCTCAAATTCAAATCCCGTTGTTCAAAGATATACTTAAGGCTCTTATGATCCGTGAAGATCTCAAACTTCTCACCATAAAGATAATGCCTCCAAATCTTCAATGCAAACACCATAGCCAGCAATTCTAAATCATGGACCAGATAATTCTCTTCGTGCTTCTTCAACTGTCTAGAAGCATAAGCGATCACATTCTTGTGCTGTATCAAAACACATCTCAATCCAACTCTTGACGAATCATAATAAACTGAATATCCACCCGTATCCGAAGGTAGGACTAATACAGGTGCATGCTTCAACCGATCCGTAAGCTCTCTGAAGCTTTCTTCACACTTCTCCGACCATTCATACTTCGCATTCTTCTGAGTTAGTCGGGTTAACGGTGATGCCAAAGTAGAGAAGTCCTTGACAAATCATCGATAGTAACCCGCAAGACCCAGAAAGCTATGTATCTCTGTCACATTCATTAGAGTAGGCCAACTCATCATAGCTTCAATCTTATTATGATCCATCAATACTCTATCACTAGACACCATGTGTCCTTCGAAGGCCATACTCTGAAGCCAAAACTCGCACTTAGAGAGTTTAGCATAAAGCTCATTCTCTCGCAACTTCTGTAATACCAGCCTAAGGTACTTCTCATGTTCTTCTTGACTCGCGGAGTACACCAAAATATCATCAATAAAGATGACCACAAACTAATCCAAGAAAGGTTTGAATGTCCGGTTCATCATGTCCATGAACGCAGCCGAAGCATTTGTCAAACCAAACGGCAAGACTAAAAATTCGAAATGTCCATACCGAGTTCTGAATGTTGTCTTCAGAATATCTGACTCCCTTATCTGCAACTGGTAGTACCCCGATCTCAAGTCAATCTTGGAAAACTACTTAGCTCCCCACAATTGATCAAATAGGTCATCTATCCTCGGCAGTGGATACCGATTCCGAACGGTCATCTTATTTAACTTTTGATAATCTATGCATAAATGCAAAGTTCCGTCCTTCTTCCTCACAAATAGGACTGGTGCTCTCCACGAAGACACACTAGGCCGGACATAGCCTTTATTTAATAAGTCCTGCAACTGCTCTCTCAGCTCTTTCATCTCAGCCGGAGCCATACGATATGGTAAAATCGAAATCGGTTCAGTATCGAGTTCTAATTCAATACAGAACTCAATCTCCCTCACTGGAGGTAATCCTGGTAAGTCCTCGGGAAACACATCCGAATATTCTCTAACCACTGGAATATCATCTACCATCAACACTTCCTTTTCAATCTCCTTCACCCAAGCTAGATAGTTTACACATCCCTTCTCTATATATCGAGTAGCTTTCAAGTAAGAAATTAACTTAGCTATCGTCACCTTCCGCTCACCCTGAAACTCAAACTTCGTCTCTTCTAATGGATAGAAAGTGACATGCTTCTGAAAGCAGTCTACTACAGTGTGATAAGAGGATAAAACATCCATCCCCACTATCAAGTCAAAATCATCCATATCCAATACGTACAAATCAATCGACAGCTCACGTCCACTGATTGAGATGATATATGATCTGACCACCTCACAAATATTCATATAACTGCTCGAAAGCGTTGTAACTATCATAGATTCATCTAAGCACATAGGCAACATATCCAAAAATTGCACATATCGGGATGACACAAAAGAGTGTGTAGATCCTGAGTCAAAGAGAATACACACATTAGATGAACTAACAGAAAGGGTACCTGCAACCACATTATTGCTAGCCTCCGCATCTCTCCTTCTCAGAGCGTAAACACGAAGTTGCATTCTGCTTCCTCCACCTTCAGACCTCACTCCTTCAATTCTTGCACCAACTTTCCTCCGAATTGGTGGACGAGGAGTCGATTGTACTAAATGCGAGGCTACCATACTCACTGCTTGTCTACGTTGTCCGAGTGTAGGATAGTCCCAAACTTGGTGGCCTACCTGGCCATAATTGAAACAAGCTCTAGTCCACTTGTAGCACACATCCCCCGAATGTTGCTTCCCATAGCTTGGACATATCCGAAAGTTACTAGACTGGCCCAGATTCGACCGCTGTCCTCCGAAGTCACTTCCTCTTCCAAATCTCCCAACTGGTCCTCCGCCCCTAGACGATGCCGACTGACTAGTGGACCATCTCTCTTGTGGTCTGAATCATTGGTTCACACTCCTCTGTGGTAGTCCATCCGACCTCTGAATCTTTGACTGACTCAGAGCTGTCTGACATTCACCATCCTGCATCTTCAATGTCCGAGCACAATCTACAGCAGCAGCATAAGTCTCAAATCCACGAGGCATCATGACCTTGAACATGGAATCATCAAGACCACGAACAAATCTCTTCACCTTCTTTTTCTTATCGAAAATCAAATATTCCGCATAACGCGATAGATAGTTGAACCTCTGATCATACTAATCCACCGACATCCCATGTGTTTTCACCAGTTGCTCAAACTCGAAAGCTCGAGCATCCTTCAAACTCTCGAGTAGAAATCGATCCAATAAGGCCTTACTGAAGACTTCCCACGTCCAAGCATATGATCCCTCATTCTGGAACCATACTCCAGCCTCGCCAACCAACTGAAATGAGGCGAGTTCCACCATTCTTACCCCATCACATCTCATGATTCTCTTCCTCTTCTCTATCTCATCGATGAAGACCTGAAGATCATCCTTCATACCCGAAAACATCGGCGGCCTCTACCTCAAGAACTCTCCCAAAGAATCATCCCTAGCAGCCGTCATCACGTTCTGCTCAATCTAAACCTGTTGTGTGGAAATGAACTTCTCCATTGCCAACATCACCCGATCCACACTACCACTACCTTACCCTTCTAACACAGGTGCAAGCGCATTAACGACAGGCAGAGGGACCTCATCCCTCACAATACCAATAGTTGGCGCGACCTCAGAAGCTACTTCCTCTCTTCAACCTTGGGAGCCTTCCCTATTACCCCTTGCCAGTTCGGAATCACTATATGTGCTAGTCATATCCTCCTATATATAGGAGTTAAGAATAAGCACATAAGGATTGACATACGAAAGAAGACAAAGACAAGACAATCCTATGCTCCATTATACATAACACATAATTTCAACGTAAGAATCCTAGGCTCTGACGAATTAGAGTTTTGAAAACCTATGGCTCTGATACTAACTCTATCATGACCCAAAACCGAGTTGCTGACTGGCGTTGGATCACGCTCCTCAAACCGAAGAGTCGTGGTCCAACCAACCTCGAACATACATAATGCAAATTATAATCGCAGAAGCGTAAAACATATATGTATACATACACTAACAATATTCATATTCTAAATACTAGAGTTCGTACACAAGATCCCATTAACTGTACAATGGAGCAACGACTAAGATCACAAAATAGTACCATCTGAAGACTTCGAGACCCAGGAAGAAGACGACAGGTTCACGGTCGAACAGACAAAATCTTCGGATGACAAACGGATCCTAACTTTTGTCACCTCTAGAGGGAGGGGGTAAGTACTTCAAAGTACTTAGCAGGAGATATTAGAACTAACCTATAATTAACTAACCAATCACATGCATTGACTCAAATCATGCATAGACAATTGGTGCAAAATTAACATCTAGCACATCACAAATAATTTAAATTAAATAATGACAAAATCATATTCATACACATAGATACGTTCCGACCCAAAAGCGGCATCACAAATGCCAAAACATGGATGGACTTCGGATAGGTCTAGATCATGTCACTCATTCTCACAACACTGGGATACCATATCTTATAGCGCTTTTCATATTCAAACTCTGTCAGCCATATCATAATCATAACATATCCAATATATCCCCAAAAATATGTGCACATGTGCCAACATCCTCGGTTGGTCACAGGTAGACCTCATCGTCCGCCATCTCACAAAATGACTCACACGTATCATACGCATATTCATAAATTACCAAACCAAATTCTCATAATCCACAAGACTCATATTTGTCAAAACCATACATTAACCGAAAATCATCAAGCGTACACAAATCAAAGACTCACATTCATAATCCATCATATAACCACATAATCATCATATCAATACATAACAACAAATTGATAATAACCAAAGTTAGCCAACACAAAGGTTAGGGATAATATCACCTACCTTACACCAAAATGAGCAAAAGCTCCTAAAAGCTCTCTGCTCATCGTTTCACGTCCCTCGGTGCTCGGACTCCTCAAGGCGATCAACTAAATCAAAAGAGACAACTCCTTCATCAATAACATCCTCCAAACACAAAGAAAGGGAAAGATCTACACTGAAGTCTCTAATGTGGTTTTCTACACAAAGTTCCTAAAATAAGCACAACAGTTCTCTAGTCTAAACCTCAAGCATAACTCATCAATCTATACCTTCATAACTCCAACCAAACCTCCTCAAGTTCCACAACATGAGAAAAATCTCACCTAAGTCCTTAATATCAATCTCTCTCACAAGTTTCTCAAAATATGCATAACACTCTTCTAAACCATCATCAAAGCATAGATCACCAACTTATATCATCATAACCTCTCATATCATCATCCAAACCTCAAAAACCCAACATGCTCTTCACCTTGGTCAATCCAAAAGTTCTCCAAAATCATCAAACATAACATCATCTTAAAGGTAATTAAAAGATCTATTCTAATTTTAAGGTAATCAAAAGATCTATTCTAATTTCTAATAAAACTTGATCCAAAACTCACTTACCAAACTCCAAATCCAAGATCTTCTTCCTTTTCTCTTCTTCTCTTCTTTTTCTCCGTTTTCCTCTCCTCCAAAGCTAGATATTGTGAGTGGAATGAAATGGATGAGACTTTCTATTTTTGGAAGGAGGTCTATATAGGTTTTACCAAGTGGGAGGGGTAAAAAGGTCTAAAAATGACATTTCATAGGTGGCCTAGCATACGCTGGGGTAACAATCTATACCCCCAGCGTCTCTTGGGAAAACTACCCAAACCCCTCAGCGTACGCTGGCTTCCCAGCGTATGCTGAGTAAACGACCTATAACAGCCCTCCAAATTCCAAGTTTCGCAAAACTCAAATCAGGAAATTATAGATCTAAATCTTACGGTTCTTCTCGTTTTAAAATCGCTCAATTTGGAGTTTGTATGAGGTTGTTATGATTTTTCTACCAAAATACGATGAACTAAGCCTACCATTTGTGAACCTCACCGAAATTAGCTCGTAACTCAAAGACGAAGGGCTCAAACCACAAAACTCAAAACAAGGTAGTCATAGACTAACGTGTTACGAACTTAGCCGATTTAGAATTATTCAAATCGGAGTTCACACGTCAAAGTTATGCCTAATCCTCCAAAGGACAACGAGTTAAGCCACACGGTTCGAGAACCGATTGATACAAAGACAACCAACGGTTGAACTTAATAGTCACGACCAAGACAAATTTAACGAGGGTTGTAACATACCGATGTTGAGTTATGACGAGGAAATCCGGAGGGCTAGCATCTGCTGGCACCCTAGCATACGCTAGGGGGGTCCAGAACACGGGGCCAGCATCCACTGGGCACCCAGCGTACGCTGGGTGCTGCTGCTGTGACAGAATCTCCTAATTAGCTCGGGACTCGTTTTGGACTCCTAGTTCGACCTAGATAGGTTTTCTTATACCCCAAGTATTGCCTCCTATATAAAGGCATGTTACTGGGGTTTATGTAAGGCTTTGTGACTCGGTTCCCATCAATAAAAGTTCTCCTTTCTCGCCGTGGACGTAGGCATTAGGCCGAACCACGTTACATCTTGTATCCTTGTTCTTTGTGCGACTTTGTTCCCGTATTGGTGTGGGTTGTGCGATCCTAACAACTGGTATCAGAGCTTTTTTTAGAGGAAGATGGATGGCGCAAAGTTTGCTCTTGTGAAGTTTGATGGTTTGTCGAATTTCGGGTTGTGGCAAAGGTGTGTCAAGGATCTCCTCGTGCAACAAGGGATGGTTGTCACGCTCTCGGAGAATAAACCTGAGAAGATGGGGGACCAAAAGTGGAAGGAGATGGAGGCCAAGGCGGTGGCGACAATTCGCTTGTGCTTGGCAGATGTCGTGATGTATCACGTGATGGATGAGAAGTCACCAGCTGAGGTATGGAAGAAATTGGAGGCAAGGTACATGTCTAAGTCTTTGTCGAACAAGCTTTATCTTAAGCAACGGTTGTACGGGCTAAAGATGAAGGAGGGCTCAGATTTGAGCCAACATATTAACAGTTTCAGTGAGCTAGTGAGCGACTTGAGAAAGGTTGATGTGAAGTTCGAGGAGGAAGATAAGGCGTTGTTGCTCCTGAATTCCTTACCAGGTTCCTACGAGAATTTGGTTACAACTCTGATAGTGGGAAAAGAGTCCCTCGAGTTGGAGGAGATCATAATTGCTCTTTTATGGTTTCATCAAAGGAGGAAAACTGGAGATGAACACCCAGAAGCGCTAGTTGTGAGGGGTAACCATGGAGATCGAGGATGGAAAGATGGAAAGGGATCCAAGTCGGGGTCAAGGAGGTTTAAGGGAAATTGCTATGAGTGTGGTGAAAAAGGTCACCTGGAGAAGGATTGTCCAAGAAAACCTTGGGATCACGAAAGAGGGTCGGGTTCCATAAATGTTGCCTCAGGTTCGAACTGGGTGGATGGTAACTGTCTTTCTATTTTGTCAGGTCCAAAGCATTTGGATTCCTGGATTTTGGATAGTGACTGTTCCTTTCACATGACGTCCAAGAGAGGGTGGTTCGACACGTACGAGTTCATTGATTCAGGGATGGTGACTATGGGTGATGGTTTCGCTGCTAAGATTGCCGGCATAGGAGATATCCGAATCATGATATGGGATGGTGTCGTGGTAAAGTTGTGTGGAGTTAGGCATGTTTCAAAGTTGGAGAGGAATCTGATCTCATTAGGAGCCTTAGATTGTGGCGGGTACGGCTACAAGGTAGTAGGCAGTCTAATCGAGATGGAGAAGAATGCTGTGGTGGTGATGAAGGGTGAAAGAGATATTCAGAATTCCTACAGGTTAGTGGGGCACACTGCTGTAGATGGAGTCACATCCTTGTGTTCTAAGGGAGAGGCAAGTAGCTTAGGTCATGTGAAGTTGGTTCGCGTGAGGGAGCAAAGGCTCGACATAGATGGTTTGAGTAGAGTTGGGATTCGGGAGACATGGATAGCAAGCTATGGTCACTTTGTGGAGGCATGGTTGGCGGGAAGTCAAAGTTGTCTCGGAAAAGCTTTGTTAGCTGGGCCCCGTTATGGTTGTCTAAAGGGACATGCACGTCAAAGATGTCTGGTTGGCTTGGCATTGGGCATGTAAAGCCATTGGTGACATCACGCGAGAGTCGGGTATCTCACTCAAGGCCAAACTTTGGTGTTCGAAGCATGTTGAGGGTTCTACTAAGTGGAACAAAAGGTTGCCTATTATATGCTATTGCAGATAGCGTTGGTTTGCAATAAGGTAATTCAGCAGAAGAGCAGTTTGAGGTTGCAGAGCATGGTGCTAACCGAATAATAGAGGGTATGTCTATTGGTGGCAAGGTTGCTTCTACAAGAGAACTTGCTATTTCGAGTTCAATGGAGACTGGAGAGAATAGGCCAAGTGAGCTCGGAAGTTCGAGCTTTAGGGCTGGCTCCAAGTGATTGAACAAAGTGCGCGAGAAAGTTGAGATGGTCTTATTGATGATAGTGGTTATCTATGGTTGATGGAGTGAGTTGGTAGTCGAGTCGAGTTTCGCAAGTTCTCATGGTTCTTCATGGGGCAGAGTCTTCGTCAAGGTGGAGTTTGTTGAAGTTCGGGTGGAGCTTCATGGTTTCTTGCACGGGATGATTTCTCACCAAGGTGGAGATTGTTGAGTTATGGAGAGGAAATTCGGAGGGCCAGCGTCCGCTGGCACCCCAGCGTACACTGGGGGGGTCCAGAACGCGGGGCCAGCGTCCGCTGGGTGCTGCTGCTGTGACAGAATCTCCTAATTAGCTCGGAACTCGTTTTAGACTCCTAGTTTGACCTAGATAGGTTTTCTTGTACCCCAAGTATTGCCTCCTATATAAAGGCATGTTACTAGGGTTTATGTAAGGCTTTGTGACTCGGTTCCCATCAATAAAAGTTCTCCTTTCTCGCCGTGGACGTAGGCATTAGGCCAAACCACATTACATCTTGTGTTCGTGTTCTTTGTGCGACTTTGTTCCCGTGTTGGTGTGGGTTGTGCGATCCTAACAACCAACCCCAGACAGGTAATTGATTTCTCGAGGACCCTGTTTTGGCAAGACATTTTTAAATTGACCCCCCTCAGGAAAATTACCAGGAGATACTATAAGGAAGTGTGGGATTGTGGTTCTTCAGCGGTGGGGCCCGGTGTCCGTTGACAACATGACGACCGACAAGTGGGTACTTCTCCCCCCCTCAGACCATCTGCACCCCCATCCCCCATCTAACTCATCCCCGGATTATTTAATTAATGTTTTACTCATCCACCTCAACACATCTCCCTAAATTCAATTTTTACTCACAATCCCATCCTCCATCCAACCCATCCCTAATCAATAAACAATTAATATATTCATCTTCCATGTCATCAATCCAATTAACAACTAAATATTTTTCATAAAATAATTAATATTCTAAAATTCTAATTTACCTTAATTAATAATTAAATTAGATTAAAAAATAAATAAATAAAAACTCATTAACTTTGGTTAATTACGAGGAGAGAGAGATATTGATGGTTAATTACGAGAGAGAGATTTATGGTTAATTTTGACTAATTAAGAGGAAAGAGAGAGATTTACATTAAAAAAAACCCATTAAACAATTCTGTCCGGGCCCTCCATCCCCCCTTTTCTAGGGGATGCCCATCCATCCCGTGGATGACTCCTTTTTTCTTTTTATTTTTTTCTCAAAATCTATGTGGACCCCACCATCCCTCTCCATTCCCGGGATGCGGGTGCGCCCTGTCTCAACAAGCAAGGTATAATGGAAAGAGACTCTTCTCTCTCTCTCTCTGAGAACGCCACCTTTCTCTCTCTTTGAGAACGCCACCCATCTCTTTTGAGATTTCAACCAGTTTCTTCAATCCATCCTTGTCCCTTTGATTCATGGACACAACTTAGACTCACCTTCTTCCACGAACCCCATCCATCAACATGTTATCCTTTAAACTCAAGCCAAACCAGGTGGCTCAGAAACATATTGATAACCTAGTCCTTATTAGAAAACTTCTTTCCTAGAAGATTTTTCACCCTCCGACTATCAAGGCGAGCCTCTGCAGTTTGTGGGGTTTAGACCAGGATGACCTTACTGTAAAAGAACTATAATCTAACACTTTTTCCATCACTTTCAGAGCTATGGAAGCCAAGGAAATGGCCTTGGAAGGAACTCGTGGTTGGTAGCGGGGTTCCACCTGATGCTTCAGGATTGGGACCCCAATCTCCATTCTTCGGAAGTCAAGTTCGAGCTGTCATCCTTCTGGATTCAAGTTTCAGGACTCCCTCCAAACTTCATTTCCAGGGATACAGCAGAGGCCATTGGAAGCCAATTTGAAGGCCTTGTAGAAGTCAAAAATTTGGATGAAGGGCTTCCATATACTGACCGTATCCTTCGAATCAAAGTGAAGGTTAATATCACGAAACCTCTTCCAAAGGTTTTTAACTTACAACTTGAAAACCTGCCAAACAAGTTGATCAGGTACAGATACGAGAGGTTGCCTGAATTCTATTTCAGCTGTGGGACTTTGGGCCACCTTCAAAAACTTTGCAAGGCGGTAAAAGATCCTATGGCTAATGGAGTGAAAGAGGCACTCTATTACAGAGAATGGATGTATGCTACTATCTCTTGGAAAAACAAAAGACTACAACTAAGCAAGTTTACGCCCAAACACGGACAAACCGTCCATGGGAGCTGGGCAAAATCTTCCGCACCATAACCTGGGGACACGAATAATTTGAAAGAAGCAGAGCACCAGCATCCTCAGGTCCAAGAAACCCGACAGAGTGACATGAGATTGGACTTGGACATTTACGAGCAGTTTCAGAGTTTGGTGGCCCAATTTAGAGCACTACCTGTCTAGTTTTGAGAAACTGAAGATTTCCAGAAAATAAATGAAATGACTGGGATATTCTCACCCGGGAGCTGCTCAAAACCCTAGCCGGTGGACGACTCCGGGAAACACTCCGACCAGGGTTCCGACGGACATGGGAGAGGAAAAGCTCCAGTTGAGAAGAAAGAGCCGTTACCCATTAAAAAATCATATGGCACTAGGAACAAGAAAGTTATGGGCAAAGGAGAGAATATTTCTCTTGTCAAGCATGGGCTCCCTGGGAGTGCTTTAGGTGGGGAAAATAATACGAGTGGCACAGCTTTATTAAAAAGGGACACGAGGGCTGTTTTGGAGGAGCAACTTGCAAATGGGGAGGAGGACACGTCAGCAGGGTCAAAATCTCTTTCCTCTAAACAAAAACTCCCAAACAGCATTATCAAGGTCTCGAGTCCGAAGGCAAGGAGAAAAATCCCCAATTCTCCAAACCCTATTCTGGTCTCCGATCCAAATGACTAGCTAAATAAAGATGAAATTGAGATTGAGGAGAGCCAATTATTGGAGGTTAACACAGTCAAGGGGGACTCTCGTCCTAACAATAAGCCTCAGAGAAGGTTTCTCAAGACAGGAAAAGAACCTACCTCTGGGAAGATAAAAGCGAGGAGTGCTGGAAGGGCGGTCGAAGGAGCCTCCAAACAGATAATTCCCACTCCTTCTGAAACTCCAGCAATCCAAAATGATCAGGCAAGGGTGGCAGCCTCAAGGCCACCCACCGCAGAATGACTACTATCTCGTGGAACTGTCAGGGATTGGGTCGATCCCGGATAGTTCAAGTCCTTAAGGGACTTATTAAAAACATCGGCCCTCTATAGTCTTCATTATGGAGACAAAACAAAGAAGATTACGGTTAGATAAGATTAGAAGAAATTATAGATTCACTGGTTGTTGGTATGTGGATCCGGTTGGCAAGAGTGGAGGTCTCGCTTTATGGTGGGATGATAGTGTCAGTATCCTAGTGCAGGAGTGGGATAAGAACCTTATTGATACTGAGTGTGTTGAGAAAAGTTCGAGGAAGAAGTTTGCTATTTCCTGTATTTATGGTGAACCCATGAGATGTAAGAGAAAGCAATTCTGGCAGCAGATGTCTTCAATTATTAGGCCGCGGGCTACCCCCTGGATGTGTATTAGAGACATGAATACTCTGTGTTGCAAAGAGGAAAAGTTAGGCGGGATGACCCCTAGTAGATGGCAGTTGGACTTCCTATGCAACTTTATTTTTGAAGGGGGTCTGTTGGACCTTGGATTTCAGGGCAACCCCTTTACGTGGTCAAATAACCAAGAAAATGGTGATAATATCCTTGAGAGATTAGACAGGGTTATGGCTACTACTGAATGGAGGGACTTATTTCCTTTCGCTCTTGTTTTTCATGGTCCTCTGAGAATGGGGTCTAATCAGGCCTATCTCCTTTTGAACACTTTTCAGAGAGGTGGAAGGAAGAAGATATTTAAATTTGAAGCTATATGGACCAAGGAGCAGGATTGCAAAAACATCATCCAAAGGGCATGGAATTACCCTATTTTGGGAACTGAAGTTACCAAGTGGCAGAAGCATGGCCACAACTGTGGCAAAGACCTCATGAAGTAGAGTAAGATGGTCGACAAAGATAGGACCAATCAGATTGAGTAGAAGTTAGAAGATATTCTTAAGGTGCAGAGCAATTTGTATTCTTCTTCTGCAAAGCTTGAGGAGTGTCAATTACAAAAAGATTTGAAAAGGCTCCAAGATCAAGAGGAAATGTTCTGGCACCAAAGGTCCCGCATTAATTGGCTACAGCATGGTGATAAGAACACTAGGTTCTTTCATACAACTGCTACTCAGAGAAGGCAGAATAACCAGATTAGGCGGCTCAAAGATGACCATGGAGTTTGGATGGAGGAAGAGGACCAGGTGGCTAACATGATCACTGATTATTTTAAGCGTATGTATATTGCTGATGAGACGGGGCCTGATAAAGAAGTGCTTACAGCCATCCCTGATTTGGTTACATGCGAAATAAAAGAGGATCTCATCAAGGAAATGTCACCTAAGGAAATCAGAATAGCTGCTTTTCAGATGGGAGGCCTCAAATCTCTGGGGCCTGATGGCTTCTCAGGTGTTTTCTTCCATAATTATTGGGATATTGTAGGGTTTGACTTGATTAAAATGGTTCATGAAATTTTTGTTTCTGAATTTGTCCTTTTTGATCTTAATAGAACCTACATCGTGCTTATCCCTAAGATCACTTCCTCTGATTGTATCTCTCAGTTTAGACCTATTAGTCTCTGCAATTTTGCTTACAAAGTCTTCTCTAAAGTTCTTGCCAATAGACTTAAGAAGTGGATTGGTTGTATTGTGAGTGAATAGCAGGGTGCTTTTATTGGTGGTAGATGCATTCAAGATAACATTATTGTGGCTCATGAGGTCTTTCATAGTTTGAGATCCTGCAACAAGACTAGGGATTGTGCTATGGCTTTAAAACTAGACCTCAAAAAGGCTTTTGATATGGGGTGTGCCTTCTGCTGCTAGACAAAATATCCTTTATATTCTTGGAATGAATGAACTACAGGATGGGGACTTGTATCTTGGCTTGCCATCTCTATGGGACAGATCAAAAAAGAAGGCTCTCAAGTTTGTCTTGGATCGTGTGACAAAGAAGGCCTAATCCTGGAAATAATGACTTCTCTCCACTTCTGGTAGAGAAGTTATGGTAAAAGCTGTCATCTCTTCTATCCCTATCTATTCCATGCAATGCATTAAGTTTCCTAAAAGTTTTTGCAATAGCTTGAATAGCATTCCTGCTCATTTTTGGTGGAATGGTAATCTGGAGAATAGCCTATTCACTGGATGAGTTGGAAGAAGTTGACCCTTGCTAAAAGTTTGGGTAGTTTAGGTTTTGAAGACATGGAAGTGTTCAATGATGCTTTGTTGTGTAAGCAGGCTATGAGAATTTTGAATAATCCTAATATGCTTTGTGCTAAATTGTTAAAAGGTCTTTACTTTCCTAGGAGTGACTTATTGCAGGCTGCGAAAGGTACTAGGACCTCTTGGATGTGGCAGAGCATCTTTGTTGGCAAGAAAAAAATCAAAACTGATGTGCACTGGAGAATTGGCGATGGCTCCACCATTAGTATTTGGCATGATCTTTGGATTCCCAGTCTTCCTTTAGGAAGGATCACTTCGGTCCAACCTCTTGACTTAGCCCCAATTGTCGTTAAGGAGTTGGTGGATGATGCTTCGGGGCTCTGGAATTTGCATACTATGTTAGAGTTTTTTAACTCACATGAAGCTAAAGCAATTTCAAATTTAAATCCTCCCCGCAATCACATTGATGATAAACTAGTGTAGAGACCGGCTAACAACGGAGTCTACTCTGTGAAGGTAGGCTATTTACACTTGAAACTACTTTCCTCTAATCCACTTGGTTCTCTGAATTCAGCAACTGAAATTTCCCCCATTTGGAGGGCTATTTGGAAGCTAGATGTCCCTCCTAAAGTGAGGAGTTTCATCTGGAAAGAGATTACTAGTTGCATCCCAACCGCACACACGATGAAGAGAAGAAACATGGGGAGGGACGACAGTTACACATTGTGTAATCAGGGGAGTGAAACTATTTTGCACACTCTTGTTCAATGCTTACATGCCAAAGTGGCTTGGTTTCAATCTCTCTTAGGTTACTGTCAAGAGCCTTCTCTTCAACTTGATTTTAAAGATTGTTTTAGAAGCTGTTTTGTGATCTAAAAGGCCATAATGCTGAGCACCTGATTTCGTATATGGTCTTCCTCTGCTGGCAGATCTGGAAGGCTAGAAATGAGGCCTTGTTCAAAGGAGGAATGCCCGAACCAAAAGTCACTGTGCTACGTGCATCCACGGCGTGGCATGAGTGGACGCTTTCTAAGCCCAACGTGAATGATGGTGCTTCACACCAGCCATCAATCCCTCAAGGATGGATCCCACCTCAATCTCAGGAGGTGATGGTTAATTGTGATGGTGCCTGGACATGCGAAGATAATTGTGCAGGCATCGGAGTGGTTGCCAGAAATGATCGAGGCCATATCATTGATGGTCACAACTTCTCAACTTCTGCGGCATCCCCAATGCCAGCGGAAGTCCTTGCCCTTCACGCGGCTATTGAGTTAGCTGCAAAGTTTCGAGATTCTTCAGTCCTTATTCAATCTGATTGCAAGCTTGCAGTTGACTTTATCAATGGCAACTCACAATCGATTGAGTGGGATACCGAAGTTGCTGCGTTGCTTGCAAAACTTGCCTTTCTTAAGCTTGACAATTGTAGCCTTAGCTTTATTCCTAGACCGGGGAATGAGGTGGCCAATTGGGTTGCTACAAAGTCTAGGATTAGACAATGTACGCCTAATTGGAAATATCACCCCCCAGAAGAACTTCGTAAGCTGTTGTGTATTGACTCTCCGACGTTAAGTCGTTTTCTTATTGAATGAAGTTCCGTTTATTTCAAAAAAAAAGCAAGGTATAATTCTCCACAGATTACTTTATTTATTTGGGATTAAGAAAGCTTTAGTTTAATCTGTGTGTTTGTGTGGAGCCGATGGGCAGGTGAACAGTTTAAGCATAAAATAAATTTCACAATAGGGTCCCACGGGGTATTTGCTCGAGATTCACGTTGGTTCTGGATTGGATTTGCTTCGTCCTATCATATGTTTCTTACTTATTATGTTTGCTATGTAGTAACCCATGATTTATGGATAACTTGTTATAATTGTAGAGTGAGAAAGATTCAATTTCGGTGAGATGCTGGAGGTAACATCGAGCAAGTGGTGTTTGGTAATCTAGGTGGTGTTTGGCCAGAGAAATCACCGAATTCTGGCAAGAGGGGCTAAAATATATATTTTTCACAAACCAGAAAGGCTAAATAATAATAAAAAAAATAGATGAGTTGAATCGTTAATTTTCGCAAACCCGAGGAAGCTGTGGACAACTATAACTTTATTTTATAATGTTTGGTCTTTAAAAAGCTATTTTTTTAAGAAAAATATGTGATTTGTATCATTGCGATGCAATAGTAAACTTATTTCTGATGTTATTTGTCTTTACTTTCATGAGTAGGCATGTGCTTGATTTTTTGACTTTAACGTCTGGGATTAACATCATAGTTTTCAAATATTATAGTATTATTATTGTACTGTTTCATGTAAATTTCAAGACATATAAAATTATATATTTATAAAAAAATGAATATTAAGTTTGCCACAATATTATACACTTGTCCTGGTTTCCCAATAATTACTAAAATTTATGTGGCTTCAATAAATATAAGACTAGTAAGCAGAAATATAGAACGACTATTGGCTCATGGCCTTGTTTACCCTTTTAAAACTTGCAATTTGCATTTCTAGCTCATATACGATGTAATAAATTCTTTATTGGTCGTTCGAACTTCTGGAATATACTATTATAATTTCGTTATAAATAGATTACTATTTTTGGTAGAATTTGTTTATATTAACAAAAATAACTGGCCTAAAATCAAATTGTTATCATGTAGTTTTCTGCATAAATAAGTAATTTATGATTTTAAAATTTTTGACCAAAAAAATTTAATTGCTCACAATCAAATGATAGATGATAACCTCGTAAGACTAACTAACCGAGTTGCAGATTGGTTAGCATCTTCTACTAGGATTGGCCAAACTTTTGAGAACATAGTTTTTGTTTTTAAATGGTGAATGTTATAACGCTTCTTTGTTCAGAAAATAATTCGAAGAAATGATCGGACATATCTAGGCCAGGCAATCCCAACGCCATTCTAGTCTAACAAATCATTACATTCCAAAGGGAGCAAAGAGGACGTGCCATCCCATCGAAAAACTCAAAGGCAGATTGGCTAGAAAATCGAATACTATATTCCTTTTCTTGTAACAATGTAATATCTCGATTTGTGAGTTACAACTTGATAGGTAGTGCTTCTTCGCCATCTTCTTCGAAAGATAGGGAGAAACATATTTCTTGAAAATTTGTGTGTTGTCCCAAAAGTATGTTGGTACTTGTAGCCTGCCAAACACATTTATAGTATTGCATAAGGAACTTGGCGCATCATCTATGATTCCTTGCTTCACAAAGCCCTAATTGGTATATGATTATCTAACATCCTCCAAATCAGATTCTCAAACTGTAGGGGCATTGTGTGTTCCATACTGCAGGTTCAAGTTTCGGGTCTTTCAAGAAAATAGCCAAGAATAGTGATGAGCCCCACCAAGATGCAAAATCAAAGTAGTATGCACTCTCAACAGTTTACTCTCAACGATCCATAAATTTTTATCTTTGAACATCCTCCGGGAAACTTTCGCTTGTATGCATCGACACGATTATCGATGCTATCTCTTGTGTGAATAGGAAAGACACCAATTCTGAGTTCCATGTAGTAGTTCCCAATAAGAATAGATCTACTGCTCGATTATACTTATCCTTACAAAATATGATACAATGAAAAGTCTTTGGGTGTGTTAACCACCAGTTTATTACTCTCATAAATTAATGCATTTTTTGTTGCCATAAGCCTATGCTAACAAAGAATACCTCTTTCATAAGTTGTGCCATATACAGTTCGGACGATAACCAATGCTAGTCACATGAAAAGTATCTTGAGAGAAGTATGTAGCTTTTAAAATCTGTGTAGGTAAGAAGTTGGGGCTTGATAGAAGTTGCCATGCTTATTTTGTCAGCATTGCTCGATTTAAATTATGCAGTCAATGAGACCCTAATTCACCTTCCTTTTAGACTCACATATATAATTCTAAGACCTATAATACAAATTTTTCTCTCCGTTGGAGTTACCCCAATAAAAATCAAATAGAAATTTCTCCATTCCTCTAGAATGAGAAAATAACTCATGATGTACGTGGATGCTGATGAGGATAGATTTCACCAATGTCTCCCTACTAGCTCTAGACAAATTCTTACTTTTCACATGCCAATTTTTCCTGAATTTTACTTTCTAGTTGTAAAAGAATTTCTTTTTTAGATTGCCTAATTATGGTAGAAAATCCCAAGTATTTATTCCTTACTATTCTCATCCTCACATGCAGTAAGCTTCGAATTTTTTCAACTTCTAATTTTGGAATATTCCTGCTCAAGTTAACTAAATTTTTTGAAGGTTAATTTGTTGTCCTGAAGTTTGTTCATAGATAGATAGAAACTTAAAATCTATGCAAGTAAGAAGTTGGGGCTTGATAGAAGTCGCCATGCTTATTTTGTAAGCATTTCTCAATTTAAATTATGCACTCAATGAAACTTTAATTCACCTTCCTTTTTAGACTTATACATATGATTCTAAGACCTATAATACAGCTTTTTCTCTCCGTTGGAGTTACCCCAATATAAATCACATAGAAACTTCTCAATTATTTTACAAGTCTCCTATAGAACGAGAAAATAACTCATGATGTATGTGGATGCTAATTAGAGGATAGATTTCACCAGTATCTCCCTACCAGCTCTAAATAGATATCTTACTTTCCATGTGCCAATTTTGCCTAAATTTTACTTTCCAGTGTGAAAGAATTTCTTTTTTAGATTGCCCTATTATGGTAGAAAATCCCAAGTATTTATGCCTTGCACTTCTCATCCTCACATGTAGTAAGCTTCGAATTTGTTCAACTTCTAATTTTGGAATATTCCTGCTCAAGTTAACTAAATTTTTTGAATGTTAACTTGTTGTCCTGAAGTTTGTTCATACATAAATAGAAACTTAAAATCTGTGCAAGTAAGAAGTTGGGGCTTGATAGAAGTCACTATGCTTATTTTCTTACATTGCTCGATTTAAATTATGCAGTCAATGAAACCCTAATTCACCTTCCTTTTTAGACTTATACATACGACTCTAAGACCTACAATACAGCTTTTTCTCTCCTTTGGAGTTACCCCAATACAAATCACATAGAAACTTCTCAATTATGTCACAAGTCTCCTCTAGAATGAGAAAATAACTCATGATGTACGTAGATGCTGATTAGAGGATAGATTTCACCAATGTCTCCCTACCAGCTCTAAACAAATTTTTTACTTTTCACGTGCCAATTTTGCCTGAATTTTATTTTTTAGTGTGAAAGAATTTCTTTTTTAGATTGCCCTATTATGGTAGAAAATCCCAAGTATTTATGCATTGCACTTCTCATCTTCACATGCAGTAAGCTACGAATTTTTTCAACTTCTAATTTTAGAATATTCCTGTTCAAGTTAACTAAAATTTTTGAAGGTTAACCTGTTGTCCTGAAGTTTGTTCATAAATAGATAGAAACTTGAGGATAGATTGTAGTTTGCTTGTATTAGTTGGCCCAAATAAGAGAAAATCATCTACAAAGAATAAGTTTGTTAATGAAGGAGCCATAAAAGCAAGTTTAATTCCATGAATTATGCTGCTGTTTATGCAACCTTTATTAGCACTGCTAATCCTTCTACATAAATCAAAAATAGATAAGGAGATTATGAATCTTCTTGTCGGAGACCTTGACTTTGGGTGAAGTATTTCCCGACCATCCCATTAATTTATATAGCATATCTCACAATGAATCCACATTATAAGACCAAATTTGTAAAATTATCTCTAAATTCAAGAGCTATCATAATTTGTTGTAGGAGTGAACACTCACTTCTATCATATGGCTTTGTTATATCTAGCTTCAAAGCACAATCACTTTTTCTCCATGTTGTTTCAGTTTTGAGAAAATAAAAATTTTTAACTGTAATGATGGAATTATCTGTTACAAGTCTTATTGGGACAAAGGCAATGTGATTAATATAGATAATGTTAGGAAGCAAGAATTTGAGCCTATTAGTTATTATCATGGTAACCATTCTCATGATCATGTTGCACAAGTTGATTGGCCTAAATTCAGAACATAAATTTGGTACTTTTGCCCTTAGGAATGAGTATGATAATTGTGCGATTGATGAAGTAGTGTTCCCTCTATCATTTAGAAATTTTAATACTGCCTTTACCACTACATCACCAACAATAGACCAAAATTTTTAGTAAAAAAGAGAGGGCATACTATTAGGACTTGGGGATTTTGTGGGTGCATTTGATGTAAGAGTCTATAGACTTCCTCTCGTGTGTATGAGCAGCTAAGGATTCTCTCATCTTTGCTGTAACTTTCAAGTTGATATTTTTCGTAATAGATTCTTAGATTCTACTTGCATACATCCATACAAGGTAAATAGTGAAATAAAAAATTTCCTAAAGATCTCATGTATATCCTCCTCAACTTGCACTAGTTCACCCTCATCATTTCTAGTTTCC
Organism: Hypericum perforatum; assembly: GCA_012979155.1. Lineage (NCBI taxonomy): Eukaryota > Viridiplantae > Streptophyta > Magnoliopsida > Malpighiales > Hypericaceae > Hypericum > Hypericum perforatum. The sequence continues at coordinate 57,295 of SOPF01027985.1, forward strand.
TTAATCTTATTTCTATCCCTCCAATTACTAGATTTTTGGTGAAAATTCTAGTATTTCTATCTTCCTCCTTCAGCCATGCTACCTGAGATTTCTGGGCCCATATATATTCTTCTCGCGCTAATGCCTCCTCTCATACTTTTATTCTCTCATCCATATGTTTTGTTTTTTGGTCTCCATTAGGGGAAGGCCTTAAATTTCTGCAATCTCTATTTCTAGGGTTATTTTAATATTTCAAACTTGCCCAAAAACTTCTTTGTCCCGCCCTTGTAATATTTCAGCACATGTCTCCACTCGGCCATTAGTTCCCTCTCCTGAAGTTGGCCAATTCCACCATTTTTCCACCTATTTAAAAATATCTTCATGTCGAAGCCACATAGCTTCGAAGCGAAAGTGTCACACTTTTTTAACTCTCTCTACTCTTTGTATCCAGACTGAACTATAGTCAAAGCCATTTCGGGTACCAACTTCGACATAAGTTGCCAGATATAGTTCCATCTTGGAAAAGTTTATGTACCGATCCAATTTACTTTCAATATAACTCTACTCCTCTTATCCATTGCACCAAGTGTATTTTAGCCCATTTTGTTTAATTTCTTGTAACTCACAGTACTGTAATGCATTAAGTAAGCCTTCCATTATTCGTGCTAGTAAAAGACGTCCGCCTCTCTTTTTTAATGTAAATAAAATCTCATTCCAGTCATCACATACCAACCACGGTAACATGGATCTCGATTTTAGTTCTCGCAAGAAATCCCATGTGCTCCATTTATCCTCCGTATTTGGCCGTCCATATATATTGGTCCGAACAAGATAATAAGCTGGAAGAAATCTCTCCATGCCAGAGAAGCATGAGTTCTCCACTATGCACTCTGCCGTACCTCTATAAGACACATAGATACCGCTCTCAAAATCCACTCGCCATTTTAGATCGTCTGCTTAAGATTCTGTTATCTTCGTCTCTGATAAGAAGACGATCAGGGGATTGCATACTTGCACTAGCTTGCGTAATTTAGAAACTACTCGCGGGTTCCCTTATCCGCGGTAGTTCTAGCATAACAATTTAATCTTCCATAATTCTCTCTTTGCCCTTACAAGAAAAGATCAGTCCATTCCTTTCAATAATTCTCTCTTTGTCCATTCCTTTGATCTTGTATCGTTGATGGTTGTTCGATACCTTTGACTACCCTAAAAATTACTTGTTTATCAAAGTGTCACGGCTGATCAGTCATAACTCTTTTCATATCCTCGCGAGCATTAAAGACAACATTAATCATGTACAAAATAATTGAAAGGTCCTAGAAAATAAGACAAAATTAGATAAATACTGCAAATAATTAAGAAATTGTTCTTCATGATAAGCCCTTCTAATAGCATTTAGAAAGAGGCAACATATTCAATTAGGTGATAGTTACGATAAAATTTATGGTATTTTATTAATTGGTTTTATGGACATTTAATACCAAATAAGCCAAACATGGCAAGTAAAATGGACGTTGGATAAATAATGAACCCCTTTAATTGCATTTAAAAGAGGTAACATAAAAAAGGAAAAAATTTATTGGCAATAGTTTAGTTAGTTGATATTAATAAGATGCTCTTTTGTGGTCTAATATTTACAAAATTTCGAGGGCATTTAATATCAAATTAGTGAGAATCAGATACAGCAAGTGAAAAATGATTTGTTTTCAGTGATTTCAAACTTATGTAACAAAAAGTTTGGATTAAACAATTTGTTCGGAATTGTATCCATGTCCTATGCATTCGGAGCGCAATTGGACAGAACGATTTGTTCCGCAATGGTAACATTGCACACGATGTCTTAAAGTTTGTCGGCCTGTGTTTCCAAGCAAGCGACTCTTTCACCACACAACAAGAGAAGTTTCTGACACCAATACCCTTGAGGCATAGCCCTCAAGTGCGGACAATATATTCAATCCACAAAACGTGTAACAAACACAAAACAAATCTCAACGTCTCTTCAATTGCAGACAACATATTCAATCTACAACAACAATACCGACAATTTTTTAGTAACATTTTCAAATAGGACATTTCATTGTTATTGTAAATTGATTTTATTATTACTCATAATGAAAATTGCACAACCATGGTTCGATGGACATGGTACATCCGGATAGGTTTATCTTAAGGTAATGCCACATCTGAGGGGTCTTCAAGCTATCCAACCAGCAATATCTAGATCCATTTGATTCACCTGTTGGATGTCATCAACACTATAGTCCCAAGCTGTGAGATAATCTTCCTTATTCACGCCCGCCAAGTAGTCGACGACTGAATTATCTGCAGTTTGATACAGAATGGAAGATGGTCATTGATAATTCACTTTAGTTACTTACAAGCCCGATATACTAAATGTGAGATTGCATTAATGTTTTGAACCTTTAGGCACGATTGGCTCTGTGGTCATCGGTTCTACATTATAGAGGATTTCATTCTGATGATTGACATCAAAAGGAGAAGTTTCAGGTGCCACTGGAGGATGAGATCCTTGGTTTTGGTTTGTAACCAGTGGCGGACTATTTGTAGCTGCAGAACATTTGTTAATGACTATTACTCATTTCGTCAACAAGAATGAGTGATCAAGTGTGAGAATAAATGGAAAAAGTATATTGATAGTAGTGTGGTACAGAGGATATATACACGATTACAAGCTGCAGCTAAAGGAAATGATCTATACTACAAGGAAATAATCATGTAGTTACAGTAATACAAATATACAGATAGTGAAATAAGAAAGTAATCGAGCAGCAGAAGCGAGGATCATGGAGTATCGTGATAGCTGGTCGATTGTGTCCAGATTTGGTCGAGTGTGTGTAGGCGATTAGGAGCTTTCCAAGTCTGGCTGATTTGATCTTCAATTAACTGATGTAGCACCTTCCGCAACACTCCCCCTCAAGTTGGGTGTGTAGATATCACACATGCCCAACTTGACTAGGAAATGTTCGAACAGAGAAGTGCCCACAGCTTTGGTGAATAGATCGGCTGTTTGCTGATCACTTGCGATGTAAGGAGTGACAATGGTACCATCTTGAACGCGTTCTCGGACATAGTGGCAGTCGATCTCGATGTGTTTTGTCCGCTCGTGGAATACGGGATTGGAGGCAATATGGATTGCAGCTTCATTGTCGCAATAAAGCGGAATAGGAGTCTGCACAGCAAAGGCGAGCTCAGTTAGCAAATTTTTTATCCAAATGATTTCAGTGAGAGTTACCGCCATGGCCCTGTATTCGGCCTCTGCACTTGAGCATGAGACGACATTTTGTTTCTTAGATCTCCATACGACTGGATTATTGCCGAGAAAGAGGCAATAGCCGGAAGTGGATCGTCGATTGTTCTTGCAGCCAGCGTAATCCGAGTCACCATAGGCTGCAATGTTCAAGTGTCCCGATCTTTGCATAAGAATTCCGCGACCTGGACAATTCTTGAGATATTTTAGTATATGATTCATAATATCAACATGTTGAACACGTGGGGCATGCATGACTTGACTGATAATATCTACAGCATAGGTAATGTGGGGTCGTGTAATTGTCAAATAAATCAACTTGCCTACGATTTTTTGAAAAGTGCGCACATGAGGATACAGCTCACCTTTGTCATGAAAAACCTGGATATTTGGTTCGAGAGGAGTGAGGTAGGGCTTGGACCCGAGCTTTCTTACCTCTTATAGAAGGTCTAATACATACTTGCGTTGGTTAAGAAAAATCCCCTTTGAAGAATAAGCTAGTTCAACACCCAAAAAATATTTCATCTTACCGAGGTCTTTGATGTCAAAACGGGAGTGTAAATCAGATTTTAACTTTGAAATTAAAGACGAATTACTACCTGTAATCAAGATGTCATCAACGTAGACAAGTAGTACGAGTTTACCTTGAGGAGAATTTTTCACAAATAAGGAGGAATCGGTGTGGCATTTCTTGAACCCGAGGTTGATAAGTTCTCCGCTGAGCCAATTATACCAGGCTCGAGGAGATTGCTTGAGGCCGTAGATGGCCTTGTGTAGGCGACACACCTTACCTGTCCCTTCGGATACATGTCCTGGTGGGAGATTTAGGTAAATCTCTTCTTCCAGATTGCCTTGAAGAAATGCATTCTTGACATCCATGTGCTCCACGGGCCAACCTAGATTAATAGCAACAGAGAGTAGAATACGGAAAGTATTCATTTTGGCAACTGGGGCGAAGGTTTCACCATAGTCAATCCCGGGGGATTTGGGTGAAACCTTTTGCCACTAGCCGCGCTTTATATCGCTCAACAGTTCCGTCACTATGATGTTTAATTTTAAAAACCTATTTGCAATCAATTGCTTTTTTGTTTTTAGGAAGATCACATATAGACCAAGCTCCGTTTCGTTTTAAAGCAGTTAGTTCTTCAGCCATAGCCTTTTGCCAAGATTCATGTTTAATAGCTTCCGAAAAACTCTTTGGCTCAGTGTGAGTGTCAATACAGCTTAAGAAGGTCTGGTGGTTCTGTCCTAAATGCTTATAAGTGACATGAGCTTCGATAGGATAATAACCATTAAAAGTTTTGAAGTCATGCAATCTGCTACTGGGAAATTTAAGCCGAGTTGACCTCCTGATTACCTGATCAGTACGATTGGTCTCTGAAGAGTTCCGTGACTGATCAGTGTTAGGTTCAGGTTGAGTTATGAGGTCAACTGGTTCATGCAAAGTAGAAGAAATTGGAGTGTTACCTTGATTACCTTGATCGGGTGTGTGTGATATTGCAGGAGAAGAAGCAGCTTCAGTGGAGGGAGTCATTTCGCCACTTTCATTTGATCTGGCTGGCTGATTTTGTCCCTCTCTTTCATGTGGGTTTTGATCATCTGGTCTTTCTTCAATCACCTGAAAATGGTGACTAAGATCAAGGTCTTTAGTAGCAATATTATTTGGAAGAACAGGTAGTGGGATAGGTTGCTCCCCCTTGCTGCAATTGTCCAGATTAGTGTTCAAAAAATAAGGAGTGTTCTCGAGGAACAGAATATCTCTTGATACGAATTTCCTTTTCAGAGAAGGAGAGTAACATTTATAACCTTTCTGAGTTGTCGCATAGCCGAGGAATATGCATCTCATAGAGCGTTGTGCGAGCTTGTCTCTTTTTTCAGCTGGTATCTGCACATAAACAAGGCAACCAAAAACTCTCAAGTAACTGAGATCAGGCTTCTTCTTAAGAAGAACTTCGATCGGAGATTTGTATTCAAGAACAGAGCTCGGGAGTCTGTTAATTAGGTGACATGCAGTCAAGATCGCATCACTCCAATAGCTACGTTTCACATTGGTTTTAAACATAATAGCTCTTGCGACTTCCAAGAGGTGTCGATTCTTCCTCTCTGCTACACCATTCTGTTGAGGGGTGTAAACGCACGAGGTTTGGTGAATGATGCCGCGACTGGTTAAGTAATCCTTGAAGTCCTTTTGATATTCCGTGTCGTTGTCTGTACGAAATAGCTTGATGCTGGCATTAAACTGGTTATTGACAATGTTAGAAAATTCTTGGAATTTTGCAAAAACATCATTCTTTCGTTTGAGCAAATAGACCCACGTAGCACGACTGTAGTGATCAATAAAAGAAACATAGTAATGAAAACCATCGTAAGAAGATTGTGGTGATGTCCACACATCTGAATGAACCAACTGGAAAGGTTGATTGTAACTGTTTTCAGAATCATGGAAGGGGACCCTACAATGCTTAGCGAGAATACAACTCTCGCAATTATTATGATTAATGTCAAAATCAGGAAAGATTTTACGAAAGATTAAAGAGCTTGGGTGACCAAGCCTATCATGCCAAAGTTGAGAGTTTTTAGAGCAGTTCGCATTAAGTGCAATTGGTGGAAATCGCAGAGTATAAAGGCCATTGCTTATAGTCCCTTCACCAATCGTCTTCAACGTGTCGCAGTCCTGAAATCGCACAGAAGTTGTAGTGAAAATGGCACGACAATTTAAATCCTTCGTAATTTTGCTAATGGACAACAAATTATTAGATAGGTTTGGCACAAATAAAGCATTTAAACTGCAAGTAGAGTTCAAAAGATTTATTTTGCCTTTTCCTTTGATAGGCATGGTTGTCCCATTAGCGACTAAGATAGATTGATTTTTCATCTCATAGTAGTGTTTAAGATGAGCACGGGAATGAGTCATGTGCTCATTCGCACCGGAGTCAATTATCCACAAGTCATCAGATTGGTTCAAATTCGTGGAGGAAAAACAAATAGCAGTGTGGCAACTCGGAATTTTACCTTCTTTACCTTCTTCAGAAGCCTTGGTGTTCTGACTTGGCTCCATGTTGCCTTTCATATAAAGAAATACGCGTTGTGCCAGATCCTCGATGGACAGGGATGGATTTGAGTGTGAATTGGAAGATTCAGCAGCGGAATTAATTGGTCCACTAGTATGGTACGCATTGAACTTCTCCACTGGTGGCTTTTCTCTCTTCATTTTAAGATGAGGATGTAAAATCCAACATCGATCCATAGTGTGTCCTGTCTTACCGCAATGGTCACATTGAAAATTCGGTTTGGTAGGGGTTTTACCTCCTTTGTTTTGGTTGAACGGAATCCCGCTTCTGGAATTCAGAAATCTTTTCGCGGCTATGGCAGACCCTTCATGAACACTTGTGAAAGCACTTGATTCAGCAGGTGTGTCGTGCTTCTGGAACACTTTCTTCCTTGTCTCTTCCTTCTGGATCCTAGAACAGATCGAGTTGAGGGAAGGTAGTTTAGCTGCAGTCAGAATTTGATCCCGAAGAACATCAAATTCAGTCCCCAGCCCCATCAAAATCTTGAAAATTCTGTCCTCCTCTTCCCTCTTATTAATCTCGACTGGATCCGTGGTAATTGGACGCAAGGTTGTGAGCTCTTCCCACATTGATTTCAACCTGCTAAGATACTCAACAAACGGTCTTTATCCCTTCTCGAGGTCAGCGATTCCCTTTTTTAATTCAAAGATGCGATACAAGTTTTCGGAATGAGAGTATAAAGCCTTAACCGATTCCCAGAGTTCCTTTGAACTGGTTGCATAATTAAACAGCTCATGAAGCTCTGAATCTATGGAGTTAAGCAACCAAGACATTACCTGGTGATCATACATTCTCCATTCGGGATAGTGAGCATCTGTGGTTTTGGGCACTTGAAGGTCTCCGTTAATGAAGCCAACTCGTCCTCTTCCACATAGTGCTATGAACACAGCTTTTGACCAAGACAAGTAATTCTTGCCATTAAACGAAACAGTGGTGATCTTGAGGCTGGTATTGCCATCAATCTCAGAAATCTTTTTGAGAAGATCGGTGCAGCTGCTAGAGGACACCACCTCTGCGCCACTTTCAACCAAATTCTCATTCGACATTGCGAGTGTAAGATGAGCTTAGGTTTAGGACCAAAAAACAGGCTCTGATACCATGTGAGAATAAATGGAAAAAGTATATTGATAGTAGTGTGGTACAGAGGATATATACACGATTACAAGCTGCAGCTAAAGGAAATGATCTATACTAAAAGGAAATAATCATGTAGTTACAGTAATACAAATATACAGATAGTGAAATAAGAAAGTAATCGAGCAGCAGAAGCGAGGATCATGGAGTATCGTGATAGCTGGTCAATTGTGTCCTTCCGCAACATCAAGCTAATAGTTGCTACAAACCTTCAGGCACACAATGATGTTCTTCCAACGTATTCCACAGATTAACACTTGTATGCTGGCGTGGATCTTGCTCAAATAATGCAGCCAGCGGGTCAGCTAATTTTGAGAAGTCGGACCGTCGATTGTTTTGATGCGAGACTTGCGGGGATATTGTAGGTTGGTTCAGTGAGGTTGTTCCTGTCAATGACTGATTTTGATAGATTGTATCAGTGATGGAGACTAGCGGGAACATAGTGCTCCTCTCTCGAGCCCTGAAGTGCGAAGGTTGATAACATATAGCACTTATATTTGCATCACAAGTAACATAAGTTTAAAAACAACATTATGCGAGAGTTATGTACCAGTCAAGAGTCGAATCGCTGATCAAACCACCGAATATAGGTGTCGTTGGTTCATGACACAAATTCGTTGCATAAGGATTCGGAGCAGGAAAATTAAACTGGCTCAGACTAGAAGGATTGCCAGAAAATGACATGATATCACCAAGCTTCTGCCCTCCATGACCCGAAAGAGTTGGACATGTAGCTTGTATCTGCTGCCTATTGGGAAAAGCAGAATAATCTGTAGCTTGCACAACATTTTGGCTGGATGATCGGTCGTTGGCTCAGGAGAAGAGACATAGATGACTACACATAATCGAGTGAAAGAAGTCTGCAGGTAGTAGCAATTGCTGGCTCTAGTAGCAGTCGTTGGGCTGAGGATTTGTCAAAAGTCGCAGCCTCTACAAGTGCTGCGATCGTTGGTCGAGGAAAAGAGCCTCACAGTTAGCGGCTGATAGGCGAGTAGCAGTTGCTGGTCTGGCCTATTGCAGGCTGAAAGAAACTACTTGTTTAGTTAGTTTAGTTAGTTTAGGCTAGTTATTTATGGCTTGGCTATAAAAGGCTTGAAGTTATAGGGTAGGAAAAATAACACTTGATAGCTTTCGCTCAAGACAGTTCTATTATGCTTTGAGTCTATTGCTTTCGTTTGCAAGATTGTAATCAACAATTTGAATCTTTGATTAACAAGGTATTTGCATATCTTATAATTAATCAATCGGTGTTTTTACATTCATCATTTTGATTATTCATTGGTTGATTGATTTAATTTTATTCCTTTAGATTTGATCGTTGTTCGAGTTTAGGATTGACAACCCTATATTCGCATAGTAGTTCATAGCATTGGAATTAATAACCAGTCATTTAGTTTCGATTGCTTAGATTAAAATTGAGAATTCATTATCAGGTAATTAGAGAATTGATTCTTCTGTCCATGTGGAGACGATCTTACTTATCATTATATTACTTGTGCGATCGTGTTCTCTTGCACGTATTTTTAACCCGATATATATCGCATCAGTACTATAATGTTTAAGGAAGCCTTCCATTCTTCATGCTGGTAAAAGATGTGTGCCTCCCTTTTTTGATGTAAATAAAATCTCATTCCAGTCACCACATAACAATCACGGTAACATGGATGTCGATTATAGTTGTCACAAGATGTGCTGGTAAAAGATGTGAGCCATTTGTCCTCCGTATTTGGCTGTCCTTGCTTGTATATATATAGATATACACATATATAGATATATACATACATACATATATATACATACATATACATATATACATATATGTCACGACCCAGAAAAAGGAAGTGACAAATGCCGGGAATAATATCCATAGGCACCAGACTTTTATTTCAACGAAATCCAAATCCGAAACATAATGTCAAATGCAAAATTTGTCCTTCCAAAGAAAACAAAAATACTAAAAGTTGTTCATAACCATGTGATGATGGAATGCAGCAGAAAGCTCTCTAAACCCGTTCCCAATCCTCGCTCGAACGATCTGAACACATACTACTAATGTGAGTTGAATAAACTCAGTAAGTGAAATTAATTTAAAATACTTTTATCACAATTAGGCACTTAACACAATACGCAGATCTCCCTAACCAACTAATGCTTAGCCAACTAACCCTAACCAACTAACATAAGAACTCCGAAGCAGTATCCTAGCCAACTACACTTAACCAACTAAACTTAACCAACTAATCACATAACTCATAGCATATCTTATCACAGTTCTTGTCAAAAGGCTTATCATATCATACATATCCGATTACAAAGCATAAACCAGCAAAGGACAACTCGAAATCACACATCAAATTCAGAACCACGAAACCACAAGAAACCACACGAAACTAGCACGACACATAAATTCGGATTCGATTTCAGAATCAAATCTGGATCAAATAATCGACTAAATCCAATATTCACGGATTAGAATTCAATTTTAAAATCAAATCTGAATCCAAGAGTGGTCGAAACCCGATTCAAACTCCAAATCTAAAATCGTGTTCCCACAGTTTGCATGTGTTCAAGCCTGAATCGAAATCCGACTTCTGTCAAGATTCGATTCAGACAAACTCAAAATGAAAATTCCACTTACCTGCTCTTGCTTATGAAACTGATTCGTCTCCCTCTCCGTTAGTTGATCTTCCCCTCGACCCTATTGGCATAATATCAATTTTGGATTTATATAAGGACTAACAATCGATCATCAAATTTCAGTCTACGGAGGGAGGACAGTGTGGATGACTTACCCTCTTCGTGCTGAGATGGTTGGATGAATTAGTTCTCTCCTCCTAGGGTTACGTGGGGCTCCACACCTTTACAAGTAGGGAGAATTATGATTAGGTTAAACTGATTAGGTCTATTTATATATCTAACAGAAAATCCTAAATATGTAAGTTACTATTTGGTCCTTATACTTTTACAAACATGCCGAATAGGTCTCCATGTTTACACTCTTAATTTCACGATTCTTAATATATATATATACACACACATGTATGTATGTATATATGTATGTTATACAAACATATACATATATACATATGTGTGTATATGTATATATATTGGTCCGAACAAAATAATAAGCTTGAAGAAATCTCTTCATGCCAAAGAAGCATGATTTTGCCACTATGCACTCTACCGTACCTCTATACGACACATAGATACCACTCTTAAAATCCACTCGCCATTTTAGATCTTCTGCTTCAGATTTTGTTAACTTCGTCTCCAATAAGAAGACAATCAAGGGATTGCAAACATGCAACAGCCTGCATAATTTAAAACTAGTAGCACGCTCCCTTATCCACAACACTTCCAGCATAACAATTTCATTTAGTTCTCCCTACCATAATTTTCTATTTGCCCTTATAGAAAAAGATCGGTACATTCCTTCTCAATATGGCCCAGGCACTAACATCTGTACCAAAATGACTAAAGACGCTCATATTTAAAGTAGACGATGAACACCTGGCCACCCTTGAAGTGGATTTTCTTTGATCTTGGTAGCCCAGAGTCGACGTCAATCATGAGTCATAGTCGCATATACCTTCCTTTCCAATCGTTTGAGTTATGCCACTCCACAAAGCTATCAAAATTCCGACCAATACTCTCAACTGTCATTTGATTATAACTCGTAACAAGAGATCATACACTCTAACTCAGAACGATATGCGATGAAGTTGTATCATTGATGGTTGTTCGTTACATTTGACTTCATCCATAAAAATTACTTGTTTATCAAAGTGTCATGGCTGATCAGTCAGAACTCTTTCCATATTCTTGCTAGCATTAAAGACAACATTAATTATGTAAAAAATAATTGAAAGGTATAAGAAAATAAGACAAATTAGAAAAATACTGCAAATAATTAAGAAATTGTTCTTAATGATAAGCCCTTTTATTAGCATTTAGAAAGAGGCAACATATTCAATTAGGTGATAGCTACGCTAAACTTTATGGTATTTTATTAATTGGTTTAATGGACATTTAATACCAAATAAGCCAAACATGGCAAGTAAAATGGACGTTGGATTAATAATGAACCTCTTTAATTGCATTTAAAAGATGTAGCATAAAAAAAGGAAAAAAAAATATTGGCTATCATTTAGTTAGTTGATAAGATGCTCTTTTTCGGTCTAATATTAATAAAAATTCCGAGGGCATTTGATAAATTAGTGAGGGCCAGATATAGCAAGTGAAAAATGATTTGTTTTCCGTGATTTCAAACTTATGTAGCAAAAAATTTGGATTAAACAATTTCTTCGGAATTGTATCCATGTCCTATGCACTCGGAGCGCAATTGGACAGAACGATTTGTTCCGCAATTGTAACGTTGCACAAGATGTCTTAAAGTTTGTCGGCCTGTGTTTCCAAGCAAGCGACTCTTTCACCACTCAACAAGAGAAGTTTCGGACACCAATACCCTTGAGGCATAGCCCTCAAGTGCGGACAATATATTCAATCCACAAAACTTGTAACAAACACAAAAAATCTCAACGTCTCTTCAATTGCAGACAATATAATCAATTTACAACAACGGTACCGACAATGTCTCAGACTCTCAGTACTATTTTCAAATAGGACATTTCATTGAGATTGTAAGTTGATTTTATTATTAATCATGAAGAAAATTGTACAACCATGGTTCGATGGACATAGTACATCCGGATACATTTAGCTTAAGGTAATGCCACATTTGAGGGGTCTTCACGCTACTGATTCATCCAACCAGCAATATCTTCCATATTGACGCCCGCAAAGTAGTCGACGACTGAATTATCTGCAGTTTGATACAGAATGGAAGATGGTCATTGATAATTCACTTTAGTTAGTTACAAGCCCGATATACAAAGCGCGAAATAGCATTAATATTTTGAACCTTCAGGCACGATTGGCTCTATGGTCAATGGTTCTACATTGTAGAGGATTTCATTCTGATGATTGGCATCAAAAGGAGAAGTTTCAGGTGCCACCGGAGGATGAGATCCTTGGTTTCGGTTTGTAACCAGTGGTGGACTATTTGTATCTGCAATAGTGAAGAGAAGTAGCACATTTGTTAATGACTATTACTCAGAACGTCAACAAGAATGAGTGATCCAGCTAATAGTTGCTACAAACCTTGAGGCAGAGAATGATGTTCTTCCAACATATTCCACATATTAGCACTTGTATGCTGGCGTGGATCTTGCTCAAATAACGCAGCCAGTGGGTCAGCGAATTTTGAGACGTCAGACCGTTGATTGTTTTGATGCGAGACTTGCGGGGATATTGCAGGTTGGTTCAGTGAGGTTGTTCCCATCAATGACTGATTTTGATAGATTGCATCAGTGATGGAGACTAGCGGGAACGTAGTGCTCCTCTCTCCAGCCCTGAAGTGTGGAGGTTGTTCATATAGAGCACTTATATTTGCATCACAAGTAAAATAATTTCAGAAAAACATTATGCAAGAGTTTCGTACCAGTCGAAAGTCGAATTGCTGATCAAACCACTGAATGTAGTAGGCGTCGTCGGTTCATGAAGCAAATTCGTAGCATAAGGAATCGGAGCACGAAGATTAAACTGGCTCAGACTAGAAGGATTGCCAGAAAATGACATGATATCACCAAGCTTCCGCCCTCCATGACCCGAAAGAGTTGGACCTGTAACTTGTATATGCTGCCTATTGGGAAAAGCAGAATAATTTGTAGCTTGCACAGCATTTTGGCCTTGGTAAGAACCTGTGAGCTTGAACTTTCCATTAGATGGGTGAAAAAAACATGGAATCCTATTGAGCGTTGTGTCCAATTTACAAGAAAAAAAGTCAATAACCTTGAGTAGGAGTAACTCCGAAAATTTCGTCCAGTGGGGTTGACGATTTGCCGAAGCTAGAAGAGCCTCCCAGTTGTTGCTCGTACAGTGGTTTCACTGCTGCTCCATAATTCTGCTCACCAAAAACAAAAGAAATCAATGGCTCGCGTAGATTAGTATCTTAGACTCCAAATTATTACATAGTCGGAGTAATATTGTGCAATATGAATTTTCTTTTTGTGGCTCCCCTACTGATAATTGTTGTTTTCTTAACCATCTGTGTAATTATGTAACTATTCTAATAAAATTTTATTTATAAAAAGAATGAAATGTAAATGAATAGAGGTTACAAGAAAAGAATAAAATGGCTTTAACTACAGTTTAATACATGAAAATAATTCAGCATCCAGATTTGTGGCTCAAATAAAATTTTGAGCCAGGTAGCGTAGTAAAAATTTGGCAAAATTGTTTCTCAACAAATTGTTCAATGTTTTTTCAAAGTAAAAAAACATACGTATAAGCATAAGTCAACCTGGAGGGGGGCAGAAACGTGCTGGAGGGCAATAGTATTCTTGTCCGATATGGCATTGGTACGAACACCTGCCATATAATTTAAAAAAGTTGTCCACGATTGCATTATATATATATATATATATCATAATGTGATTTTACCTAATTTTGGCACAAAATTCACGAATTGCGGTTATGAATTTGCAAGGTCTAAAGAAAGCGAGGCTATCTCATACCAGAACTCGTGGAGAAGTTCCCGGAATTGGTTAACAACTTTGCAGTAGACTCATCCGTCGGAGGTGAACCACAGGCCTTTTTATTTCGGGGATACTTCGCTTTAATTTGATAATAATACTGACTATGGTCATATATATTACCACTTCCCTTCCCCGCTTTGAAAGGCTTCGCGATCCATTCAACGAGGTTGTCGCCAACCACCGTAACCTGAACATTTGATTCTCTTGCAAGCTGATTGTCATTGACGGTCGGTGCTCGGACAATCTCTTTGCGCTTGCCTTTGCCCTTTTTCTCTGGTTCGTTAGCAACTTCATTGCCCTTTCCCTTGCTCTTGCTCTTGTCCTCTGGTTCTTGTTCAACTTGCTTTCCTTTTCCCTTGTTTTCTAGTTCGTTAACAACTTTTTTGTCCTTGCTCTTGCTCTTGTCCTCTGGTTCTTGTTCAACTTCCTTTCCTTTTCCCTTGTTCTCTGATTCGTTAACAACTTCTTTGCCCTTGCTCTTGCTCTTGTCCTCTGGTTCTTGTTCAACTTCCTTTCCTTTTCCCTTGTTCTCTGGTTCGTTAACGACTTCTTTGCCCTTGCCCTTGGTCTTCCTCTTGTCCTCTGGTTCTTGTTCAACTTCCTTTCCTTTTCCCTTGTCCTTGGACTTGTTATATACCAACATAGAGTTAGAGAGGGTTACATTATATACAAGATTAAATATGTGACTAATACATGTATCCCTAATAAGATGGATGTTGTTATTAGCTAGGTCGTGTCACCTGAGGAGCCCTCGCGCTTACGGCAACGGCGTGTTTCTTGTGCTTCTTGACAGACGGTCGAACAACTTTGCCGGCGACGGGCCTCCTCCCCTTTAAGTTGGCGAACTGCCAGATGTCCTTCAAGTAAGGCCAGTCGTTCGGTTTCACCATGCAATATTTTGCCCCTTCGGCTATGATATTGCCGAAGTAGTTTTCCCTTCTTTTCCGGAAAATGGCTGCATGCGTCATTTTTATTTTGCAACAAATGTTAAAATTCAATTGTTATAGGATATTAAGCAGCTACTAATCCATGGTGATTTAGATTCGTAATTCAAATATATATATATATATATATATATATATACATATTATATATATATACATATTATATATATATATATATATACATATTATATATATATACACATATATAATATATATATATATATATATATATAATATGTATGTACACACACACACATATATCTACACACACAGAGAGAGAGAGAGAGAGAGAGAGAGAGAGAGAGAGAGAGAGAGAGAGAGAGAGAGAGAGAAAGAGAGAGATCAAGTAGGCTTACCTACGACGGGGATGCTATTTTGAACGAGGATCCGAAGGAAGGAGAGCTTCCTCATTCCATTCATATCCAAGTTGGCGAGCACAAGTTGGAACCTCTCATTGTCTTTTTGGATCATTTCCAAACCTATAGTTGGTATTGTCGTGGTGATTACTGAAATTATAAAAAAAAATATTTTAATTGTCGACAAGATATGTCCACTCTTAAAAAGTGTATAATATACTGGCTAACAATATCATACAGTAGGGATACAAATTGAACAACGCAATCCAAGTCTCAGATACGAATCAGTAGTGAAATAAATCTAACCGTAACATTATTCTTTTGATTTTGTCCCTCATGGTGTTAAATTTAACTTTTTATTATATAGAATTGAAGCAATTATATTGGAGACTTTTAATTTATACAAACTATACTACTAAAAGATAGATAAAACTATATTGTCCTAACGATGATCTTTGTATCTTTCATAGTATCGACACCATTGAAAAACGTGTATGATGTATATTGATCATGTTTGGGTGTATATAATGTTTTAATACATTCCTTTATAACAAAGGATTTAAGAGTTAGCTGATATAAATAGATAAGTCATTTTGGATCATATTTTTTGTTACATGATATCAAAATGACCATTTCAATTGACTACCAATATATGTTGTCACCGATTAATCATCAGGTGAGATTAGCTGGAAACTCTCCCCCGCGAATGAGTATGGATTTCTCATATGGCTTTGGCTATTCTTTCAGACTTTTACCTTTTATTTTATTAATAAGGGTTGCTAATTATTTTAAAAAGTTAATTATTTGATAAGTTAAGCTTAAAAGATTATGGATTAATATAAAGTTGTTATTCTTTCTAAGGACAAATATTAATACAATTAAATATCATGACATCATCCAAAACACAAATATGAAACGTATTTTCATCAAATTAATTAATTAGTTAATCAGATTGTTCTTAATTCGGATTTACAATGAAGCACACCTAATTTCATAAATAAGGAGATAATAAAAAATCACCCAAATATTAGAACATCGAAAAATATCTCAATCAAATATAACAAAACGACAAATTTGAGTTTAAATTAAAACACGTATATACAAATATTTCAAATTACATGGATCTCTTAACGGTCTTTTTAATAAATATCATATCTACGTATTAAATAGATACATAGTTAGATAAACAAAAAGCATCTGTGTTATTACCTTCATAGCTGAAAGCCTCGAGAATTAATTTAATTCTACTAAGATATAGTTGATCGTCATCCACCACTAAGATAGTTATGCCCTTGTAATTATCTGCGAGAAAGCTACTTGGCTCTCTATCTTCTATATCTTCCATGTTTATGGGGGAGAAAGAATCTTGTTGGGAACTAGCAAGACAAAATGATATATTAATTTCACTAATTACTTGAGTGTATTTATAGCTGAAAATTTATTTATTTTCTCTTTCTATCTTTAATTATTTTTATTTTTTTTCAGTTTCTTAAAATTTTTTTTTTCTGTGTTTCCAAGAATTAATGAAATTTATTGTTATTGAACGGAAAGAAGGGAATTTTCAAACCAATGGAACAACAAAAGAAATGGAAATTGTTAACCTCATAACAGGAAAATTGTTTAGTGACATAGTGAGGCTAGGGATTCTTTCCAAGAGCAAAATTGTGTCGTAGCTGTAATATATAATAATTTAGGAGAGAGAAAATTAATATTGTGGACCAACTAAAATTTATAAAATGTTCTCATTTGTTAGTTGTATCTATCTTTTTTTATAGATAAAAATTTAGACAATTTTTCGATTTGTGCGTGTTATCTTTGTGAATGTGTCATGCTAATATACTCTGTCATTATACTCTCTATACCATTATACACTAGATATATATCTATCATACGACCGATGCTTAAATCTTCACGAAAAATCTACCACAATACTAATTTTTTAATATATTGTTGACTTATATAAATTTTTTAATTTTGGGGCCAAGCCTTTGGTGTGGCATAGTGAAAATTAAACATTCTAAAAATTAAACAGGATTCTTAGAAGTGAGATCAAATTAAATTCATTAAGAAGAAGATCAAATTAGAAAATTTAATGACAATTTAATGGTGCCCTAAAAAAAAGACAGCATTAACTTTTATTTAATATTTTTTTAATTCTAGAACAAGATAAACAAGTACAAGTAATGCATATACCTTTCAAGTACAATAAAAAAATCAAATTAAAAAGAGGTATTTTTTTAAGTTTCGAATATGATGAATAAATTTATTTTTAAGCGTGCAAAAATTGATACTCATTATAATTTGGAAATACTGATTTTAAATGTGAAAGTTAACTTTTTGCCATTTTGTTAAATCTTCTCATGCATGGTTAATGAGTTTGTGTGGCTAAATGTGTTTTTCCACTAGAACACTAATATAAAGAAAATTAGCGGCACGTTGATTTTCTTTATAAGATTTGATATTTTTACTGTTCTAGCTAGAACTAGAGAATGATTATATTTTTTATATTTTTTGAGCCTTGCTCGACTTTAATGCGGCATAAAGAGAATTAAACAATCTAGAAATTATTTGAAAATTCTTAGAAGTAAGACCAAATTACATTCACCATACAATTTAATTGCGCCCCTAAAAACACAAAGCATTTAATTAGTAAATTTTGGTTTAAATTTTATAAAGTCTATAACAATTTTTTCCGAAAAAAGTTAATCTATCACATTAATAATTCTTTTAAGAGTAAAATTATTCACTTTTCAGGCTCGAAGTTAAAAATTATTATTATTTATGTAATTGGAGCCTTGTTTGCCTTTGGTGCACATGTAGAGAATTAAACAATTAGAAAACTATTCATAAATTCTTAAAAGTAAGATCAAATTTAATATACCAACAAAAGGAAAAAATTAGAATATTAATGACAATTTAATTGTGCCCCTTGAAAAGAAAACATTTAATAAGTAAGCTTTGACATTTATAAATTCTAGAAAATCGCGACCAATAAAGTAAAAGGACATTAAAAAATTTCATACTACAAAAGGGGAAAATTATATTGATTTTTTATTTATTTGGTGCTACTATTCACCAAAAATTATCAAAAATGGTACCCAAAAGTTAAAAATTACCAAAATGGTTTCCACGTCAACAATCCTAATTAAAAATCTGTAATTTGGTCCATATTGCGGGTTTTTAACCCAGTGAACCAGATTACAGATTTTATTTTGTCAACTAGATTAAGAGTAAAAAAAACCGTAATCTGTTATCCCTACGTAAAAAAATGGTCATCCACACATAAAAAGGGGTTAGCTAACATGAAGACAAATATTATCGAAGAGTCTTATAAAGACAACTACATAGTAGAAAAAAATAATAATAATTTGTGTGAATGTTAATAAATTTTAAGATAAAAACTGCAATATTGAGCAAAAAAATTAAGAGAAAGTTCAAAAAGTCTCAAATTTGGTATTTCTTCACATTTTTATCAAAAGAGTCTTAAAAGGTGGATAATAGGATTCTCTATGACACAAAATGTGAGTTTAGATAACATAATTAAGAAGAGTTGCTTGAAAATAATTATGAAACATACAAAGAAATAAAATGACTCACGTAAAAACTAACGAATTACTAAGAAAATTGATGTAATATGAGTGAAAAAAGGAGCGAAAGCTATTAGTTTTGCCATTTCCTATGTTGTCATCAAAAGTATTTGGATATGGATATCACGAGCTCTTTGAAACTCAAACTCTACCCGGAGTTACAATTAACATAGTTAAGAAGAAGAGATTCTTTAAATTGTCACTAACATAGTCTTTGGAGGTGGATAATGGAAAGTCTATGTGGCACGAAACATGAGCGTGGTAAAACTAATTAAGGAGATTTGCATGAAAATTGTTAGTCCAAAAGTTCCACCTCCACTAAAAACAAAAGTAGGTAAACATTTTTTTTTTTTTTTACAGCTCCACAAAAATACAAAATTAGGTAAAAAATTGATAAGGACAAAATTGACATAAAGCTAAAGGTTGGGGGAGTTAGGCTAAAAGTTGACAGGGACTTTTCCCTATAAAAGGGATCCCTGTGACCACTCGGGAAGAAGCCACACTCAGAATACACTCAAAAAACGAGGATATCAGTTTAGTCACTGATATTCTTGATAGATATACAAATAGTACATTCGTGGAATCCGGGCTTCGATTTGTTACAAACGTGATCGAGCTTCGACCGGAAACTCACCAACAACGTTCCTGGACCTCGCACGATCATGCTTCATGAGGTAATTACATTTCAATTGCCTTAATTACTAGTTGACTGTGCATGTGATTATTTGCGTAATTTATGTTAATTATGCTTTATAATCTAACAATTGGTATCAGAGCAAGGTTAGTTCATGTTCTTGATGTTGTATGTTAGTTTAATTCGATTATTTATGATAATAATCGACTTGATCATGTTTAAAATTAAGATCAGATTGTTTTTGGACTTAATTGCAAAGTGATTTTGTCAATTGAGGACCAAATTGGATATTTTTATCCATTTGGGCCGATTTGGTTTTTTTCGCGCGCGTTTGGTGACCAAATTGTAATTTTCCGTTCCCAAATTGAAAGCCACAGCCCTAAAATCCCGATTTCCGTTCGATTCAAA
This sequence comes from Hypericum perforatum, assembly GCA_012979155.1. Lineage (NCBI taxonomy): Eukaryota > Viridiplantae > Streptophyta > Magnoliopsida > Malpighiales > Hypericaceae > Hypericum > Hypericum perforatum. Next base: position 77,272 of record SOPF01027985.1, read on the forward strand.
TGAGTGCAAATTCTGACCAATTCTGGCATTTTTGACGCCAGAAAACTACACCAATCAACTCTCCTCGATGTTTCGAGCACGTCAATATCATTTGTGAATGTCGTCATTGCCGGAAATAGAAGTTTTGAGCGCCAGAAACTCCGAACTCCGTCGAAGGGAGATCTCCTTCCCGAGCAAACACCAGACCACGGCGGCTGGAACAAGTGGTACGGCCAAGACACCGAGGTCACGACAAGTCGATCTTGACCAGTAGGGTCGGTCGACTCGTAGCTGTTAACCCGCGGTGGTTGGAGGCGACGCGGTGGCTGTTTGGGTTCGGGGAGAGAGAAAGAGAGGAAGGGGAAGGGTTGGGTATGGGAAGGGTAGTTTGGGCATTTTGCATTTTTTTCAAAAACTTAAATACCCGGCTGGTGTTTTACAAATCGGTCATTGTGGTTTTAAATTTTATTTTAAATAGTCCTTCCAGATTATTTTTAATTCAAATTAAGTCCCGAATTTCGAATAAAATTAGTTTTTAGTCCTAATTCGGTATTATTTTGTTAAATTGAATTTCAAATAAGTCCTTTTAGGGATAATTTTAATTCAATTTAGTCCCAAATTCGTTATAAATTCGTTTTTAAATCCGAATTTGGTACTATTTTTGTAAATTGAATTTCAAATTGGTCCTTTTGGATAATTTTTTAATTCAATTGAGTTCCAAATTTTGATTTGAATTTTTTTTAAATCCTAATTTGGTACTGATTTGATTTAATTGAATTTTAAATTAGACCTTTTTGGACATATTTTAATTCAATTAAATCCAAATTTTGATTTAAATTCATTTTAAGTCATAATTTGGTACTATTTCATTTTTAATTGAATAAATTTGTTTTATTCGATTAAAACTCAAAATTATTTAAGATTTTTTAAAAATATGTAATTGTTTTAAAAGATCTATATAAATTTTTGGAATATGTTCCGAAAATTACTAGACATAGCATAAATCAACGATGGATCATCGAAAGATTGAAATTTTAATTTTCAATCTTATTTTTGGGAAATATGTGATTTGACCCAAAAATTATTTGGCATTAGTTGCTAGATAACGATGTCCACCTGGAGTTATCCGAACATTGACACTAAGTCTCTGAGACAACGTGTAATGTGGAGGCATTTATTGCCACGGATATCCAAGGATAACATATACATGCTAATTGAACACATCAATACAGTGCATAAAGATATGCAAGATGCTTTGTTTTGGTGATTACATTTTTTGGGGAGGATTGCTTAGCAATGTTTCATAAATTTCTAACGATCCTAAAATTCCAACAAGACATGAGTAGTCTTTGGAATCTCCTAGTGTACAACTATAAGGTTACTCGGCTAGAGAATACACTTATGTATTTCTTGGTCTTGTTCATATGGATTTTGGACTCAAGTCTGTTCACTGTAGTGAACCTTGGAAGTCCAACCATATTATGCTAATATGTCATCATGTTAAAGTCTAATAGAAATGATCCAAGTATGGATCTAGATTCTCAGACTTGAACTCCAGGACATCCTTTAAGGATTTGATGTGTGATTAGGTTTGCGTTGTCTAGTGAATTCCCCATTGACATACTCTGTTTTAGGGGAACACTTTTGCACAATAGGTTTTGTACCTTTTTTGAGTTTGTTTGTACTTTTGTTAGTACAACCTCAGACATGTGTGAAAGTTGGTAACAAATTATGTACTTATTACTTATGTAATAAGTTTTGCACTTACTATATAACTGTATATTTGTGTTTTTGTATGCGTGTTTACGTATAATTGTACTATATGAATAAATAAATTATATTTATTTTATTCATATGCCACTTGAGTTTGCTATATGTGAACTTTTTATGACCTTAGTTAGAGATTAAATCTTGAATGGTAATGGGAAGCACTCTAGCGACCTACTTCGATTTCGAGACTAATCAAAGACTATATATGTGTCATTAAAGTTATGAGATTATAGTGAACTAGTTCATATTGCATAAATCAAACTTCTGATGTGTTCTTGTATTTTAAATTCCCTATAGAGATGTCAGTTTGTTCTAGAGCATGAAAATCTAGTACATGTTTGAAGAATAAGAGGTTCTCGAGCTAGTACATATGATTTTATTAAAGCCTGATATAGGCAACACTGCACAACATAAGCGTGATTGTCATGCTTATGCTGTTTAGATAGAAAGAACTCTATTGCACATTTGATATTGCTGAGTTTTATGATGGATGAGATCATAAAGCAATTTTGTGTTTATGAGAATGTGAAAGAACTTTGGGATGCCCTCAAATTGATATTTGGGAAGCTTATTGTGTCAAAGCTTCGTGCTTTGACGATAAGGTTTAATGCCTTTAAAAAGCATCCTAATATTCCTATGTGGATATATTTGAGGATGATGTCTATTATGATTGGTGACATGGCTTAGGCTGGTCGCGTACTTAGCAATGAGCAACAGATTCAAGCTGTCATCCATTCCTTGCCTCTAAGCTGGGAATAGATGAAGCTAAACTTTACTCATTTCTAATCACCTAGTAACATTTGAGGATGTTGCTTAACACCTTGAGTTAGAAGAAGATTGTCTTCTTCCTACGAGATCTTATTCCGAAGCAAATTTGATTAGTTCAAATAGCTCCAAGAAAGGGAATAAAAGGGGAAAAGGAAAGAGTAAGGGTTCATAAAATCCAAAGGTTGAAAACTTAGGACCCCAAAGTAGATAGCTCCTGATCTATGAAATGAGGTGTTTTAATATTTCTAAGGTGAAATGTTATAACTATCATAAGAAGGGACATTTTGCATAAGGTTGCAAGATATCTAAGTAGGTACATTTAATCTCTAATGTGAATGAGATTAATATATCTTCTTGGACCCTTCTTGTTGAATTACATTCTATGTGAATGATAGATTCAGGAGTAATGGACCATATAGCTAGAGATCATGATTCATTTGTTGAATATTGACAATTGTCGACTGGAACAAAAACTATTTTGTTGGTAACAACTTATCTGATGATGTGAAAGATAAAGGCACTTGTGGATTACATCTTTGTGGTAGACGTGCCCTACTTTTGCATGATATGTTGTTTGTTCCGGATATTTATTTGAACCTAATTTCTATTTCTACTTTAATATCTTTAGTTTTTTCATTTTTGTATGAGAATGACGTTGTTAGGTTGTATTTGGATGATGCCTATTATAGTATGGGATATAAATTGGAAGATTTTTTCATTATAGATATTGATCCTAGTGAGAGTTACTCATTTGTCACTAGTTTAAACTCATCAGAAGATGATATTGAGCTTTGATATTTTGGACTAGGCCATGTGGGCCAAAATCACTTCAATTATCCAGTTATCCTTCTAAAGTATTTTGAGATATCTAAAGGATAAATGTTTATAGATGAACTAGACAACGAACAAGTAACAAAATTTGAATCATATAATGTCATATTTTTGGAGAATGAATTTCATAAACTGAGAAAGGTTAGTGAAAACCTTGATCTCTATAAAATAGTTGAGCTAGAGCATTTTAGACCTCTTCTTCCAAGTGGGAGAATTGAGACAGAAAATTGTGACTTTTGATCTCAACATAGTCTAGAAAAAAGTCATCTTAGTCCTGAAAGGCTTATAGTTCTATATTCTAGTGGGAGTATAGAACTTATGTCTTGTAGTTGTACGATTCTTGAATATGATGAATATATGAGAGATATTTATCAGAATCAGGAATTCCATAGGTCTAGTAGAACTTGCATACCACGCCAACGATTTGATATCGAAGGTGAGGCTAATATGTACTTGGTATCACTGAAAAATAGTGGTGATACAAGTAAAATTCTTCTAACCATTATTCAGGATAAAGATGAGCCTAGAAATATGTCTGGTATTCTGTCATCTCCATGAAAGGTTGAGTAGATTAATGTGAAAGAGGAAGAAATATCTTCTATGACCAATAATTAGGTTTAGAATCTAATTAAACTACCTAAGGGACACATGACTATTAAGAATAAGTGGATTCTCAAGGTCAAGAGCAATTCAGACAGTAGTGTTGAAAGATACAAAGCTTGTCTGATTGCATAGGAATTCAAACAACAGGCAGAAATAGACTATGAGGAGACTTTTGCTGTTGTTGTTAGATTCTTGTCCATTAGGGTCATTTTGGTTATGATTGCTAACATGGATCTAGAATTACATCATATGGATATTAAGATTACTTTTCTCTGTAAAAAATTGGATGAAGTAATCTATATGATTCAGCCTGAGGGCTACATTTAAAAAGACTACAAACAGAAGGTTTGCAAATTGAATAGATCAATTTATGGCCTTGAGCAATCGTCTAGATAGTGGTATATTCATTTTCATAATACTATTATGGAAAATGATTTTATTATGATTCACGAAGATCATTGTGTATATGTTAAGCAATCATGTAAGAATTTTGTCATCATCACTTAGTATGTTAATGACATACTCTTGGCTATAAATGACATAGGACTACTTGTCGAAATCAAAGCTTAGTTTTCTCCCAACTTTGATGTAATAGACATGGGTGAAGCTAATTACATACTCGAAGTTATGATTTTGAGGAATCGTCCGAAGATGACAATGTCTCCTTCACAAGAGACATCTATTCGTAAAGTAGTAAAACGTTTCAATTGTGATCATAGTAATCCAAAATATGTCCTATTAGTGAAAGGTCATAATTTATGCAAGGTTTTATATCCAAATATAGCTAAATATATAGGAAATATGGAAATGATTCCCTAAGTCAATACAGTTGGTTACCTAGTGTATGCAATATTGTGTACGCAACCTGATATTTACTGTGGCATTATAAGTAGATATTAATAGAATTTAGGCAATGCTAACTAGAAAGCTATCAAGGGAATTTTAAAATATTTGAATGCTACTACAGAATACTACTACAGAATGCTCATTGTGAGTATTCTGTAATAACTAAGTCGTTGTAGCTTTTGCGAAGGATTCGTGTTTCTATTGCAAGGCTAAGTATAGAGTTGGAAAACTCTAAAGGATTGTGTATGAAATACATATCTTTTACAAGATATAGTTGTAGACTCTATGACCATAGTATTATCTCAAAAAGTATTCGAGAAATATGTGAAGTCATTAGGTTTACGACAATTTCATTAATAAATAAGAAGTTTTGTTTTTGGCAATATGAACATCTTGAGTAACATGTCAGACAGAGAAGCAGCCCACTCACACGAGTGTTTACCTCAGTGGGAGTTAAATGTGTTGATTCTTGATTGAGATGAGGCAGTTGTTGGATATTTAGACGTGCAATATTCTATGGCAGGAATGTCATCTTGCTATGAGAGCAAGATTAGTTATGGGGTGTTGTAATGAGTTACTACATTTGGATCTTCTATAATCATATGATAAGAATTAAGTGGAACTTAACATACCTTCTGTCTTGAAGCCTAGAGTTAAGATGTGGCTATGATTCTTTAGTTATGGGGTGTTGTAATGAGTTACTACATTTGGATCTTCTATAATCATATGATAAGAATTAAATGGAACTTAACATACCTTCTGTCTTGAAGCCTAGAGTTAAGATGTGGCTATGATTCTAGTATGGTGTTGATTGACATGTGTTCCTATGTAATAGAATTCATACCATAACATGAGAGTGAGTATCTTATGTGCTGTTTGACCATCGGATGAGATAAAAATGTTCATTGATTTTATAATCCCTGGTGTGAGACCGTATTTCATAAACTTTGGTTCTCGATCTTTGCCCTTAAGATCCTAAACGTATTCTGGAAGTGTGATTCAGTGTTGCTAGCTTAGTTAGTCCATGAAGAGGTTATGGCATATTGATTCGACCTAGTAGGGCTAATTAGAAAAGCAAGCTGAATCATTATGGAAAGAATATAGTTAAGGGAGAATGAACTTTGTTTATCACATTTCGAGATTCGTTGTCCAGGTACACCAATTGTATTGAAAAGTACAATAGTGGACACGAATAAAATTTTTTGAAATCATAGTGTGAACAATGGAATGTGACATGAGTCCTAGGGTGAAAGCACGCTTTATTATATGTGAGATGTCGAGATGCTACTATTCAGTTAGCTTGTGTGTTGGTGCTTCTGAATTTTAGCTCAACATACTTGACGTGTGCTGGTCGCATGAAATCCTATAAATTGTTATCTATACATTGTCGACTGTGGTCGATGATGAATGAGTGTTATTTTTGAGTTTTGGGCCGCCCAAATTGCATCCATTGTTGATTGTGATCAATAATGAATGAGTGGGAGATTGTTAGGCCAAAACTTCCACCTCCACTAAAAACAAAAGTAGGTAAAAAGTTTTTTTTACAGCTCCACAAAAATACAAAATTAGGTAAAAAATTGATAAGGACTAAATTGACATAAAGCTAAAGGTTGGGGGAGTTAGGCTAAAAGTTGACAGGGACTTTTCCCTATAAAAGGGGATCTCCTGTGACCACTCAGGAAGAAGCCACACTCAGAATACACTCAAAAAACGAGGATATCAGTTTAGTCACTGATATTCTTGGTAGATATATAAATAGGTACATTCGTGGAACCCTGGCTCCTATTCGTTACAAACGTTATCGAGCTTCGACCGGTAACTCACCAACAACGTTCCTGGACCTCGCACGATCACGCTTCATGAGGTAATTACATTTTAATTGCCTTAATTAGTAGTTGATTGTGCATGTGATTATTTGCGTAATTTATGTTAATTATACTTTATAATCTAACATAAATAATTACAAAACATAAATAGAAGAAAAATGACATGAAAAATAACTAGTTACTAAGACAAATGGTACTACATGATAGTGAAAAAAGAGAGAAAAGGCTTGAAGTTACACGCTCTTAGTTCTTTTTGTCTCTTTATGTGAGGCTGAGAATACTCTGAGTTCATTGGAACAAAATTTATGAAAGCGGTTACAATTAACGTAATTAAGAAGAAGACGATTATTACGAAGTAATTAGAACAAGATATTGTTAATTAAAACAACGACAATATTATTGAAGGACTATAAAAACAACTACAGAGTGGAAAGAGAAGAAAACAAAGCATATATCATAAATGTCAATAAAAATTGATGGGACGGGAATGTAATATAAGGCACAAAAAAAAAAAGAGAGAAAGTTTCAAAATCTCAAATTTGATTTTTTTTTTTTACATTGCAACTGAAAAGAGTCTTAGGAGGTGAATAATGAAAACTCTCGTGACTCAAAACATGAGTGTGGTCGCGAAAATAAATACGAAACATACAAAGCAACAAAATAACTCACGTAAAAATAACCATTTACTAAGAGACAAAGAACGCATCATGAGAGGTGAAAAAAGAGATAAAAGGAAAGAAGTTACACACTCTTAGTTTTTTTCGTTTCTTCATGTGTGAATAATGCGAATTCATTGGAACACAAATCTGAGTGCATTTATAATTAACATATAAGAAGATGACAATTGTCAAGAAGTACTAAACACAGGAGATTGTTCATTAAAATGAAAACAAATCTTACTGAAGAGGCATATAAAGACAACTACATAGTGGAACGAGAAAAAAAAAAAGCATCTACCATAGACGTCAATACTATTCTACGGGACAAGAATGCAATACAGAGCGGAAAAAAAGTTCCAAAACTCAAATTTGTTATTTTTTTTACGGCTTAACTGAAAGAGTCTTGAGATGTTAAGTAATGAGAACTACCTGTGACACAGAACGTGACTATGATCAACGTAATTAAGAACTGTTGCGCGAAAATAAATATGAAACATACAAATAACTCACGCGAAAATTAACCAATTAATAAGAGACCAACATGAGTAAAAAAGAAGAGAAGATGAGAGATGTTACGAGTTTTAGTTTTTTCCGTTTCTTTATGGTGTCATCAAAAGTGTTGGAATGTGAATATCGTGAGTTCTTTGGAACTCAAATTTTGTCGTGGTTATAATAATTAACATAATTAAGAAGAAACTAATTATCAAATTGAACACAAGTGATTGTTAATTAAGATGAAGACAAATACTACTGAAGAGTCTTACTATAAATACAAGGACTATAATATATTGACAATGACTAATTGCATATGTATTATTTGAACACTGTATTATAAGTCATTACTATATATCATGACTCATTATGCCACTAAACAAAATTAAAATAAACTATACGTTGACAAATATAAAAAAAAACTCCTATGTCAATCATTTTCTAAAATAGTACAGAGTTCTACTTATTAAAAAAAATTGTAGAGAGTTCAAAATATCGTACGAAAAAATTTCTCACCAAAAGGCAAAAGTTCCAACTTTTTTTTTTCTGTTGAGAAGAATACAAAATGTTTTAACTGCTCGAGCACAAACGTCTTTCTCGCTTTTCCACTTTCTGATGGAGATTTATATTTAGTTATTATCTACAATTTTAGGATTATTATTAAGAGTTTTAGTTTTAGTAGAATTTAATATATTAGGTTTATTTTGTTTCTTTATAAATAGAATTTAAGAATTGATTGATTTGGATAAATAAAAATTAGAGTTTTTTTCACATCTTATTTTTTCTATTATTTTTGCGAATTAACGGAACAAAATTATTGCCTTACCATTGCAGATATTAGTGACGAGTCTAAGCTGCTTGTGAAATCACCATCGTCTCCTGAACATCTAAACACTCTCTCTCCCTCCGCTTATTTTTACTATAAATTAGAACCTCCGTCCACTCTCATCCTCGCCCTCCGCTTTGACCATTTGTATTTAACAAATACTTAAAATTACGTAAAATAACCTCCGACAGAAAAAACACAAATGGCAGCGGTAACCGTTACTCGATCCCAGCTCTCTGTTGCTCGTCCTCCGCTGCCCTCCGACCTCACTCGGAGACAGGCCAGTCCCTCCGCCTCGGCCTTTCGCCACCCCAGCTCCATCCCTCTCATCGCCACCTCCCTCCGCTCTCAGCTTGGTCCCAACCGCGCGAGAAGGGAATGTCGAGCTCGCGCGCTCGAGCTGAACTGGAGCCCGCTCGATGAAGACGGCGAAGCTCGTAACGATACCTTTTTGAAAAACTTCCTTCCAAGTAATTTCAAGTCCCGAAAATTCTTTGGCAAGTTAGTCAGAGATTCGAAAATAATTTGTTATTGTTTTTTGACTTATGGTGGTTGCTTGTTGTTTTTTAGGGCCGTTGTCTTCGGCTTATCTCTCGGCTTGGACACCAAAGGAAGCTCGCCTCCGCGTTGCGTACGAGGTAGCTGCATGCATGTTGCTAACGAACTCTTAAGCTCCGTTTGTTTCGCCGGAAATCAATTTTTTTTTTCTTCAGGAAAAAATTACTTTAATGATCCTTAAAAGTGTTTATTACGTTTCCTTCCGTGGGAGGGAAATCTCGTTGGTGTGTGTTTTTATGAAGTGGGTGGGGGCCAACTATGTGCAGGGGTTTAAAGGAGCGTACAGTGAAGCCGCGGCCTTGGAGGCGTATCCCGACTGCGAGCCAGTGCCGTGTGCCGAGTTCGATACGGCCTTTCAGGTTTGAATGATTTTTTCGGTCATAAGGAAAAGTAGCTTTGTATCTTTGTATACCAATAATGTCGAACTTTTAGCGCTCCTATCGATGGATGGTGCTTTTCTTTTCTGCAGGCGGTTGAGGGGTGGCTTGTTGACCGAGCGGTTTTACCTATAGAGAATTCTTTAAATGGGAGCATCCATAGGAATTATGACCTCTTGCTCAGGCACAAGTTGCACATTGTTGGTGAAGTGAACCTTGATGTCCAGCATTGCTTATTAGCTAATCATGGTGTTAAAGTTGAAGATTTGAATAGGGTCTTAAGCCATCCGCTGGTAAATTGCCCATACTTCCGAGATCCACACCCTTCTTGCCACATTTTGCTCACTCTTGGACCATCTTTTCATATTTCAGGCGTTTGATCAGTGTGAACGTACTTTAAAAACGTTGGGGTTTTCGGAAAGGGAAACTCGGTACGACACAGCTGGTGCTGCCAAGGTGGGAATTTTACATTTTGAAGTCTGTTAGACTTAGACATGAGTGCGAGATTCTAAAAGAACATATTATGCAGGAAATTGCAGAGCTTCAACTGAAAGACACCGGAGCTGTAGCTAGTTCTGCAGCAGCGAGTATATATAACCTAAACATATTGGAAGAAAATGTACAGGTCTGTTCATGCTTGTGGAATATCAATGTGAAGTAACATTACTAGATTGGTTGTAAGCAGGGTGGATAACTAACGAACTCCTGTTTTACGTTAGGACGAAGGCTATAATGTTACGCGGTTTTTTATGCTGGCAAGGGAACCGATCATCCCAAGAACTGATAGACCTTGCAAGGTTCTCTATTGGATAATTCGGTGACAGCGAGTTGTATTTCAGACACTGTTTTTGCAGAAGTTTTTGGTTGATGCTAATGAACTGCATGTTTCTTGATTTTTCAGACAAGTATAGTATTTACACTGCCGGATGAGATCGGGATTCTTGTCAATGCACTTGGGTTTTTTGCTTTGAGAAATATTAACCTTACTAAGGTTATTTTTCTTCCTCTCTAAGATCTGAATTGCCTTTATTTCTCATACTGTTGGACATGTGGAATAGGAACAGAATTGCCTCATCTTGTTTTCTTCTTTCGAGCAGATCGAGAGTCGTCCATTGTTGATGCAACGCTCAAGAGCATCCGACTACAGAAGCGATGGTTCTCCAAGGTGAATTTCCTTCAAACAAAACCCTTAAGTAGGAAAGTTCTTGAGCTGATTTGTTCTCTTGTTATCTTGTAGACGATTCGATTACCTTTTCTATTTGGATTTCGAAGCATCCATGGCTGACGAGGTTGCGCAGAATGCCCTCAGGCAATTGAACGTAATCCGATTTCTTTCTGTTGCTCTTCTATTGTTTTTTGTTCTCTTTTGGCTAGCAGATTCTCTCTTGCCATCATTTAACAAGATCCAATATTCATCTGGTGACAGGAATTTGCAACATTTGTGCGAGTTTTGGGGAGTTATCCGGCAGACAAACGCTAGCATGAACTGACATTTTCCCAGCAGCCAAATGCCATAGGAAGAATGGAAATCAGAAATGAACTAATCTTCGCTATGGTCTCTCCCAATGTTTTTTGCTGAATGAAATGAAATTACTTTCCTAATGTTCGAGTACCTGTAATTATTACAACAAGAAACAAACCGCTCATTTGCTAGACATAAGACCTTTAATCAGCTGGAGGATCTCATTCCGCAAACCGGAAACAGCGGACGGAGTGACCCGCTCTTTCACGTACTCGAACCACAATCCATCTCCGAGCTCATTGTCACTTTGCTCACTCCAACTCAATATAGCTCTTGCAGTTGCAGCTACGTATAAGCCACAATCATAACCATTGACTTGCTGGGGGGACTCATTGAGGTCCAAGTACTTAGCTTCACCATTAGGTGCAGCAACAAAAGAAGCAACAGCCTTCTGAAGTTTCCGAGCACATCTATTGTTCATCCCCCTGTTGCTATCATGGTGCACGAAAACATTAGCATCTCTCTCGTAAACTAGTAGGCTCCAATGCGATCCACCTTCAGCATGAGTCACGTCTTCGTTGTCGTTGACGGGAAACAATATTAATCTCTTATCTGAAAATTTCAGGGGTTCCAGGACATCCTGCAAGCTGTCCTTGAAAGGGCAGTTCATCGTCCAGAATGTAATACCGGGTGGCACAAGTAGGATATCTTGAGCACAGAGGTTTGAAGATAGGTAACTGAAGTAGAATTCTAGTATCCGGTCGTTGAGAAAATGTCTACCGCTTAGGATATCCAAGTCCAACCGTCTGAGAACTACATCATTGTAGCTCAGAATCTTCTCGTCAGCTGCAGATCTTGCCATGTTTCAGAAAACAACAATATCTGCTGTTCATAACATGAAACCAACTCAGGCTCACAACAAGCATATTCATATCAAACAAGCGGATGCCGTGGGAAAAAAAAAAGTAAACCAAGAATTCGAACTGCACAGCAGCACCCCGTAATTGCAGAGAACCTAATGTGAAAGCTTAACGCCTGCAAACTCGATCTTACGATCAATAGAAGACTCAAAACCTTTCGACACCCATCTTGTTAGACCTAATCCTCCAAGCACTAGCAAGATTTTCTTCAATCGAAGAGTTAGCCAACCCAACCAAGAACATCCAAGTTATGGCAAACCTCCATCGACTCCCCGACCCGAACTGCTATACATCAATCCATGATCATGCTTCATATACTCACTAATTGATCCCAAAAAAAAAATCATAACTCCGGCACGCAAAAAGGAGACCAAACTTAAAAATTGGCCCGAACGACTTCCACTTTCGATGTGGGATTCTCCAACACATTCCGTGTACGGGTAGGTTAAAGTCCAGTACCGGTGCCACAATTAGTGAATAACAAAAACACTAACCCCCCAAAACAGCATAAAGAAGGGTCCAAGTTTCAGGACCAAGCACGAGAAGGGCGAAAACACACCTGTAGCGAGGACGATGGACAGGAAACGGTGCCGTTGAAGATCAATAATATCGCGAGGGGATCCGTTTCGTCTTCTGGGTTGGTCGGTGGGGGAAGAGCAGCGAGATAAAGGGGGAGATGAGATGATCGTATGTCGTAACTTCGCGAAGAACGCAGCGGTTTGGAGCCGTGCCAATCTATTTATAGGCTTTTTTTTTCTTTTCTTTCCCAAAGGTATTACAATTTCCTTTTGAGTATAATGAAGTTGGAAAATCAGATTTGTCCCCAGCGTGACTATGTACACGTAAATTCAATTCGTTTTTTATAGGAAACATAATCCCACAAATTTTTTAGATACATTTCTTTAAATTAACGAGTTAGTTAAAAAAAAATTGACAAGGAATTGTGCGAAAATGAAATACTGTATGATTTGGGATTTATACAATCAGATAAATCCATTAAATCAAGACGGAATGGATCGTTGATCTTGTAGATAGTTTGTCGAGTTGTATTCAATGGTTTGCGATTCATATTCAATAATTTATCCAATTATATCAAATTATTTGGTTAGTTATATTCAATGGTTTTCTAGATTCCATCAAATAATTTGCAGTTTTATTTAATGATTTGCCCAGTTATATCAAATTGTATATTGTTACCAAAAAAAAATGGTATATCGTGTTAAATAATTAATTTGATTTTTTATAGTTTGTTAGATATTTTTAACCGAACAGATTAAACTATTGAATAAAATTGACCAAATTATTGAATCAAATAGATCAAATCATTAAATTAAACAGATCAATTTATTGAAACAAACAGATTAAACAATTAAATCAAACAAGCCATACTATTGAATCAGACATGCCAATTCATTGAATCAAACTATTGAATTAATTATATCAAACTATTTTATCAATTAGGTAATCTATTAAATTAGATACATCAAATCGTTGAATCAATTACCAAACTATTAAATCAATTCGTCGTCGTCACGGAGAGACGACGAACCATTGAATAAACTGGGAAATCATTGAATATAACTATAAAAATTATTGAATAAACTGGGTAAACCATTGAATAATTTAAGCAAATTCTCGACAAAATCAACCATTCATTTGTTTACAAACCACAAACTTTTGCCGATAAGGTTACAGCGAGAATGACAGAGCGACGCCATCGCCGAGATCGTTTTCGCCAGAGATATTTTTTGAGATGCAACGAGTCTCCAGGCTCTGATTTCTTCTTCTTTCTCGTACTCTCCTCTCTCTTTTCCTTCTTTTGGGTCATTAGATCAATAAACTTAATTTCTCTTCATGATCTAATGATTTGAATTTGGCTCAATATGGTATTGTAGCACGATAAACATACATCACTAAATTCAAAGCGGTGCTTTTTCTCCAAATTGAGCTTGCACGATAAATCTAGGAAAAATACTTTTTAAGTACTCTGTGGTTTACCTAAAAATCACTACTTTAATACCCTATGGTAAAGAACCCTTAATTCAAGTCATACATCACCAAATTCACTTCACTTTAGTCCACGGGCAGCTGCACGAATTTTGTCTCTCCACTTGTGCATGCCATGTCGTCTTCTCTTTCCTATTGACATGCCACATCAGCGTTTTATTGCGTCAGTTAAATGGTAAAATGCCAAATTAATACCTGATTTTTTTGAAAAACAACTTCTCCTATCCTCCCTCTCCTCACTCGTCCACCCCTCTTCCCCATCCCTCCTCCGCCCTTCCTCCCCTCTTCTTTGCCCTCTCTCCCCTCTCCTACCCTCTCCGCCCATCTCCCACCTCCCCTTTTCTCCCCCCTTCCTCCTCCTCTCTCCTCTTCCCCCTCTCCTCCCTCCTCCGCCCCTCTCCTCCGCATGTCCTCCCTCCTCCGTCCTTCCTCCCTTCTCCTCCGCCCCTCTCTCCCCTCTCCGCCCATCTCCTCCCCTCCTCCCTCCTCTCCTCTCCTCTCCTCCTTCCTTCTCTCTCCTTTGGGGTTTTTAAATAATTATTAATAAACTATTGACTATTTTGTAATTTTTTACCATACAACGTAATGTTTATAATTTGTAAGGAAAATTTGACATGGCGATCCACGTAGGACAAAACCGACATCGTTTGGAGATGCAAAATTCTAGCAGCTGCACATGGATCAAAATGATGTGAATTTGGTGATGTATGACTCGAATTAAGAATTCTTTACCACAGAGTACTAAAATGATTTTTAGGCAAACTAAAGAGTCTTTCCCAAAATTTAAGTGAAATAACCAAGAAACTGCCCCGGCATCCAAAACGCTGGCTCCCTCAAAGCAAAACGCAGGGGGGCACTACTTTTCAGTTTCGCCACCATCGTCGTCAAGTCAACCCCAGCCCAAATCCAAGAGGGAATTAAAAAAGAAGAATAAAAAAGGGAATGGAACCAACTAATTAACTGTTTCTATTGAACTTGCTCATTAAGCTTCTCTCAGTTTCCTCTCTCTCTCTCTCTCTCTCTCTCTCTCTCTCCTCAGATCTGAGATGTATCTCATGAGGGTTTCACTATATTAACCACTTCCCGCACATTCCACTACTGAGCCATCTTCCGTTTTCTTTTTCTTCGAATAATATAATAATAATTTTTTATTTTTTATTTTATTAATAAGGACGGAAGTTGAGAGAGGGAAGACGAGAATTGAGAGAGAGAGATGGAGAGGGTGGAGAGGTGGATCGATAGCCTGCCGGCGATGGATCTGATGAGGTCGGAGAAGATGACGCTAGTCCAGCTCATCATCCCCGTCGAGTCCGCCCACCGCGCCGTCTCCTACCTCGGCCACCTCGGCCTCGTCCAATTCCGCGACGTCAGTTTCGATCTATTCTCTTCGCTTTCGACTTTTCGTTTTGTTTCAAGTAGAGAGCAAAAACCTCCTTAGATCTGTAGTAGTGAGATGGATGCGCCGATGATCGCGGTTACTAGTGATTAGGTTTGGCGGTTGAGTTGAATTCGCTGCGATCTCGGAATATGTGTGTGTTGACTTAGAGAATGTACGTTGCAGTTAGGGAGGTCAGTTTTGTGGCAGTTGCCGGGATGCCTATAGTGTAAACTAGGGGAAAATCGATGTGGTTATTAGCAGTTAGGTACACTTCCATCTCGATGCATTTGATATGACAGTTGGGCGGTTGAGTTTAATTTGCAGCGATCCATCAGAATACGCTTGTTTTGTTATGGAATGTAATTCCAGTTGAATGAGGTCGGTTTCGAGGCAGTTACTGGAATGCTTATAATGTAAATTAGGGGAAAATTGATGCGGTTATTATCAGTTAGGTACACTTCCATCTTGATGCATTTGATATGGCAGTTATTTTGAGAATGTATGGGCGCTATCACTGTGCTGTATGCATGTCGGACTGTCTTCGTTCGATTTATCTGTGATCTTTGTAATACACGGAGCACGATGTAGGTTTGAACTATTCTTTAGGAGTTTATGGGGCGTATGTCATTGTTGTCAGTTAGGCTGTTGTGTTGCATCTTAGTTAGTGTTACACAGCGACTGAGATAGCTTTTATTTTAAGATGTTAGGAAATTGTTCCCAGTGGTAGTTTTCCTTGTTAGAATTTTTGAGGATAGCCAGTTCCTGTAAGTCTCACAAAGTAGGCATGATATAGTGAACTGTTAGTGTCCTTTTTTCTGGGCAAACGAAATGACATAATTTTTCTTTCCTTTGGCAGTTAAACGCTGATAAAAGCCCATTTCAAAGAACGTTTGTTAACCAGGTATCTTCTTATTAGATATGAAATCATTGTATTTACTGGAGTACCTCTCATGAGCTGTAGTCGGTGTTCCTGATTTCCAATTTTGGCTTCTTCTCTGAGAGACGTAGCATGTTCTGTGCTTAGTCAGTCAACTGATGTCTTTCTGTTTCTGCACGCGTGAGTACTTATGCATTCAATTCCAGTTAGCTTAAGTATGATGTTCTGATCCGTTTATCAATTTCCGTGTCGTGTCAGTTTAGTATCATGCTGTTATAATATTAGCTTGAGCAACAATAATTCTTTGGGGTCCTTTATGTTTGAGAGACTTTGATAGGTAAAGCGATGTGGAGAAATGTCGAGAAAGCTTCGTTTTTTCAAAGAACAAATAAACAAAGCTGGTCTGCTATCTTCTCCTCGTCCTGTTATGGAACCGGATGTTGAGCTGGAAGAATTAGAGGTGCATTTATCTCTCTCTGACTTTTCCTTTTCTTTTACTCCCCCTTTTCCTTGGTCACTGTAACTTTTTACCTAGTAACCAATGGTAGATCTTTTGTAAAAAAATCTGAGAGTAAAATCAGTAGTACTCCTGTTATTCTTACGATGATTCTCTTTGGTTCTGTTGTGTGCTTGATGTCAGATACAACTAGCTGAACACGAGCATGAGTTAATTGAAATGAACTCCAACAGCGAGAAACTTCATCAAACTTATAATGAACTTTTGGAGTTCAAATTAGTGCTGCAGGAGGTTATTCTCAACCTCTCCCCTTTTCATTCTTGCTTCTTTGTCCCCATGTGCTCCTCTTCCGATATTGGTTTCTGTCAAGCTCTGAGTTATTCTTACCAATCACACACTGACATTTTTATTACCCATCTGTGTGTGATCAACAATGTGATGGCTCGGCCTGTGTTATTATTGTTAGCAATGTGCATCATTATCATGTGATCTTGCTGTTCTAGTGCTGCATGACCTCTCTTGCAAGATGTCCAACATTGCTTAGTTATTCATTTCGCTGACATCCTCCTGGTAGTTATTCGCTGAGAGTTTGTGATAAGTAGTTTTGGTGATGTATTTCAGGCATCTGGTTTTCTTGTGTCAAGTAATACTCATTCAGTTGCAGACGAGACGGAGTTAGATGAGAATGTATACAGAAACAATCATTATGGTGAGAGTGCGTCACTACTTGAACAGGTTCTTGCCACCCTTTTCGTTTTTACGCTTTTTTCTGCAATGGTATTACTTTAGTCTGGTGTCTGATTAACAAAGCAACTTACAGGAATTGAGCTCTGCACCACTTCATCAAGCTGGTTTAAGGTTTATTAGTGGGATTATACCTAGTTCCAAGGTTCTTAGATTTGAAAGAATACTGTTCCGAGCTACAAGGGGAAACATGCTTTTTAATCAGGCTCCAGCTGGTGAAGAGATCATGGATCCTGTGACCACTGAAATGGTTTTCCTTTCATATCCTTTCCTTGTGAACTCTTAATTTCGGTTTGGTTGTTGTTAACTGAACTCGTTGGGTGATTGAATCTCTTAATTTCTCGTCAGGTTGAGTTTTTTTTGCCGTTAGATATTGAAAAAAGATTCTGTTTAGTTTTTTCTGTTCCTACATGAATTTTTGGACGTGGAGCCTCTTGTTTGATGGATTTTATACAATGAGTGATTCCTGATGGTTTTATCATGCAGGTTGAGAAAACTGTATTTGTCATATTTTTCTCTGGAGAACAAGCAAGAACAAAAATTCTAAAAATTTGTGAAGCATTTGGTGCGAATTGCTATCCTGTGCCGGAGGATGGTACCAAGCATAGACAGTTAACGAAAGAAGTATGTGTGCTATTATGAAGCTTCTCTCTTTTTTATTTCCAAGCTTAATCCTTTCCTTGATTGGTGCATCACAATTTTCTAAAATTGATTTTCCATGGGGTATGAATTGGATTTGTTTAGCCTCTTGTTCATTCATGTTTCAGCCTCCATATTTCTACATGCAAGTATTAGTTTGCATCTCTAATTGTAATAAGCTTGGATTTAAAAAACAAGTGGGTTGGCAGATCTTGGGTTGATGCAATTCGTGGCATTAGTAAGAGGAGTATTGTAGATGAGTCTTATCACTAAGTTGTTGCATCAGGTTTTCTCCCGTCTTTCAGAATTGGAAGCAACTTTGGATGCTGGTATACGTCATCGCAATACTGCCCTTTCTGCCATTGGGTTTCACCTAACAAAATGGATGAACTTGGTAGGACGTTTTGTTCTGATTACTTTTTGCCTTCAGATAAGTTGATTGAAATTGCAATATATGGTGATAAGCTAATAATTTTCTTACCAACCTGAATTTATTTTGAAGGTGAGAAGGGAAAAGGCAGTATATGATACACTGAATATGCTGAATTTTGATGTCACGAAAAAATGCCTTGTTGGAGAGGGTTGGTGTCCCATTTTTGCCAAAGATAAGGTACTAGAATGTGTTGTAAATCCAAATCTGGGGAAACTTTGTTTGCTGATTTAGTATGTTCTTTGTTTATAAACTAGATGGTCTAGTGATGGAATCTCAGCTGTTTTTATTCTTCACGTAGAAATTGTGCTTCATGGTAAACAGATTCAGGAGGCTTTGCAACGTGCAACGCTTGATAGTAGTTCTCAAGTGGGCATAATATTTCATGGGATGGACGCTGTTGAGTCTCCTCCTACCTACTTCAGAACAAACCGGTTTACAAATGCGTTTCAAGAAATTGTTGATGCATACGGGTGAGTTTCATTGAATAACTTAGTGACCCCCTTGGAACAGAAGTTTCAGAAAGGTGACTTGCATCAGAGACATTTATACTTTTGATTGTAATGACATATTTTTTCTTATGATAAAACTTTATATGTTGTTGCTAGAATTTTCCTTCCTGTGACTTGGACAGCTATAACATCAATGAACCTAAATAAGCATGCCAAGTTAACATACTCCAACTACTTGGCATTTAACACTTTCTGAAGAATAAAAGGTTCAATAGATGCCTTTTGTGTCCAAATAAGATGTCAACATTTTTTCTGATTTGACTCGTTTACACGTTTGTTTTGCAATCTTTTAAACTATCTTGTCAGCATGAGTTGATATTGCATATTGTTAATATCCAAGATTTTTCAATTGATGTCACGGATCTTTTTTCCTTCCTTTCTTTCTCTATTCAAAGTGCTTACATTAAGATTCAAAATTACAGTGTTGCTAGATACCAAGAAGCAAACCCAGCAGTTTACACTTGCATCACATTCCCATTTCTTTTCGCGGTTATGTTTGGGGATTGGGGTCATGGAATATGCTTGTTGTTGGGAGCATTAGTCCTTATAGCCCGTGAAAGTAAGCTCAGTACCCAGGTATGTTCTTGCAGTGGTGTTTGAATTAAAGAAGGATGTCCTATCTGAACTATGTGTCAAACAGGAATTTTGAAACTTGCTTGTCTAGATGCTACTTGCAACACCCTTTATTCATTTGCACACGGACCTCTAAAACAGTGTTTTTTATTTCCAGAGGAAAATAAGAAACCAATTGGCTGCTGAATTGAGTAAATTGTAGGTCTATATGGACCTTTTTTTGGGTTTGTACAATGAACACAAGCTACTTGATTCTTGCCTGGTGTTGGCTCTTCTTTTTATCAATTTATTCAAAATTATTCATGAATGTTTCTCTAACATGTGCAAGCTCATAGTTTTGTGAAGAAGTTCTTGAACTAGCTAAGTTGCATTTTATAATCTTGCAGAAACTAGGAAGCTTCATGGAGATGGCTTTTGGTGGATGCTATATTATTCTTCTAATGGCCCTATTTTCAATCTATTGTGGGCTGCTATACAATGAGTTTTTTTGTGTTCCGTTTTACATATTTGGTGAGTCAGCATACAAATGCCGCGACACTTCATGCAGGTAATTACGTTATATGATTTTTATCTTTTTCCTGGTTCTTGTTAAGAATGATGTTTCTTAGATGCTATATTCTTCTCTTATTTCTTTTGATCAGTGATGCCCATACTGTGGGTTTGGTCAAGTACCAAGATCCATATCCATTTGGTGTGGACCCCAAGTGGCGTGGTAGTCGTTCAGAATTGCCCTTTCTGAACTCTCTCAAGATGAAGATGTCTATTTTGTTGGGTATGACCCAGATGAATTTAGGACTCATCATGAGTTACTTTAACGCACGATTTTTCCAAAGTTCACTTGATATAAGGTATGTCTTTTCCATCCAGGCCTTGCCACCTTTCACCATTGCCTATGTCATTCCAATATGAAAGAACAAAATCTGAAGCCTTTTGGTGTTTAATTCTTCGTAGGTATCAATTTATCCCACAGATGATCTTCCTCAACAGCCTTTTCGGGTATCTTTCACTTCTCATAATTGTCAAATGGTGCACTGGTTCCCAAGCAGACCTTTATCATGTGATGATATACATGTTTCTGAGTCCCACAGAGGATCTTGGAGAGAATCAGTTATTTTGGGGCCAAAAACCACTGCAGGTACCATGTCTACAATATTTCTTGTTTTGTAGTATCTGTCTATGCTCTATTTTGTTTTTACAATAAGTAAATTATTCTTGCTCTTGCAGATATTTTTATTACTTCTAGCTGTAGTTGCAGTTCCTTGGATGTTGCTCCCTAAACCATTCATTCTGAAGAAGCTCCATACAGAGGTATGACAGTCCTGCTGTTTTGGATCCTCCCAATCACTTTGGTGTGTATTGCCAATTTCCCGTTTACTTTCTAAAACACGTGGCTGCTTTGTTGACCTCCACGTTCATCTTTATAAGAACACCATTTGTTCCAAATTTACTAAAATCTGCCAAGGAAACCAGATATTACTGCATTATAGGGATTTTTTGCATGATTGTAGAAAGAGGCAGTTGCCTCCGAATTACACAGTATCAGGGTAGCATGTCAATTACTGCATCGTTGTGATATTTAAGCTGTCTACTCAAGGATGGTTTTGAGAGGGCGTTTATATTGGGCTAATGAATAGAATTTCCTAGAAATGACACGGTGAGGCTAGTTTCGAGATTGAAATGTATTCAAGTATGGAATATGGCATTGATATGCCAATCACCTGTGGCAATACGTTTTTGTACAGAGATTTCAGGGTCGTACCTATGGGATTCTTGGCACATCTGAGGCTGATCTTGATACGGAACCTGATTCTGCTAGACAACATCATGAGGAATTTAACTTCAGCGAAGTGTTCGTGCATCAAATGATACACTCTATTGAGTTTGTTCTGGGTGCAGTGTCAAATACCGCATCGTACCTTCGACTTTGGGCTTTGAGGTTGAACTGTTAAATTTTTGTTGTTCTCAGTCTCCAGCTTTCTACAGCAAATGTTGAAATAACTTGCTTGTGCATTTGCTTACAACTGCAGTTTGGCTCACTCCGAGTTGTCAACAGTTTTCTATGAGAAAGTCCTTCTCCTTGCTTGGGGGTAAGTATACAACTGGAGCATGTCAAGCTCCGTGGTTTATTCTTGCTGTTCTATCGTTTTGGCTACATTTTCCAATAGTTTTCAAGTTCCCTGCATCATGTTTTCTGGATGTTGAATTCTAGTTCATTCGAGATTTTCTACAACATGGCAGTCAGACTCATTGCTCTTTAGAACATTTTTGCTAAATGCTTTGTCCAACTGCCTAAAGGTGCAGAAAGCATTGTACGCCATGTTAACCAACCGTTTGTATTTATCATAGGTACAACAATTTTGCCATCCGATTGGTGGGGCTTACGGTCTTCGCTTTTGCTACTGCTTTTATATTACTAATGATGGAGTCTCTAAGCGCTTTCCTGCACGCCTTGCGACTCCACTGGGTGGAGTACCAGGGAAAGTTCTACCATGGAGATGGCTACAAGTTCAAACCTTTCTCCTTTGCTCTGATAACGGAGGATGAC